>JAQOOB010000003.1:28497068-28697933 GCA_029721495.1 Citrus inodora | reverse complement strand
TATTTAATTTATGTTTTATTTGACAGTTATTGATTATTCACATATTCAATTTATGTTTTATTTGACAGTTATTGATTATTCACATATTCAATTTATGTTTTATTTGATACTTATTAATGATTCACTTATTTATTTTATGTTTTATTTGACACTTGTTGATGATTTAGAAGTTTTATGCAATATTTATATGCTTTTGTTTTGTTTACTATTGATATTCCAATTTATCACTCTTATGTGAATTTATTTGTTTTATCTTCTATTTACAAGTCTTATGTTCCCCTTACTTAATTTATGTTTTATTTTACACTTAATGTTAATTTAAAAATTTTATATTAAATTTACATTTCTTATGTTTCATTTAGATAATTTATGTTTAAATACAATATTAATCCTGGCATCATCGAATGATTTTTTTTAAATAATATTGGCTCTAAAAGGAAGTTCAAATTGTTTCATCCCCCCCTCATTTCGTGGCCAAAACTAACCCCAGTTAAACGATTTATTAGGTATTACTATGGATTTATGAAGTAAGAAATAAAATTATAAATTAATAAGAACAATGATAAACATTTCAAATGATAATAAAATTTTATCCTAAATAATGTGACATTCACCATGTGAATTATGAGATAATGTAATTAAGTTAGGATATCTAATACTGTTTTAATAATTACTTTATTGAATAATTTCACGTGTTCAATTACCTCCATCCTTATATTTATTTAAATAATATTATTATATTATTTAAATAATATTATTATATTATTTAATAATATTACATTTATTAAAAATAATAATATTAAACTTATTTAAATGTAATATTATTATATTTAGTTAAAAATTATAGTATCATATTTATTTAAATAATTAATAATAAAAAATATTTTATCAATATATTTTTTATTTACTTTGTAATTAAAAATTATAATTTTTCAAATAAGAGTAAAACTGTTATTTGAAACAATTTACTCTCAATTCAAGATAAAGTAAACACGTAAATAAGATTTGGATTCTTATTCCACACTTTTATTCTAATATAATAAAAAATCTACTACTACTCTCACTGCACACTTTCAATCTCAGAATTCTCACTCCAATATGAGAAGTAAACGTTACCCTAAAATACTGGACCATTTGCAAAGGGAGCTAGTAGTCCTTGAATTCGGCCCATACCCGAATATTTTCTTTGCAAAAATCTAGTATCTTCAGCAGGCTCCCAGTAGTGTTCCTGAAGAGAAAATTCCCCGTGCTGGCAAAACAAAGAAATACCATGCCACTTGGCTTAAGTGTACAAACTTTATTTAATATTCTTGCATTAGCGTTCACCCACAAGAGTACAAAAATCAGTTAAGTTAAGAGAATGAATCATAAAAATTCTGGAATTAGAACAGAATTTAATTAGTCAACACAAAACATACTAGTTATCCACAGTGCATTAAGCTAACAAATTAGATAGATCAACTGAAAATAAACACTTTATATCTTATAATGTATATCCGTAACAGCATATAATATTAAAGGACATTATTATATAATTTAGCTTCACCCAATATTTAATTTGATTAAGCTAAAAAAAATTTCTTTGATTAGCAGTCTCTCACAAGACACTTGAGTTAATAAAAAAATTAAGATAAATTTAAATATAAGGCAAAATTTATAATTTCAAGCACAGTAAAGCATAAAAGGTACTAATTACCAAAGAATAGAAGCATATAGTTAATGAAGCATAAATTACTAAAAAAGACCAATCTACATCTGCTACTCACTTTGAGTGTAGATCAAAAAATGATGTTGCTATTTATCTCGTTCCACTTATCATCAGTTATCGCCATGAGCCTTTCTCCAATTACTACTAAGCAATTATTTTTCCTCAATACAACTTTTATCCTCATTTTTCACAACGAAAAATTATTTTCGTTGAATTTCTTAATTTCGTATTTTGCCGCCATCGCTTTTCACCACAAACTAACTTTGCTAAGATTGGCTCTCACCATCTCACGTGAGCACTACCGTATATGTGAATAGTTCCATATATGTGAAATGTGAATAGTTCCATATATGTGAAGAGTACATTTACATGAACAGTACCACCAACTAAAAAAAAATAAAAATACAACCAGTAGCTCTGATACCACTGTTAGGAAATTGGTGGGTGAAGCAGGGCCACAGCTAAGATGAAATTGGAAGAAAATAAAAAACAAGTACAAAAAGGACATCAGAAAATTATATAGTTCGACTTTTAGCCTACGTCCATGGGCGAAGACAAAAGGAAAATATTTTACTAGTAATATGAGGATTATAAATATTGTAATATTTTGCCTCACTTCCCAGAACTTCAATACACCCAATCTCTCACTCACTAGACTCACAAGAGCTTTATAATTTTAAGTCCTTAAAATCACTCCAACTCTCTGCTTTCTCTCTCACAAAAAATTGAATTGCTTCTCTCTCAATGGGATGCCTAAATGAGGGTGGGAAGCGCTCTTTATATAGCCAAAATTTTGGCTTTTTTTTTTTATAATAAGTCAACATGACACCACAAAAAATAGCGGATTGTGTTGAATGGTAAGGAACCGCCCACAGGGACATGCTAACAAGGAAGAATTCTATTATCAAATTATGGTTATGAGATGAATTTGCATCCAATCCTCAATCATTTTTTGCAATTCTTTTTTTCATATATATTCTTCAATTACGCAAAAAGGAAACAAAGTGCACGCACACAAAATCTGCCTACTTACAAATTTTTGGCAAAGTATGTTTCAAATCAATTAACAGCATCAGCATATCTTGAGATTTTCCTTCCACCGTTAATTGTAACACAAAATTATAAAAACAAAATAAAAGGAGGATAGAAGAAAGAAACATCCACCCATACCTTTGACAAGAATGGTTCAAGAACAGTTACAAGTTCCACGGACAGATTGAGAGCGAGCATGACAGAGAGGGGGGCTGCTGTTGCTGGCCTGCTGCTGCGTGTGCGTGCTGAGAGAAAGAGCGAGCGTGAGAGGGACTGTTGGTGGCCTGGTGCTGCCGTACTGGGCTACTGCTGCGGGCTGCAAGTGTTGGCATGCGTGCTGCTGAGAGGGAGGCTCTGCTGTGGTTTGAGGGAGGGGCTGCCGCTGTTTCGTGCTTAGAGAGTTTGGGATTACAATTTAAGTTGCGTTTGAGATTGAGGTTGGGCAGCTGTAACTTTTAAATTACAGTATTAAAGTGTTTGGTAAACATTAGCTGTTATAATTTGAAAGTTATGCTGATATAATTTTTCACTTGTATGATGGAAAATATATTATATCTTTAATAATTTTGTCAAAATTATTATTTAAAATTTATATTTATTAAATATTACTAACTTTTATTTTAAAATTACAATTTTTTTTTTACAGTAGCTATAGTTTAAAAGTTATAGCACCTTAATCCCAAACGCACCCTTAGTCACTTGGAATTTTAAGGATTTAGTTTTAGGATCAAGATCCTCTCCTGATCTTATCTTTATCTGAACAAGTGCTATTAATATGATTGATGGTTAATAAATGAAAAAGAAAAATAGTTAAATCTTAACCATTCACTAATATTAAAATATAGGTGGTACAAGATGTGTAAAAGATCAGAAGCGCTCAGATTATGAGAGGATCTCAATCCTTAGTTTTAGGGCCGGTTTTCTTTTTTTTTTTAAAATATAATTGCACATGAACTGAAGAGTTTATCTAGTCGGTTTGGCTCTGAAACCGAACCGAATTCATTAACCGTTCGGTGGAAGTAAAATGAAACCATCCGGTTTTTTCCCCTTAAACCGAACTTGCAAATAGAAATTATTCGGTTCGATTCGCCAAAAATCGAATCGAATTTGATTTCCAGATAATTTTTTCCAACCAAACAAAAGAAAATAAAGAGGAAACAGAAAAGCTCTCCTCTCCTACCTTAATTTCTTAACCGAACATGACCTAAAGGTAATCAGTACCCTTTATGCTTTACTGTAACAAGAATTATAAATTTTGACTGTTATATAATCCGATCAAAACCGAGCTTATATTGACGAAGATCAAATCAAAGAAGCTAAGATTTAATAGAACCAGAACCAAGAACAAGCAAGCATTAAAGAATTTGACAAGACCATATAACGCGGTTCGGCAACAAGATGCCTACATCCACGACTGAAATCAGCTCTGCTCTGAAACGTTTATTGAATGAGATATGTAACAGATGATTTTTGAGATTACAGAGATTAAAACTTCCCTATTGAGATTTTTCTATCTCTCTCACTAAGCCACTCAAAATCAATCTCTAAGACTTTGTAACTGCCAGCTTGTTTTCTTTTATAATTCCAGGCAACAACTTTAACAACTGATGGCCCCACACCAACGCCAGCTCAGCACGCCACCTCATTCACTCTTAACAGAATATAACTACCCAGGCTTCACAATGTCTTACATTTACATTTCTCTTAAAGTTTTTATTAACTTGAGTGTTGTGAGTGACTGCTAAACAAAGAAATTTTTTTTAGCTTAATCAAATTAGATATCGGTTGTGGCTAAGTTATAAAATAATGTCCATAAATATTTGATGCTGTCATGGATACACATTCTAAGATTACATTGTGTTTGTTTTCAGACGATCCATCTAAGTTGTTAGCTTAATGCATCGTGGATAGCTAGTACGTTTTGTGCTGATTGATTAAAGTCGGTTCTAATGCCAGAATTTTTATGATTCATTTTCAACTTAATTGATTTTTATACTCTTGTGGGTGAACGGTAATGAAAGAATATTAAAAAAATTTGTAAACTCAAGCCAAGTAGACTGACATATCTTTGTTTTCCAAGCACGGGGAATTTTTTCTTTAACACAAACTAGAAGATAAAAGCTTTAATCAATAATAATTACAACGGAATTCCAGCTTATGTCGCTCCCCCTTGGACGACTGAATTGGTAATCTGAAAAGAAACAAACGGAACTTGCCATGTTTAATAAATCTGAAATATCAGTCATTACAATGCCACTGCGCTCAGAAATTCATTTCATCGCTGTCAAGTGGATGAAAAGGCTAATAACTTCCCGATCAGAGATGAAAATCATCATCTATCAAGTACGTTGTCATTGAAATCAACAAGTACAGATGGGGTGGACACACCTTAAATTCTCTGTCTAATGGGTTCCTGCTGCCTTGCACTTGCTAAATTGAGTTACCTTCAACACCAAGAAAGAAAAGCAAGCCGAAGCTGCATTGAATTCATCAATCCATTATTGACATTCATGCAATCAGACATGCTTCCTGAGAAAGAAAGTCAATGGTGCCAGCTTAAGGAATAAACCACGAAGAAAACCCACTCGTCTTCCACTTAATATCAGTCAACTGAGATGCTATTTGAACAAGAAAATGGATCCATCATCTGAAAACAAACGCAAGGAACTATATATCCAAAACAGAAAATATCCAGAAATAACATTAATCAAAATCTGCAACTCTAAAACTATGACAGACAAGCTTGCAAATTTCTTTTGATTACCTATTGTTGTTAGCTGTAAGGTGAATTCAAACACCTGGTTACTAAACGGCGGCGTTTCAAGTTTCTTGATGGCTTAACAAACTCACGTGAGAAGCACGACGGTGTTATTACTTTGAAACGGCAAAGAGTGCTGGCGTTTTGGAGTCACTTGAATTAAGTAAATCACACAAGCAGTCACGTGAGCTACAATTGAAGCCAAGTTCATTATACCAGAATTTTTGCACACGTGTCATATAGCTGTGCATTCTGGGTTGTTAAGTTTGTTAAGAGACTGGTTTATAAGCTGATGAATCAGGAGAAGCTGCGTGAATGCTAGAGAAATACTGAGAGGAATTGTAGAGAGAGAGAGAGAGAGTTAAATCTTAGCCTTTGTTCTTTTGTTCTCAGCTCTCTGTAACAAACACCTTGAATCTTTCAATGAAAGCCTGCTGGTGGATTCACCCGTGGATGAAAGCCATTAATGGCTGAACCACTTTAAATTTGCTGAGTGTTCTGTTGATTGTTCTCTGCTCTTAGTTGTTCAGTTCTTGTGCTGTTAATAATCCTTTGTTTGATTCAAGTAAGACACTTTATTTGACTGGCCAGTGCAGGAAATATGTGTTAGAAGCAAATACTGACTTTCTTGTTCTGATAAACCTTTTGTGTATATGTGAAAAATTCAACTCTACGGCATGCTAAAAAAGTTGGTCGCCTCAAAAATAAATTTCTACAGCTACTCTTGAAAATCCATACACGAAATTATATGAATAAAGAAAATATGTTTCAAGACCGCAGTGTGAAATGGAAATGTCTAGAATCAGTCAATGCAAGACTTGACTTTTGAAAAACGAAGAAAAAGAAGTTTATTTTACGGCCGTCTCAAAATTTCGATGATGATCGTGATATGTGAAGTCCACGGTTTTGAATCTAACCATTTCTGCAGGCTTTTGATGCACTGCTTCCGATTTTTGCTCTACTTGCATTCAATCCCATTTGATCCTACACTCCACTCCTTTACTTTCCTGTGAACAAAAGTACAAAACTAAACTATGGCTGTTGGAGAGCTCTTACTCTCAGCTGTCTTTCAGGTGCTTTTTGACAGATTGGCTCCCCATGGTGGTGATTTGCTCAACTTTGTTAGCCAACTTGGAGGTGGGGTTGCTTCCGAGTTGAAGAAGTGGGAAGACTGTTTGATGATGATTCAGGCTGTGCTGAGGGACGCAGAGGAGAAGCAACTGACGGACGAGGCTGTGAAATTGTGGCTGGATGATCTCCGAGACTTGGCTTATGATGCTGAGGACATTCTTGATGAGTTTGCCACCAAGGCTTTGGATCGCAAGTTCATTGCAGATCGTGATCATGGAGCAAGCAGTCGCAAAGTTCAGATGCTCGTCCCGGCAGCTTGTTTCGGTTGTTTCAAAATTCAGAACACTGTTAATTTCAATGGCAAAATGCGGTGCAGCATAAAGGATATCACAGGCCGATTTGATCGACTCTGCAATCAAAGAATTCATCTTGGATTGCAATTGACCCCTGGAGGGACATCATCAACTACTACTGCACAACGAAGAACACCCACTTCAAGTGTGTCAACTGAACGTGCTGTTTTTGGAAGGCAGCAAGATAAGGCCATAATGTTTGAAATGGTACTGACTGATACGTCAAGTGATCATTCCAACCTTGCTGTAATACCAATCGTTGGCATGGCTGGGGTCGGAAAAACAACCCTTGCTCGGGAGGTCTACAATGACAGGGCCGTTGAAGACTCCAAGTTCGATGTAAAAGCATGGGTTTGTATCTCTGATGACTTTGATGTGTTGAACATTTCAAGGGCTCTTCTTGAGTCAATCACCTTCGCATCATGTGATCTCAAGGGTTTAAACGAAGTGCAGGTTCAGATAAAAAGGGCTGTTGATGGGAAAAAATTATTGCTGGTCTTAGATGATGTATGGAACGAGGACTACTGCTTGTGGGAAGATCTGAAAGCTCCATTCCTGGCTGCTGCACCAAACAGTAAAATTATTGTCACCACTCGCCATGCACATGTTGCGGCAACAATGGAACCAATTCAACAATATAACCTACAGTGCCTGTCAGATGAAGATTGCTGGTCCCTGTTCATGATGCACGCGTTTGTGGGTCAAGATATTACTGCACAACAAATTTCAGATTTATTTCGCGAGAAAGTTGTTGGAAAGTGTGGAGGCTTGCCCCTAGCAGCAAAAACTCTTGGGGGACTTTTACGTTCCAAGAGACATGTTGAATGGGATGAAATATTGAACAGCAATATATTGGATCTTCCTCAACAAAATGGCATTCTCTCAGTGTTAAGATTGAGTTATCACTATCTTCCTTCTCAGTTGAAGAGATGTTTTGCTTATTGTGCTATTTTCCCTAAAGATTATGAATTTGAGCAGAATGAGCTTGTTTTTTTGTGGATAGCTGAAGGTGTCATCCAGCAATATTCCGAAAACAATAAGCAGCCAGAAGAATGGGGAAGAGAGTGTTTTCGAGGTCTAGTGTCAAGGTCAATTTTCCAGCAATCATGTGTTGATAGCTCTAAATTTGTAATGCATGACCTAGTTCATGATCTCACTCAATTGGTTTCCGGCGACACTATTTTCAGGTTAGAAGAGGTCAATAAGCCATCGAGAAGATTTGAAAGGGTTCGTCATTATTCTTACAATCAAGGATGGTGTGATGGTAAAAATAAATTTGAAGTTATCGGTAATGCTCAACTTGCACAGCTGAGGACATTCTTGCAAATAAGCACAATAGGAGCCACCACTTACATTACTAACATGTTTCTATCGGAGTTGTTGCCAAAATTCAAGAAGCTAAGGGTGCTATCTTTAAAAGGATACTACATCACCCAATTACCCATTTCTTTTGACACTATGAGATCTCTAAGGTATCTCAACCTCGAAGGCTCTAGTATCAAAAGTTTACCCGAGTCAACAAGCTTGCTACTGAACTTGCAAATATTGATATTAAGAGATTGTTATTGTTTGATTAAGTTGCCATCCAAAATGGGGAATTTGCTTCAGTTACGTCATCTCGATATAAAAGGTGCAAATTCACTAAAAGGGATGCCACCGGGAATGAAGGAGTTGAAGTGTCTTCAAACGTTGTCTAATTTTATTGTGGGCAAGGGAAAAGTTTCTACTTTGACGGATTTGAAGAATTTAAATTTTCTTGGCGGAGAACTTTGCATCTCAGGATTGGAAAATGTGGACCGTACGTGGGAGGCAAGCGAAGCGATGTTATGCGAGAAGCAGAATCTAGAAGCATTGTCATTGCAATGGGGATCTCAGTTTGACAACTCACGAAATAAGGATGGAGAAGAACTTGTACTTGGCATGCTAAAACCTTGTACAAACATCAAGAAACTTGCAATCGAGGGCTATGGTGGAAAAAAATTTCCTTCTTGGATAGGAGATACATATTTCTCCAAGATGGAGGTTCTTAAATTAGAAAACTGTGAAAATTGCACATCCTTGCCATCGCTCGGGTTGTTGAGTTCACTCAAACATCTTACTATTAAAGGTTTGATGAAACTGAAAAGCATGGGTGCTGAGGTTTATGGTGAGGATTGCTCAAAGCCTTTTCAATCATTGGAAATTCTCTGTTTTGAGAATTTACCAGAGTGGGAGTATTGGGATACTAAATTGGAAGAAAATGGCATTGTTGCAGGATTCTCCAGCCTCCGTGAACTTTCCATGGTAAGATGTCCCTTATTCTCTGGAAATTTGCCAGAGCATCTCCCTTCATTAGAGAAACTAGTTGTTAGTAAATGTGGAGAGTTGGTAGTTTCATTCTCAAGCTTTCTGAATCTTTGCAAATTAGAAATTCATGAATGCAAGGGACTTGTGTGCAGCACTCCAATTGACTCAAAGTTGATCGAGTCTATGACTATTTCAAATGATACATTGCAGATACGCGGATGCAAGGGGATGATACATAGTGATTGTACAGAAGCAGACTCTGTGACAGTTATTTCCAATATTTTGGAGTTAAGAAAATTTTTAAAGCAAGGACTTCATCAAGTAGAGACTTTGCGGATTGGAAATTTTGAATGGATCACGTCATGGCATGAACTTGAGCAGCCAGAGAAAGGGTTGCAAGTTATCACCTCCCCTGAAGAGGTGTCAATTGATGAAAGCTGCGTAAGTCTAGTTTCATTTCCAGAGATTAAATTTTTTCTCAATAATCTGCGGTCTCTGAAAATTGGAAATGCCAGAGCTTTAAAAACATTGCCTGAGGAAATTATAGGCAACAATTCACAACTGGAAAGTTTGTACATCCAAGATTGTGATTCTGTAACATTCATTGCAAGAAGCAAGCTACCAGCATCTCTTAAAAGGCTTGAGATAGAGAATTGTAAGAACTTGCAGCATTTGGTCGATGGTGGAGATGATGATACTTCTTCCTCTTCATCAGTGAAGCTGAAACATCTGGAGATAAGGCGCTGCTCAGAGCTCACAAGTTTATCATCAGGAATCCAGCTACTTGAGGGGCTTGAATACCTCCACATAAGTAGTTGTCCAGAGCTGAAGTCAATACCCAGTGGCCTGCATAATTTACAGAGCATTTGGATAGCCGATTGTGAGAAGCTTGAAGCCCTGCCCAGTGACATGCACAGACTCAACTCTCTTCAACATTTTTACGTAAGTGAATGTCCGAGCATTGTATCTTTTCCAGAAGAAGGTTTTCCCACCAATCTAACAACACTTAGTATTGGAGTTGATGTGAAAATTTATAAGCCACTCATTCAGTGGGGGTTGCACAGGCTTACCTCTCTCAGAAGCCTTGATATTTATGGATGTGATGAAGCAGAGTGTTTTCCGGACGAGGAGATGGGAATGATGTTGCCGACCTCTCTCAGAAACCTCTTGATTGTTAACTTGTCGAAATTGAAATACCTATCTTCAATGGGTTTTCAAAGCCTAACCTCTCTTGAATTTTTGCTGCTTATTAAATGTCCAAATCTTAAATCTTTTCCAGAGGAGGGCCTTCCAACCTCACTCCTGGATTTAACAATCGAAGCTTGTCCGAAGCTGAAAAAAGAGTGCAAAAGGGATAAAGGAAAAGAGTGGCCCAAGATTGCAAACATTCCTTGCGTTAACATAGATGGGAAATTCTTATACGAGTAACAATCGTATTTAGAGGAGTAGATTTTATTGCTCCATTCCATCTCATATCCCCTACAACAATGTGCTTTCTTTTATGCCCCATACAGTTGTATCATTATCTAAATTGATAAAAAAATGCTTCTTACTTTTTATTTTTATCTTAAATTTACTACCATGGAGAGAATATAGTCGATCTGTCCTAGTCTAGATTTTCTAAAATGCCATTTTTTGTTATTTTAAAAATTTATTGTTTAGATTACATACTGAAAGATATATCACATCACCTCTACTTTTTTTTAAAAATCAAATGAGGATTGTCCATTTTCAACTCAATTATTTCTCTAATATTGTCACCGTGGTTGATAGGTGTAGAATCTGATTCGTTCGATTCACACAACAAAATCAGATTCTACCCAAGATCCTTTGTCAAGATCAATCGAGTTGCATGTAACAGATTAATCGATTTGGAAGAATCAATAAACCTCATGATAGATAGTGAACTCGAAACTCAAGTACTACAAGTCGGTTAGAGGTTTGAGTCTTAGCTGACTTGTCATTTGAGGAACTCTGCTGTGCAAAACCGACATCCTCGTAGCCGTCGTCTAACCATTAAGTAACACACGTGATTTACACGTGTGGTGAAGCTGAAACCTTGTTAACTCAGAAACGGCGTCTGTGACTGTCGTTTTGAGCTCGCCTATGCTTACTTGATTCAAGCACGTGAGAGGGAGCTTCTTTTTTGGAATTTGGCGGGAATGGTTGTTATGGTAACAACCCAGAAACAGAGGATATAAGCAGGAGGCACTGTCATCGTCTTGTCATGATTTATAGGGAAACACAGAGAGTAGAGAGGAGCTAGAGACAAAGAAAGGGTTTACAAATTCTTCTTTTCTGTAACTAGTTTTACTACTCTTGTATTGTTTTGTTGATCTCGGAATAGTGAAAAGCTGTTGATTTGTTTCCAGTGGATGTAAGCACCATTGCTTGGTGCTGAACCACTTAAACTTGGTGTCTTGAGTTGTTTCTTTGATGCTTGAATTGGTTGTGGGGTTGTTGCTTGATAACCTAGGATAATCTTTCTTAAATCATTGATACGGAACTAAGGTCTTGGGGGGTTTTTGGTTAGTCTTTCCGCAAGCCAAATTCACAACAATTGGTATCAGAGCCCTTCTTTTCTGAATCAAGGTTCAAGAAATGACTAACAAGGTGGATCTTGAGAAGTTCACGGGTCAGAATGACTTCAATATGTGGAGGATCAAGATGGAGGCACTGTTAATCACACAAGGTCTGGGAGATGCCATTGATCCAGTCATCAAGAGTGAAGGTGCAGAAGCCTCTTCTTCAAGAACTCCAGAACATATGGCTGAAATTGACAAAAGGGCAAGAAGCACCATCATCCTCAGTCTTGGTGACTCAGTAATAAGAGAAGTTGCCAAGGAAAAGACTGTTGCTGGACTCTGGGCAAAACTGGAACAATTGTATATGACAAAGTCCTTAGCAAACAGACTCTACATCAAGAAAAAGATGTTCTCACTGAGGATGACTGAAGGTGGATCACTTGAAGAACACATAGATGACTTTAACAAAGTCTGTGATGAACTGGAGACAATTGATGAAGGACTGAGTGATGAGAGCAAGGCTTTGTTGTTAATCAGTTCTTTGCCAAAATCCTATGAACACTTTGTGGATGCCTTGTTATATGGAAGGCAATCACTCTCCCTGGAAGAGGTCAAATCTGCTCTTGGTACCAAGAAGCTAAAAGATAAACAAGACAACCCAGAGAGTGAATCAAGTGAAGGGCTAATGGCAAGAGGCAGACCTAAAAAAAGGGAATACAAAGGAAAGAAGCAGGGAAGATCAAAGTCAAAGCAAAAGAACCTGAAGTGTTTTTACTGCCACAAAGAAGGGCATTTCAAGAGGGACTGCCCAGAGAGGAAAACAAAACAAAAGGAATCAAAAGACAAATCTGGAAATGCAGCAATAGCCACAGAAGAAACCAGTTTTGAGACGGCTGAGGTCCTCATTGCCACAAAAGAAAAAACTCAAGGTCAGTGGATACTGGATTCTGGATGCACTTTTCATATGAGTCCAAATAGGCATTACTTCACTACATATCAGTCCTGTGATGGGGGTATGGTGCTGATGGGAAATAACTCAGTATGTAAGGTAGTTGGGGTTGGGACTGTGAGCCTGAAAATGTATGATGGCATGGTTAGATAACTAACTCAGGTTAGGCATGTTCCTGAACTTAAGAGGAATTTGATTTCTATAGGCATGCTTGATCAAACTGGACATGTCATTAAGGCTGAAAATGGGACATTAAAGGTTGTAAAGGGATCAATGGTTATAATGAAAGGTACCAAACAAAATGGTTTGTATGTGTTGAATGGACATACAACTGTTGGAGAGGCCAGTGTCACTGAGAAGTGTGAAGAGAAAACAAGACTATGGCACTTTAGGCTGGGGCACATGAGTGAGAGAGGACTGAAGGAGCTTCAAAAGAAGGGGGTGTTTGGAAATGACAAGGTAAACTCTTTGGGGTTCTGTGAAGACTGTATCCTAGGGAAGGCTTCCAGGCTCAAGTTTGAATCTGCAGTTCATTCTACCAAAGAAAAGCTTGCATATATACACTCTGATCTGTGGGGGCCTGCACAAGTAGACTCACTAGGTGGCTGCAGATATTTTCTATCCTTCATAGATGACTATTCAAGGATGGTTTGGGTGTATGTACTCAAATCAAAAGATGAAGTATTGGAAAGGTTTAAAAGGTGGAAAACTCTGGTAGAAACACAGACAGAATTGAAAGTAAAAGCTCTAAGGACAGATAATGGGTTGGAATTTTGCAATAAAGAGTTTGGAGACTTCTGTGAAAGACATGGGATTATGAGGCACAAAACAGTCATACACACACCTCAGCAAAATGGTCTTGCTGAGAGAATGAACAGAACTTTAATGGACAAGGTGAGGTGTATGCTGCTGTACTCACAGCTGCCCAAGTCACTATGGGCAGAGGCCTTAAACACAGCATGTTATTTGGTAAACAGAAGCCCATCTACAGCAATAGAATGCAAAACACCTGTTGAGCTATGGACTGGAAGGGTTGCAGATTACTCAAAGTTAAGGATCTTTGGTTGTGTTGCTTATGCACATGTCAAACAAGGCAAACTGGAGCCAAGAGCCTTGAGGTGCAGATTTCTGGGATACCCTGATGAAGTCAAAGGCTACAGGCTATGGTGCATTGACCTTAAGCCACCAAAATGCATTATCAGCAGGGATGTAACTTTCAATGAGTCAGAGATCTTAAACAAATCCAAAGCTACTGAATCCCAAGAGTATAAACCAGAAACAAGACCTGGGAGTGTTCAGTTTGAGGTGGAGTCCCATGAGCAAGATAGGATTGAATCAGAAACTGAAGAAGATACATGGAGGGTTACTGATGGTATTCAGGAGTCAGAACTAGCTGAAAGTGGAAGTAACTCTTATCAGTTGGTCAGGGATAGAAAAAAGAGAGCTGTGAGACCACCTAAGAGGTATGCAGTAGCAGATTTGATAGCCTATGCACTAACAGCTGCTCAAGAGGTAAATGAGGAAGAGCCAAGAACTTACAAAGAAGCTATAAACAGCAAGGATAAGCTGAAATGGAAGATGGCTATGGATGAGGAGATTGAATCACTGATGAAGAATGGAACTTGGAAACTGATAACCAGACCTGAGAAAAGGAAGACTGTCAGCTGCAAATGGATTTTCAAAATTAAAGAAGGAATGTCTGATGCTGAGCCTAGTAGGTTTAAAGCTAGGCTGGTAGCAAGAGGTTTCACACAAAGAGAGGGGATTGATTTCAATGAAATCTTCTCTCCAGTTGTGAAACATGCCTCCATCAGAGTAATCTTAGCTCTAGTTGCCACTCAAGACATGTACCTGGAGCAGATGGATGTTAAAACAGCCTTTCTGCATGGTGAGTTACAAGAAGAAATTGTAATGGAACAGCCTGAGGGGTATGTGGTGTCTGGTAAGGAAGACCATGTGTGCTTACTAAAGAAATCCTTATATGGATTAAAACAGTCTCCTAGGCAATGGTACTTAAAGTTTGACAGTTTCATGACAAAACATGACTACAAAATATGCAATTATGATTGCTGTGTGTACTTCAGAGACATTGGTAATGGAAGGATGATTTATCTTATGCTGTATGTGGATGACATGCTCATAGCATGTCATAGCATAGATGAAATCAGTCATCTGAAGGACCTCTTGAGCAGTGAATTCGAAATGAAAGATCTTGGAGCTGCAAGGAAGATCTTAGGAATGGAAATTATCAGAGACAGGAGAAGGAAGCTTATGTTCTTAACCCAGCAGAGCTATGTCAGGAAGGTGTTGCACAGATTTGGGATGCATGAATCTAAGGCTGTTCAAACACCTCTGGCAAATCACTTTAAACTGTCTGCTGCACAATGTCCACAAACTGATGCAGAGCAAGAACAAATGGGAAGGATACCATACTCCAGTGCAGTTAGGAGCCTAATGTATGCCATGGTCCTCACTAGACCAGATATCTCACATGCTGTGAGTATAGTGAGCAGATTCATGGCAAATCCAGGGCATGAGCATTGGAAGGCAGTCCAGTGGATAATGAGGTACCTAAAAGGCACTGTGGAATTTGGTCTGCTATATGGAGGGTTAAAACAGGAAGGGCACAAGCTGGTGGGGTATGTTGACTCAGACTTTGCTGGTGATCTTGATAAAAGAAGATCCCAGACAGGCTTTATATTCACTCTGGGAGGCTGCACTGTGAACTGGAAAGCTACTCTACAAAATGTGGTAGCTTTGTCCACAACTGAAGCCGAATATACAGCAGCTGCTGAAGCTTTTAAGGAAGCCATCTGGTTAAAGGGGATGGTCTCAGAATTAGGAGCAGAACAAGGAACGGTTGAAGTATATTGTGACAGCCAGAGTGCCATACATTTGAGCAAAAACCAGACCCATCATGAGAGGACAAAACATATTGACGTAAAGCTGCATTTTGTTAGACTTGAGGTTGCAAAGGGAACTGTGAAGATGCTCAAGGTTCACACAGATCAAAATCCAGCCGATATGTTAACTAAAACTGTGCCATCTGCCAAGCTCAACGTTTGTTTGAGTTTAGCAGGAATTTGCAGTTTCTAATCAAACTGCAAAGTAAAGGAAATGAAGATCAACAGGGGTAACTGGAGTTCTGAGTTCAAGGTGGAGATTGATAGATAGTGAACTCGAAACTCAAGTACTACAAGTCGGTTAGAGGTTTGAGTCTTAGCTGACTTGTCATTTGAGGAACTCTACTGTGCAAAACCGACATCCTCGTAGCCGTCGTCTAACCATTAAGTAACACACGTGATTTACACGTGTGGTGAAGCTGAAACCTTGTTAACTCAGAAACGGCGTCTGTGACTGTCGTTTTGAGCTCGCCTATGCTTACTTGATTCAAGCACGTGAGAGGAAACTTCTTTTTTGGAATTTGGCGGGAATGGTTGTTATGGTAACAACCCAGAAACAGAGGATATAAGCAGGAGGCACTGTCATCGTCTTGTCATGATGTATAGGGAAACACAGAGAGTAGAGAGGAGCTAGAGACAAAGAAAGGGTTTACAAATTCTTCTTTTCTGTAACTAGTTTTACTACTCTTGTATTGTTTTGTTGATCTCGGAATAGTGAAAAGCTGTTGATTTGTTTCCAGTGGATGTAAGCACCATTGCTTGGTGCTGAACCACTTAAACTTGGTGTCTTGAGTTGTTTCTTTGATGCTTGAATTGGTTGTGGGGTTGTTGCTTGATAACCTAGGATAATCTTTCTTAAATCATTGATACAGAACTAAGGTCTTGGGGGGTTTTTGGTTAGTCTTTCCGCAAGCCAAATTCACAACACCTCACTTGAATCAAACAAAGGATTATTAACAGCACAAGAACTGAACAACTAAGAGCAGAGAACAATCAACAGAACACTCAGCAAATTTAAAGTGGTTCAGCCATTAATGGCTTTCATCCACGGGTGAATCCACCAGCAGGCTTTCATTGAAAGATTCAAGGTGTTTGTTACAGAGAGCTGAGAACAAAAGAACAAAGGCTAAGATTTAACTCTCTCTCTCTCTCTCTATAATTCCTCTCAGTATTTCTCTAGCATTCACGCAGCTTCTCCTGATTCATCAGCTTATAAACCAGTCTCTTAACAAACTTAACTTAACAACCCAGAATGCACAGCTATATGACACGTGTGCAAAAATTCTGGTATAATGAACTTGGCTTCAATTGTAGCTCACGTGACTGCTTGTGTGATTTACTTAATTCAAGTGACTCCAAAACGCTAGCACTCTTTGCCGTTTCAAAGTAATAACATGGTCGTGCTTCTCATGTGAGTTTGTTAAGCCATCAAGAAACTTGAAACGCCGCCGTTTAGTAACCAGGTGTTTGAATTCACCTTACAGCTAACAACAATAGGTAATCAAAAGAAATTTGCAAGCTTGTCTGTCATAGTTTTAGAGTTGCAGATTTTGATTAATGTTATTTCTGGATATTTTCTGTTTTGGATATATAGTTCCTTGCGTTTGTTTTCAGATGATGGATCCATTTTCTTGTTCAAATAGCATCTCAGTTGACTGATATTAAGTGGAAGACTAGAGTGGGTTTTCTTCGTGGTTTATTCCTTAAGCTGGCACCATTGACTTTCTTTCTCAGGAAGCATGTCTGATTGCATGAATGCCAATAATGGATTGATGAAATCAATGCAGCTTCGGCTTGCTTTTCTTTCTTGGTGTTGAAGGTAACTCAATTTAGCAAGTGCAAGGCAGCAGGAACCCATTAGACAGAGAATTTAAGGTGTGTCCACCCCATCTGTACTTGTTGATTTCAATGACAACGTACTTGATAGATGATGATTTTCATCTCTGATCGGGAAGTTATTAGCCTTTTCATCCACTTGACAGCGATGAAATGATTTTCTGAGCACAGTGGCATTGTAATGACTGATATTTCAGATTTATTAAACATGGCAAGTTCCGTTTGTTTCTTTTCAGATTACCAATTCAGTCGTCCAAGGGGGAGCGACATAAGCTGGAATTCCGTTGTAATTATTATTGATTAAAGCTTTTATCTTCTAGTTTGTGTTAAAGAAAAAATTCCCCGTGCTTGGAAAACAAAGATATGTCAGTCTACTTGGCTTGAGTTTACAAATTTTTTAAATATTCTTTCATTACCGTTCACCCACAAGAGTATAAAAATCAATTAAGTTGAAAATGAATCATAAAAATTCTGGCATTAGAACCGACTTTAATCAATCAGCACAAAACGTACTAGCTATCCACGATGCATTAAGCTAACAACTTAGATGGATCGTCTGAAAACAAACACAATGTATCTTAGAATGTGTATCCATGACAGCATCAAATATTTATGGACATTATTTTATAACTTAGCCACAACCGATATCTAATTTGATTAAGCTAAAAAAAATTTCTTTGTTTTGCAGTCACTCACAAGACACTCGAGTTAATAAAAACTTTTAAGATAAATGTAAATGTAAGACATTGTGAAGCCTGGGTAGTGATATTCTGTTAAGAGTGAATGAGGTGGCGTGCTGAGCTGGCGTTGGTGTGGGGCCATCAGTTGTTAAAGTTGTTGCCTGGAATTATAAAAGAAAACAAGCTGGCCGTTACAAAGTCTTAGTGATTGATTTTGAGTGGCTTAGTGAGAGAGAGAGAAAAATCTCAATAGGGAAGTTTTAATCTCTGTAATCTCAAAAATCATCTGTTACACATCTCATTCAATAAACGTTTCAGAGCAGAGCTGATTTCAGTCGTGGATGTAGGCATCTTGTTGCCGAACCACGTTATATGGTCTTGTCAAATTCTTTAATGCTTGCTTGTTCTTGGTTCTGGTTCTATTAAATCTTAGCTTCTTTGATTTGATCTTCGTCAATATAAGCTCGGTTTTGATCGGATTATATAACAGACAAAATTTATAATTCTTATTACAGTAAAGCATAAAGGGTACTGATTACCTTTAGGCCATGTTCGGTTAAGAAATTAAGGTAGGAGAGGAGAGCTTTTCTGTTTCCTCTTTATTTTCTTTTGTTCCGTTGGAAAAAATTATCTGGAAATCAAATTCGATTCGATTTTTGGCGAATCGAACCGAATAATTTCTATTTGCAAGTTCGGTTTAAGGGGAAAAAACCAGATGGTTTCATTTTACTTCCACCGAACGGTTTATGAATTCGGTTCGGTTTCAGAGCCAAACCGAATAGATAAACTCTTCGGTTCATGTGCAATTATATTAAAAAAAAAAAAGAAAACCGGCCCTAAAACTAAGGATTGAGATCCTCTCCTAATCTGAGCACTCCTGATTTTTTACAGATCTTGTGCTACCTATATTTTAATATTAGTGAATGGTTAAGATTTAACTACTTTTTCTTTTTCATTTATTAACCATCAATCATATTAATAACATTTGCTCAGATAAAGATCAGATCAGGAGAGGATCTTGATCCTAAAACTAAATCCTTAAAATTCCAAGTGACTAAGGGTGCGTTTGGGATTAAGGTGCTATAACTTTTAAGCTATAGCTACTGTAGAAAAAATTATAATTTTAAAATAAAAGTTAGTAATATTTAATAAATATAAATTTTAAATAATAATTTTGATAAAATTATTAAAGATATAATATATTTTCCATCATACAAGTGAAAAATTATATCAGCATAACTTCCAAGTTATAGCAGCTAGTATTTACCAAACACTTTAATACTGTAACTTAAAAGTTACAGCTGCCCAACCTCAATCTCAAACGCACCCTAAATTGTAATCCCAAACTCTCTAAGCACGAAACAGCGGCAGCCCCTCCCTCAAACCACAGCAGAGCCTCCCTCTCAGCAGCACGCATGCCAACACTTGCAGCCCGCAGCAGCAGCCCAGTACGGCAGCAGCAGGCCACCAACAGTCCCTCTCACGCTCGCTCTTACTCTCTCTCAGCACGCACACGCAGCAGCAGGCCAGCAACAGCAGCCCCCCTCTCTGTCGTGCTCGCTCTCAATCTGTCCGTGGAAGTTGTAACTGTTCTTGAACCATTCTTGTCAAAGGTATGGGTGGACGTTTCTTTCTTCTATCCTCCTTTTATTTTGTTTTTATAATTTTGTGTTACAATTAACGGTAGAAGGAAAATCTCAAGATATGCTGATGCTGTTAATTGATTTGAAACATACTTTGCCAAAAATTTGTAAGTAGGCAGATTTTGTGTGCGTGCACTTTGTTTCCTTTTTGCGTAATTGAAGAATATATATGAAAAAAAGAATTGCAAAAAATGATTGAGGATTGGATGCAAATTCATCTCATAACCATAATTTGATACTAGAATTCTTCCTTGTTAGCATGTCCCTGTTGCACGCTCGATATGTTAAAGTCATGGCTGGCCCTTACCATTCAACACAGCCCGCTATTTTTTGTGGTGTCATGTTGACTTATTATTAAAAAAAAAGCCAAAATTTTGGCTATATAAAGTAGGGGTGGGCACGGTTCGGTTCGGCTCGGTTCGGTTCGGTTTGAAATTAAGTAGAACCGATTTAAATCGGTTATTTTATAAAAAGAACCGAATAAGAACCGAATAAGAACCGAACTCAAACGGTTCTTTTCAGATCGGTTCGGTTCGGTTCGATTTTTTCGGTTCTGGGCCTATTGGGCCTATTTTGAATTTTTAAATTTTTAGCCCATTGGGCCTCATGAATGTAATAATTTTTTTCAACAATTAATTTATCCTAATTTTATTACAAATATTAACAATAAATATAAAGTATTCAAAACACATTTTATCACTAATATCTTACTAACTATTAATAAGATACTCCCAAAATATGAAATATTAAAATTTCAAAATACATAACCAAACTCCAATACTCCATCTATATAAACATAATCATAATGTTATAAAGAGAAATAACACATGTTTGATTTGAATAAAATCATGTTTGATTTGAATAAAATCATGTTTGATTTGAATAAAATAAAAAAATAATTCGGTTTTTCGGTTCAGCTAAGTGAACCGAATACCGAACCGACATTTCGGTTTTTTTACAAACGGTATATTTTGGTTTTTTTTAAAAATAAAAACCGAACCGAATTAGAAAAAACCGTCGGTTCGGTTCGGTTTTTTTAAGACTACGGTTTTTTTGCCCACCCCTAATATAAAGAGGGCTTCCCACCCTCATTTAGGCATCCCATTGAGAGAGAAGCAATTCAATTTTTTTGTGAGAGAGAAAGCAGAGAGTTTGAGTGATTTTAAGAGCTTAAAATTATAAAGCTCTTGTGAGTCTAGTGAGTGAGAGATTGGGTGTATTGGGGTTCTGGGAAGTGAGCCAAAATATTACAATATTTGTAATCCTCATATTACTAGTAAAATATTTTCCTTTTGTCTACGCCCATGGACGTAGGCTAAAAGTCGAACCACGTAATTTTCTGGTGTCCTCTTTTGTACTTGTTCTTTATTTTCTTCCAATTTCATTTTAGCTGTGGCCCTGCTTCATCCACCAATTTCCTAACAGTGGTATCAGAGCTACTGGTTGTATTTTTTTTTTTTTGGAGTTGGTGGTACTGTTCGCGTAAAAGTACTCTTCACATATATGGAATTATTCCCATATACGGTACTGTTCACGTGAGATGGTGGGAGCCAATCTTAGCAAAGTTAGTTTGTGGTGAAAAGCGATGGCGGCAAAATACGAAATTAAGAAATTCAACGAAAATAATTTTTCGTTGTGAAAAATAAAGATAAAAGTTGTATTGAGGAAAAATAATTGCTTGGCAGTAATTGGAGAAAGGCTCATGGAGATAACTGATGACAAGTGGAACGAGATAGATGGCAACACCATTTTCTGATCTACACTCAAAGTGAGTAGCAGATGTAGATTGGTCTTTTTTAGTAATTTATGCTTCATTAACTATACGCTTCCATTCTTTGGTAATTAGTACCTTTTATGCTTTACTGTGCTTGAAATTGTAAATTTTGCCTTATATTTAAATTTATCTTAATTTTTTTATTAACTCAAGTGTCTTGTGAGAGACTGCTAATCAAAGAAATTTTTTTTAGCTTAATCAAATTAAATATTGGGTGAAGCTAAATTATATAATAATGTCCATTAATATTATATGCTGTTACGGATATACATTATAAGATATATAGTGTTTATTTTCAGTTGATCAATCTAATTTGTTAGCTTAATGCATTGTGGATAACTAGTATGTTTTGTGTTGACTAATTAAAGTCTGTTCTAATTCCAGAATTTTTATGATTCATTCTCTTAACTTAACTGATTTTTGTACTCTTGTGGGTGAACGTTAATGCAAGAATATTAAATAAAGTTTGTACACTTAGTTATTAGATGCTTAGCTTCGGAAAGCCAAGTGGCATGGTATTTCTTTGTTTTGCCAGCACGGGGAATTTTTTCTTCAGGAACACTACTGAGAGCCTGCTGAAGATACCAGATTTTTGCAAAGAAAATATTCTGGTATGGGCCGAATTCAAGGACTACTAGATCCCTTTGCAAATGGTCCAATATTTTAGGGTAACGTTTACTTCTCGGATTAGAGTAAGAATTCTAAGATTGAGAGTGTGCAGTGAGAGTAGCAGTAGATTTTTTATTACATTAGAATGAAAGTGTGGAATAAGAATCAAAATCTTATTTATTTGTTTACTTTATCTTGAATTGAGAGTGAATTGTTTCAAATAATAGTTTTACTCTTATTTGAAAAATTATAATTTTTAATTACAAAGTAAATAAAAAATATATTGATAAAATATTTTTTTATTATTAATTATTTAAATAAATATGATACTATAATTTTTAACTAAATATAATAATATTACATTTAAATAAGTTTAATATTATTTTTTAATAAATGTAATATTATTAAATAATATTATTTAATAAATGTAATATTATTAAATAATATTATTTAATAAATGTAATATTATTAAATAATATTATTTAATAAATGTAATATTATTAAATAATATAATAATATTATTTAAATAAATGTAAGGATGGAGATAATTGAACACATGAAATTATTCAATAAAGTAATTATTAAAACAGTATTAGATATCCTAACTTAATTACATTATCTCATCATTCACATGGTGAATGTCACATTATTTAGGATAAAATTTTATTATCATTTGAAATGTTTATCATTGCTCTTATTAATTTATAATTTTATTTCTTACTTCATAAATCCATAGTAATACCTAATAAATCGTTTAACTAGGGTTAGTTTTGGCCACGAAATGAGGGGGGGATGAAACAATTTGAACTTCCTTTTAGAGCCAATATTATTTAAAAAAAATTCATTCTATGATGCCATGATTAATATTGTATTTAAACATAAATTATCTAAATGAAACATAAGAAATGTAAATTTAATATAAAATTTTCAATTAACATTAAATGTAAAATAAAACATAAATTAAGGGGAACATAAGACTTGTAAATGGAAGATAAAACAAGTAAATTAACATAAGAGTGATAAATTGGTATATCAATAGTAAACAAAACAAAAACATATAAATATTGCATAAAACTTCTGAATCATCAACAAGTGTCAAATAAAACATAAAATAAATAAGTGAATCATTAATAAGTATCAAATAAAACATAAATTGAATATGTGAATAATCAATAACTGTCAAATAAAACATAAATTAAATATGTGAATTATCAATAAATGTGAAAAAAGTATTAATTAAATAAATGAAACATAAGATTTATAAATTAAAGGTAAAAAAAATATTAACATATATAGAAATGGTAATTTGGGGCATTATTAGTAAACAAAACAAAAACTTACAAATATAATATAAAACTTGTAAACCAACATTAATTGTAAAATCAAATATATATTATGTAAGTGGAACATAATTCTTATGAATGGAGGGTAAAATAAGTAAATTAATATAGAAGTAATAAATTGGTGCATTATTGGTAAGCAAAACAAAAACATACAAATATAACATAAAACTTATAAATCAATATTAAGTATAAAATAAAACATAAATTATGTAAATGGAACATAGAAAGTGTAAATACAAGATAAAATAAGTAAATTAACATAAGAGTAGTAAATTGGTATATTATTAGTAAATAAAACAAAGACTCACAAATATAACATAAAACTTGTAAACCAAAGTATAAAATAAAACGTAAATTAAGTAAATAAAAAATAAGATTTGTAAATAAAAGATAATACAAGAAAATTAACATAGGAGTGATAAATTAGAGTGTTATTGACAAATAAAACAAAAACTTACAGATATAACATAAAATTTGTAAACTATGTGTAAAATAAGAAATAAATTATGTAAATGAAACATAAGATTTGTAAATAGACGGTAAAATAAGTAAATTAAAACAAATAATATTAAAAAATAAAACCTTATAAATATAAAATAAAAACTCGTTATAATAATGATTATCTTATATATTTGTTGATTTTGTTTCTAAATTGAATAATGATAGTTATTTTGTTTATGTAATACATGTGATGATATATGTGAAATTTTATTAAGGCTAAAATTAGATTCAATTTATTGAAATCATATATGTCTAGTAATATAAGAATAATTTTTTGTATATTTTTTTTGACTTGATCTACATCAAGAAAAATAATTTTGCTTAATTAGTAGTAAACAATACTATAATAGAAAATGGAAAAAAAATTATGAATGTGCTAGAATGAATATAAAATGTATGGTTAAACCAATACAATAAAACTTATTCCAATTGTTTTCAATACAATTTTTTTTTTCAATTGATGAGTGAATTTTTTCTTTGTTTAGTCAAATTAAATGAATCAATTTTTTTTTGTTTAATATTGATTTACAAGTTTTATATTATTTTCACAAGAGCTTGTCTTGTTTGCAATTCTATAATTTACCATTCTTTCACTAATTTACTTATTTTACTTTTTATTTACTAGTTTTATGTGTATTTCATAAAATTTATGTTTATACGGCATTGATGCCATAATTTAAATCACGGAATCATAGGATTTTCTTATTCAATTTATGTTTAATTAACATAAGTTAAATAAATTTTCTATTTTCCATGCTACAAAATATATAGATTCACTACCACAAAAAACGACATAGATGACGTTTAAACTAACCTTATGATGACAAAGTAAAATTAGTAATCTTTGTAGCAGTCATCTAAAACGAAGTACAAAAGATGAGTCGTAAAGAGAGTCATCTAATAAGCATCATAAATTACTCGTTTCTTAAAAAAAAAAGTCATCTAATGTTGTAAAGAACTATGTTTGATATCAGGATTTTGCTATGTTACATTGAATGTACCATACCCAACCAACAAGAACCACACAATTATGTGGATCCCACAATTTGTGTGGTTCTTATGGGTTGTGTATGGTACATTCAATGTAACATAGGGGCTCCCTTGATATCAACATAGATGACTTACTTCTCAAAAAAAACAGTCATCTAATGTTTTAAAAGATCTCTCTTTTCTTCAAGTATAAATGATTGATTTTAAGTAATGAATGTCAATGATAGTAGTCACCATAATATGAATACATTACTAAAGATCTAAAATGGCTGTTTATTATTATTATTATTACTACTACTGTTGCTACTACTACTATTACTACTACTAATATTATAAATATTTATGCTAACATGTAGTGCAATAAATTTTTTTGAAAAGTTATAGTATAAAAATAAATATTCATCAAGCAATTGCATTAATCACATACAAATCCTAAACATCATAAACAATAATAAAAAAAAATACTTTATGTTTATAATTTCCAAATTAAAGTATCTAGGTATCCATAACTCTTTTTCTCTTAAAAGAAAAATATTACATCCTTCACAAGAACAACAAAATGTGGCCATGCTATTGGCTACTCCAATAATCATGCCAAATCCAAAGAAAGTTGGTGAGTGAAATCTTTTGATGAACCTTCCTTGATTACAATATCAAAATGATTGAAATAATTTCATAAATTAATCATTTTAATGTCTTATTTTGAAACAAAGACAATAACTAAGATATTGATAAAAAATAATACTATTTATTTACTAACCTTGCAAAGTCATTGTGCTACAAAATTCAGGGAAAAATATTATGTCATATGTACTCTGCCCACTCCATTTTTACTTCATCAATATCCTTTTGATTGTAACTATCTCGTCCAACAAACTATACTTCATATACAAAATAGTCAATACTAATACATGCATCAACATTATGAAATCTATAAATTAGTACCAAGTCTTTTATTGTATCATCTTGGTTTCCAATGATTACTTCATAAATCTAATGACATAATATCGGCATTCAACATTTGTAGTTTATTGAGGACACTACATGTGAATTTTGAACTAATCGATGTCATGTGCATATGTAAATAAATTTAAACCGAACATGTATATGTACAGTTTCATATACCTTAACCCTCTTCTGAGCAAAGGATTTTTTATTCGTATTTCCCATTTTTGCCACAAAAATCTCGAAAACACTTAAGATACATGATTAAGTACACACTTGGTCAAACATGTTTTAATACATGGGTTATAATTGACAAAAAATGACAACTTACAATGACAAAAAGTTCTTCAAATCAGGGGGAGGTTCATGACTGAGTGAATTAAAAAAATACTATAAATTTGTGTGGATCCACAACAATCAACATCCAACCTTTGCTACATATAGTGATAAATACCTGTCTTGCATATTTTTATAAAAGAAAAGGAAAGCAAAATCCAATTGCTATGTACAATCAATAAAATAACAAACCTGGTATTGTAAGGAAATGTCATAAGCTATTCTAGATCAAGTATTTCCATTCTTGATAACATTGCACAAGCTCTAGTCTCATCACCATTTCAAGTTTTATTGCAAAAGGTTGAAGGATTACTAGATTTATTTTATAAATATGGTCTAGGTAATGATCCTTCAAGACCTCGTAAAGATGCCTATGGAAAACAAGTAATAATTACTTCACTGCATATATAAAAATTATAACTAATTATATTGCTAAGAAATAAGTAATTTAATTACTTTGTGCAACAATAACAATTTTTTCCACGCCATAGAATCATACAATGTCGTCAATTGATAAATATAATTCAGCTTGTTTATTGTCAAAGACCCCAAGATAAATTTCACTAAATGATGATCTAGTCAACCCTCAACAAGCGTACTTGCAAAGAGCATCTATTTTTGCTGGTACTTTGTATTCCTGCACATTCTTAATAGATTTCTTTATGTAACTAGAATAATAAAAAATATTATTATTATTAATTTAAGACATATCAAAGAAAAACAATAATTATAGAGATGTGTTGGGAAAAGAACTCACACAAACAGTTGCAAAGTAAGAGGAAACAGACCATGTCCCCTTTTTTGTGATTAAAACATGATATGTACCATAAATTAACAAACAAAAAATAAAACAACACAATCTAAAACAATAAATCAATTACAAGAGGCACAGATTTTTATGTGAAAACCCTAAATCGAGAAAAACAATGGGATGGTAGTCCGATAGAAGCTTCAACTGTATTAATAATGAGATTACAGAAAAAATTTATCTCTGGATAACACTAGAGGCTAACAACATAAAAACATCAAGAATCTCAACAATCTTTACCTATAGTAACAACTTAATATTTATCTATCTAACAAGTAGGTATCTCAAATAACAATCAACAGAAGGATAAAACAAAAATCAAGACAAGTAGAATTATAGAGGTGATGCCAATAACTTACCCACTAAATTCAAGAGAAAACAGAATTAAAATGGCATTTCGATCGTCGAATCAAAACTTGAAACTCTTGCCTCAAAAAACAAATATTACACCATTGTCTCTTTTTTTCTCTCTTGTCTTTTTCTTCCTTTTTCTATCACTGTTGCAGCTTGCTTTTCTTTTTCTTTCATATATATTATTATTTAGCTAATTTCATCTAAGTCCAAAACTTAATATTAATTGCACGTCAAGTAAGCCTTTTAGACTTGAGGCTTTAGGGCCAGCCAAATGAGATAGACCCAAAAATATGTACCCCAACATCATTCCAGATGACAAATTGTTTAGGCCAAGTATCACCGCCGTGAGTCATGGGGCCAACAATCGTGGCTTGGCTTGGGGCCTTGTGCCGAGTCTTGACAGCAAATGGGCGTGCTTGTGGTGAGCGCAGAAACAAGGCAAGGTTGGCGCATTGGCTAGGGCGCGGCAGCAAAGCGTACGCTGTGGCATGGGCACAAGCAATACAGGACAGCTCGTGCGAGGGCGTGCGTGGGTGGGGCACGCAGCATCTAGCAAGAGCATGAGTGCAATGGGCGGACGAGTGTGTGGTGCAGTGGGCGGTCGAGCGCGGGGCATGATGGGCGTGCAAACACAAGGCACTGAGGTACGCAAACGCGAGGCACAATAGTGTGCAAGCGAGCATGGCACAGGGCGTGCGAGTATGGGGCTCAACAGTGTGCGAGAGAGTTTGCTTATATTGGAGTTGATGAATAATTCTAATGGTGGTGCAATGAGATTTCGATGACCTGGCCATGTCAATGATGGCATGGGTTGAGGCCTCATCGAGAGTCAGGCTGGAAATACTTGAGATGAAGTGGTTATCATAGCTGAGGTTTGTAGTTTTTTAGTTCTGTTTTGTAGTTAATTAGCATTATGCTGTGGTGTATTCTATTATTTTTTATATTCTTATTTTCTTATCCCATATATTGTGCAATATGGTCTTGTATTTATGTCCATAAGATATTATATTGTTAGTCATTATTAATCTTCAATGATTGTGTTTGTATAAATATATATATATATATATACATATGTAGCATATTCCAAGAAGGTTTTGACAAAAAAAAAAGTTGTTTGGTCCACTGAAAACTGTACCTGGCTGAGACAAAATCCGCTGTAAATACGTGTCCTTGTTTAATCATCATCTCGAACGTCATTCTATCAAAGTGCAAGCCCTATTTAAACCTCCCACCATGTGCACTCAGACTCAAGTGTGCACGCAAATGCCAAAAAACAAGCACATGGAGCAGCAACAGCAACCCCACTTTCTACTATTAACATTTCCAATACAAGGCCACATTAACCCATCCCTCCAATTCGCCAGGCGTCTTACGCGCATTGGCACACGTGTCACCTTCGCCACCGCCATCTCCGCCTGCCACCGCATGGCCAATAATCCCACGCCCGAAGACGGCTTGTCGTTTGCCAGCTTCTCCGATGGATATGACGACGGATTCAATTCCAAACAAAATGATCGGACGCACTTCATGTCGGAGTTCAAGCGTCGTAGCTCCGAAGCCCTGGCTGAGCTCATCACGGCCAGTCAAAACGAGGGTGGTCAACCGTTTACTTGCTTGGTTTACCCTCAACTCCTTACTTGGGTTGCTGAAGTGGCGCGTGCGTATCACCTCCCTTCGGCGCTACTCTGGCTTCAACCAGCCCTCGTTTTCGACGTTTATTAGTATTACTTCTATGGATATGGCGATCTAATTGAAGGGAAGGTTAATGATTTGATAGAGTTCCCGGGACTGCCGCCACTCACCGGCCGTGATCTTCCTTCTTTCCTAGATCCCAGAAATTCAAATGATGCTTACTCTTTCGTATTACCTTCTTTTAAAGAACAAATGGAGGCAATTGTTGAAGAAACCGATGCAAGAATTCTTGTCAACACGTTCGACGCATTAGAAGCTGAGACCTTGAAAGCTATCGATAAGTTCAATATGATCGCAATCGGACCGTTAGTTGCATCGGCGTTGTTGGACGGAAAAGCGCAGTACGGAGGCGATCTTTGCCAGAATAGTTCAATAGAGTATTATATGGAATGGCTAAGCTCGAAGCCCAAATCATCTGTTATCTACGTGGCGTTCGGAACCATATGCGTTCTGGAGAAGCGTCAAGTGGAGGAAATTGCACGGGGGTTGTTAGATAGTGGCCATCCATTCTTGTGGGTCAGTAGAGAAAACGACAATAAAGATAAAGATAAAGATAAAGATGAAGGAGAAGATGACGTGATGATGAAGTACAAAGAAGAGCTGAATGAGAAGGGAATGATAGTGCCGTGGTGTTCACAAGTGGAGGTTCTGTCACATGAAGCGGTGGGGTGTTTTGTAACGCACTGTGGGTGGAGTTCGAGCTTAGAAAGCTTGGTATATGGCGTGCCTGTGGTGGCGTTTCCTCAGTGGACAGATCAAGGGACAAACGCTAAAATTATTGTGGACTTCTGCAAAACCGGAGTGAGAGTGAAGGCAAATGAAGAAGGGATTGTAGAAAGTGATGAGATTAACAGGTGTTTGGAGTTGGTGATGGGAGAAGGAGATGATTTTAGAAGAAATTCTTTGAAATGGAAGGATTTGGCCAGAGATGCCGTCAAACAAGGAGGGTCTTCACATAAGAATCTCAAGGCTTTTGTTGATGACTTTAGCACCAGCAAGTAGTTTTATCTTTTTTTTTTTTGTTTTTCTTCGTTTTTAGTCTTTGAATATCAGAAGATTTAATATATAGATGAAAGACACTTGTAATCATTTTTACTTTTTATTCTCATCTGTCATATGGCATGACGGTTAAGCGACCATCGTTAATTTTTGGTGTCAAGAAAATTTGATGACGGATTTTATAAGTCAGGCAATGCATGATATATTATCCATTACAATTCTATCATAAATATTTTGATTAATAAGTTATCATGCATGACTAACATTTATTATAATCACTTTCAAAAAGCATGACTAATATCTATCGCAAGAGAATGATACATATAAATGAATTTGGCTGGAATTCCAAAATCTAAATAAATTTGACGAAATTTTAAAACTTTTAAATGAGTTGGGCTGGAATTACAAAATTATTTTATTTAATTATTAATTTATTCAATTAATTGTATTTATTATTGAATTAAATTTTAATTTTGAAATATATTCTTTTATAAATTATGATGATGATAATGATGATATGTGTATATGCTCCAAAATTATATAAATATATACAAATTAAGAATTTAAAATTAATTAAACTACATAATAATAACATGAATATATTATTTGTTCTTTTAAACTAAATACAATTACTATCCATCACATAATATGAACAAGAACAATCATTCATTCTTAGGCTACATCAAACTCCATATTTCCACTAAAAACATAAAAATTCCAACTTTTGAGAGATGATTGGTACAAACGCCGCATGTTAACTTAACTAGCAAGCAAAAAACTAAAGCACCTCATCAACCAACTACAGTCTAACAGTGACGTTCAGGACAAAATCCAGCATGGGGTCCTTAGATCCAAAACACAATTTAGTTGCCGGCCACTTGGAATTTCAATTAAGAGAAAAAAAAATCAGTTGGATAATCTCAAAAACCAAGTTTCCATCAATTTTATCTTTGCAAAATGCACTAGAATTATTGTTAGGAATTTGTTGGGTGAAGTAGAAGCACAATTAAAATGAAATTGGAAGAAAAAATAAAGAATAATTGTAGAATCAAGAAATTACGTGGTTTGGCTTTTAGCCTACATTCACGGGCGAAGACAGAAGGAAAATATTTTACTAGTGATATGAGAATTACAAGTATTGTAATATTTTGGCTCACTACCCAGAACCACAATACACCCAATATCTCACTCACTAGACTCATAAGAGCTTTATAATTTAAACCTTTAAAACTACCCAAGCTCCCTACTTTCTCTCTCACAAATTTTTGATGCCAAAACGAAATGGGGAGCTCTCCCTTTTTATAGCCAAAATTGGCTATTAAAATATAATTTTTTTCTCACACCATTATCTTCTTCATTCTTCTTTTTCCTTCTTCAAAGAACGCTACTGCCAAATTCCATTTTTTCTTCTTCTTTTATTTTGTCTTTGTTCAAATTTGGCAGCTTCAACTCTTCCTTTTTCTTCCTCCTTGTTTTCTTTAGGTGACAACTTTCCCCTTCAATATTTACTACTTCAAAGTTTCTTCATTCTTCTAGATTGGTGGCTGTTAAAGCCAATTTAAATTTGGCTTGTTAAAGCCACCAGCTTTGTCAACCATTATTTTGACATTCTCCCACTTGGAGATTTGATTAAGGATCAATCAATCTCCACCCATCCTTTCTGTTCCGCCATTGTAATGCTTCTTACATCTCTGCTAGGTCACAAGAGGATCTACTCTATACAAACTTGTTAGTATTGATTGGCTTGGTCATAACATCTGCTAGGTTCTCCTTCGTATGGATTTTTAATAAATCCACACTTCCGTCTTCCACTACTTCTCGAACAAAGTGATACTATACCCCTATGTGCTTTGTCCTGGAATGAAAGGCTGGATTCCTTGCAATGTGTAAGGCACTCTAACTGTCACAATATACAAAAATTTTCTCTTGTTTGTGTCCGCATTCCTCTAATAACCTTTATATCCAAATAGCTTCCTTGCAAGCTTGTGTAGCCGTCATGTATTTTGCTTCTATTGTAGATAAAGCCACAATAGTTTATAGTTTTGAAACCCAGTTTACAGCTCCTCCCGCAAGTGTAAACACATAGCCAATAGTGGATTTCATTTTATCAAGGTCTCCTGTAAAATCTGAATCCATGTAACCCCTAACAATAAATTCTGATCCTCCATAACATAATGCAACATTGGAGGTTCCTCTAATATATCTCAAAATCTTTTTCACCATTTTCCAATGCTCTCCACCAAGATTCGCTATGTATCAATTGATTGCTCTCACTGCTTGTTCAATGCTTGGTCTAGTATATATTATAACGAACATCAAACTTCCCATTATTGATGCATACGGTACTCAAGACATCCCCTTCCTCTCTGCTTCATTGCCAGGACACATACTTGAGGATAATTTGAAATACAGAAAGTGGGGTAAAAATTGGCTTACAATCGTGCATGTTGAAGCGTCACAAGGTTTTCTTTAAGTAGTTCTTCTAAGAAAGCCAAAACTTTTTGTTAATTCTCTCTCGGTGAATTTGCATCCCTAGAATCTTGTTTGCTGGTCCCAAGTCCTTCATTTTAAACTTCTTAGTCAATTGTGCCTTCAATTCTTAGGCTCGATCTTTGTTAAGGCCTGCTGCCAACATGTCATCCACGTACAACAGTAAAATAATGAAATCATTATCTTCAAACCTCTTGTAATATGCACAATGGTCTGAACTGAGTCTATTGTATCCAAGGCTCACGATGAAAGAATCAAATCTCTTATACCAACACCTCAGTGTCTGTTTGAGACTGTATAGAGATTTGTTCAACCTGCAAACTAAGTGCTCCTTTCCTATTTCAGCAAAAACTTCTGGTTGGAGCATATATATTTCTTCTTCAAGTTCTCCATGAAGAAATGCAGTTTTCACATCTAACTACTTAAGATGTAAGCCAAATGTAGCGCACATCGCCAAGACTACTCTGACTGTTCTAAGTCGAACCACTAGAGAAAATATCTCATTAAAGTCAATACCTTCTTTCTGAGCATATTTTTTCACAACCAATCTTGCACAATACCGCTCCACTTGGTCATTACTATCACGTTTGATTTTGTAGACCCATTTGTTACCAATGGCTTTTCTTCTGCGTTGTTGTGATATAAGTTCCCATGTCTTGTTCTCGTGTAGAGCTTCAATTTCCTCCTGCATTGTTGTCATCCACAAAGCAACATTTGAGTTGTTTAAAGTTTCATGAAAGGTTGATGGCTCTCCATCCTCTGTTAGAGGACAGTATGCAACATTAATATCTATGACATACTCCGAGTGCCACATTGGCAGTTGTCTCTCAAGAGTTGACCAACGAACTTCTAAAGCCTCAGACTCGACTGGTTCTTGTTCCTCGTACTCTGGTGCTGTTTCAGAAGAATCCAAATCTTCTGGATTATTTTCCACATATACCAGCACAATCTCTGACTTTTCTTTTACAGTGCTATCATCCTCATTTCTTTTTTAAAATTGATCTTCTACAAAAGATAATATCTCTGCTGATGACAATCTTATGGGCAGTGAGATCCCACAGACGATACCCTTTTACTCCATCAGCATACCCCAAGAAGATACACCTTCTAAATTTTGGATATAACTTTGGTCTTTCTTGGGTATTGTACATTACGTACGCAGGACATCCGAATGCATGTAGGTAGGAGTAATCAACTAGCTTTCCAGTCCATATTTCCATCGTTGTCTTCGCCCAATAGCTATGGATGACGACCGATTTACTACATAACAAGCATTTTTTACTGTTTTTACCCAGAAGGCATTAGGTAGACCAGCAGTCCTCAGCATAGCTCTTATCCTTTCTGCAAGAGTTATGTTCATCAGTGTTGAGTGTTAGAAAATGCATATTTATAAAGGAGAAAACCATCATTTTACATTTCAAGTCTTACTAACAATTCTTACTTTTATGTGTTTTACCTTTTTGTAATTTAATTATGTGTGTTTTATTTTAATTAAATATTTTATGTATTTTAGGGGCATTATAGTCATTTCACAATAAACGAGAGATCAAACGGCAAAACGGACATCAATTTTGAACTGAGGACGGTTGAAAATCTTAGAAGGAGCATAAAAAGAAAAATGGCACTGTTCACATGTACGGTACTATTCACATGTACGGATACTGTCTACGTTACTGTTTACGGCACTGTTCATATAGACGGATCGATGACGTGGCATTGACCGATGATGTGGCATTAACTGATGAGGTGTCATGATCCTGTTGGACTAAAATTCTTATGTACTGTTGATGGTGACGTGGCAGCATATTAGTGTACCAAAAAATGCGCATACGATACATGCAACACATGGGATTATTACTGTACAAACCGCGTTACTGGTCAAACCGTGTGCAAACCTTATCACTGTTCAAGCTGCATAGTCAAACCGCGTACTGTTCACGCGTACTTAGGAGTGGCAAAAAAGCCCGGGCCGGCCCAAGCCCGCACGGGCCCGGCCCAGGCCCGCACGGGCCCGGCCCAGGCCCGCGGGCTTAGGCCCGGCCCTCACCCATGAGGGCCTGGACAAGGGCCTAAGAAAAAAAGCCCGGACAAAGCCCAAGCCCACGACTTTTTTAAAAAATAATTTTATAAATTAGAATAATATAGTTAAAAAATAATTAAGAGAGCGTTTGAATTAGAAAATCCAGTATTAAATAAAATTAAAATTATGAGTTTTTATTTGCTTTATTTATTATTTTAATTTGAAATATTTATTTTCTTTAATTTATCTATGATTGTAATAACTTGTTGATCATTAATTTATTTCAAATTTATAATAATTTAAAAATTTTAAAATAAATAAAGCCCAAGCCCGGCCCAGGCCCGCAATGGGCCCGGCCCGGCCCGAGCCCGCACCCTTAACAGATAGAGGGCCTGGACATGGGCTTGAAAAAGCCCGGCCCAAGCCCGCTGTTTGCCAACCCTACGCGTACTGTTGACTGATGACGTGGCACAATTCTGAGCGTCCAAACTGTTTTTAATCCGATGGTCATGATTTACTCGATGTATATATAAAAAGGGGGCCTCCCCCCCTATTTGGCACCTCTGAATCCATTTTTGGACTCTATTTTCTGTAATTCCTTCTCCATCTTGTATTTTCTATGTATTTTAATAAATTCTAATTTTGCCCCTAGTTCAATTATGAGTGGCTAATTTTCTTTCAAGCTTGGGTTGAAGGTGAAGTCTCAACATGTGTCATGGGCTTTATTTGGTAAATTTACTTTCTCTTCCCCTCTAATTTTTGTGGATGTTTTGACTTCTCGTCGACAAATAATAATAATCTTGTCTAGTACCGCCCTGGTTTCACCGGCTCCCTAGTATAATGTTATTATTATTTGGCACGATAAGGCCTTAGCACCATATTTATTATAGCGTGGTTCATGAGGTGTGGATTCCCCCCTCATGATTTAATTGATATTAATAAGGAATGTTTAGCCCATGATGCATGTTGATACGGATCCAGATATCCAAGTACGTCATTTCAATAGAATTCTCTTCAATTTATTCTTGCCATTTCAATTCCAATTTTAGAATTTATTCTTGCCATTTTAATTTAAGTTTTAGCATATTCCAAATCATTTTCCACCACAAATCCAATCACCCATTTACAAAATTAATTCTACACATTAAAATCCACCTCCTCGTGGGATCGACACTCGTCACCATTGATCTATATTACAATAGATTCGTGCGCTTGCGAGTTCAATAAAATTTGCACAACAAGTTTTTGGCGCCGTTGACGGGGAGGTAAGTAATTTTAATTCGTAGAATTAATTTTTGTGATTAATTTCTTTTAATTATTTTTTTTGTAATTGTTTTTATTAAAAAAAGAAAAAAAAGTTGAATCTGCATTTAAATGTTAGTATTTCTTTTCTTTTTCTCTTCTTTAAAATTCTGTAATTTAATTTCAAGTTATTATTATTTTTTTTCTTCTTTGTAATTTTTATTTATCTTATTAATTTATTTTTAGTTAATTTATTTTCACGTATTTTTTTGTGTATTTTTATAGTAAGGTTGTAATAGCACTATAAGGTTAGTATCGTAATTTCTCCCTCTTCTTTATTTTTATTTGTTTTGTTCCCATCTTTATTTTTATTTTATTTATTTTGCATGCATGGTCGTAGGTCATTATTACTTAATCTTGAACCTATAGACTTCGAACTTGAGAAAACACTTCGCACACACAAAAACGTTAAAAATAAAATGGATTTACAAGCACCACAGAAGAGGCCATTTAAGCACTACTTCAGTCCTTTAGCTAATTTGAGCACATCATGCATAAGATACCCAAATGTAGTTGCTAGGAGTTTTGAATTAAAACCTAGTGTGCTAAATTGTCTCCCCACATTCTATGGCCTAGAAAATGAGGACCCATATAATCATTTGAATGATTTTTACGCTATTTGTCAAACATTTAAATATGAAAATTTTTCAGATGATGATGTAAAACTTAAACTATTCCCATTTTCTTTAAAGGATAGAGCTCGTTCATGGCTTAATACATTACCTGCTAATAGCATTGCATCATGGGAACAAATGGTAACGAAATTTTTAAATAAATATTTCCCAGTGCATAAAACCAATGCTATTCGCAGGGAAATTTCAGAGTTTACCCAGAGAGATGACGAGCAGTTTTTCGAAACATGGGACCGATTCAATGGGCTACTCTTGAAGTGTCCACATCATGGGTACGAGAAATGGCACCAATGCCAATACTTTTTGGAGGGATTATTGCCGAATGTGCAAGAATGGCTAATGGCAACAAGTTGAGGAGAGCTAATGTCAAAACGTGCATCAAAGATTTGAGAATTCTTCCAACGACAAGCGGATAATTCCCAACAACGGAGTCGATCACTCAGGAGTACTAGAAGAATTAAGGGAGTAAATGAGGTTCACATTGGCGAGTCAAATTCAGAAATTAAAGAAGTCAAAGCGATAATTGAAGGTCTCTCTCGACAAATAGCATCGTTATCGACTGCTAAATCAACAGAGCCACATGATCATGACTCATACTCAGATCAAGCCAATGCCATAGGTGTAATGAGAAAGCCATCAAATTACAACCCATACTCCAACACATATAACCCTGGATGGAGAGACCACCCCAATTTTTCATGGTCTCAAGGATTCCAACAGAATGGACCAGCAGCTCCAGCTCCACCAATTCCTTAAAATCCTCAAGCCTCTCAGCCTCCATTTAGACCATTCAGTCAGAACCAGAACCACTCTCAACCTAGACCATGGGAGGATGCATTCTAAAATTTCAGGAATGTTACTCACTCCACGATTGAGCAACAGAACCGCACTATTGATGGACTACGAAATGAGTTGAGAGCAGGCTTCAACTCGCAAGCCCAATAAGTTTCAAGCCTCGAGAAGATGGTGGGACAACTTGCTTCTTCAGTTCAGACCTTGGCAATGACTGTTGAGAAAGGTAAATTTCTAAGGCAACCAGTGCCTAACCCTAAAGGAGTGCATGAAGCAAGTACCAGTTCACCACAGTAGCATGGTGAGGTCAAAGCCGTCATGACCTTGCGAAAAAGAAAAGAAGTCGACAGCAAAGTGGAGACGCCGGCGACAAAAGAAAATCAAATTGTACCTGTGAGTGTTAAGGACTCATCACCGGAGGAGAAAGAAGAAACCAACCCACGAGAATATGTTCCCAAAGCTCCATTTCCTCAGAGGTTAGCTAAAGGAAAGAAAGGAAAATCTACAGGTGAGATTCTCGAAATCTTCAAACAGGTAAATGTTAACATCCCTTTACTTGATGCTATAAAGCAAGTTCCATCTTATGCCAAGTTTCTTAAAGACCTGTGTACTAAAAAGAGAAACATGCATTTTGAAAAGAAGGCATTTTTAACAGAAAACGTTAGTTCTATACTCCAACATAAAATTCCTTTAAAATGCAAAGACCCAGGCTCCCCCACTATCTCATATAGCATAGGAAACCACACAATTGAGAATGCTTTGTTGGATTTAGGAGTTAGTGTAAATCTGTTGCCTTATTCAGTTTTCGTGAAACTTGGACTGGGAGAATTACACCCAACTCCAGTGGTATTACAGCTTGCAGATCGGTCCACGAAAATACCTCATGGTATTGTGGAGGACGTGCTTATCCAGGTAGACAAGTTTTATTTTTCTGTTGATTTCATTGTAATTGACACTCAACCAATACAAGATTCAAGGAAGCATATCCCTATTATTCTAGGCTGACATTTCTTGGCAACTACGGATGCTCACATTCAATGTAGGACTGGAAATATGCAGTTGTCTTTCGGCAACATGACTATGGAGCTGAATATCTTCAATATTGCCAAACAGCCTCACAATACAGATGATGGAATTGTTGATGTGGATTTAATTGAAGAATTAGTTGATGACACTTTTGTTTTAAACCTTAGTGATGATCCTTTACAAACATGTTTAACTCATTTTGGTTTGGATTTTGATATTGACAGATCGGTCGATGAGGTCAATGCCCTACTTGACTCAACACCATCCATGGACACTAATAAATGGAAGTCAAGAGTTGAACAACTAGCACCATCAGAGAAGAAACTCATCCCATCATCAGAATAACCACCGAAACTCGAGCTCAAACCATTGCCCAACATTCTGGAATATGCATTTTTGGGAGAAGAAAGTACTCTACCGGTAATCATCTCAGCATCCCTCAATGACGAACAAAAAGGTAAATTGTTGGATGTTTTAAAAGAGTACAAAGGAGCATTATGATGGATCATAGCGGATATAAAAGGTATAAATCCAGTAGACTGCATGCATTACATTCACCTTGATGAAAATGCTAAATCTACTAGGGAAATGCAACATCGGTTAAATCCTAATATGAAAGAAGTTGTTAAAACAGAAGTCCTTAAGCTATTAGACGCAGATATCATTTACCCAATTTCTGATAGGTCATGGGTCAGTCCTATACAAGTTGTCCCCAAAAAGTCAGGAGTCACTGTAGTTACGAATGCCGATAATGAATTTATACCAACTAGAGTAACTACAGGATGTCGTGTATGCATTGATTATAGAAATTTGAATTCTGTCACACGTAAAGACCATTTTCCTTTACCATATATCGATCAAATGCTTGATAGATTAGCAGGCCATGAATTTTATTGCTTTCTAGATGGCTACTCAGAATATAATCAGATTCCTATAGTACCAAAAGATCAAGAGAAGACCACTTTCACTTGCCCTTTTGGCACTTTTGCATATAGGAGGATGCCATTTGGATTATGTAATGCACCTGCTACATTTCAACGATGCATGTTAAGCATTTTTTCTGATATTGTTGAACGATTCCTTGAGGTCTTTATGGATGATTTTTCTATCTTTGGTGTTTTATTTGATCAATGTTTACATCATCTAACACTAGTTCTGCAGAGATGTATCGAGAAGAACTTGGTCTTAAATTGGGAGAAGTGTCATTTTATGGTAAAACAAGGTATTGTTCTCGGTCACATGATTTCGAGCAAATGTATTGAGGTTGACAAAGCCAATGTGGATCTCATTTCTAATCTTCTTCCACCCAAAACAGTCAGAGAAGTAAGATCTTTCCTTGGGCATGCTGGTTTTTATAGACGTTTCATTAAAGATTTTAGCAAAGTTTTTAGACCCTTATGCAATTTACTTGCTAAGGATGTACCTTTTATCTTTAATGATTCATGTCTTGTGGCTTTTGAAAAATTAAAGCAATTGTTGACATCATCACCCATCATTCAGCCCCCAAATTGGAGCTTACCATTTGAGCTCATGTGTGATGCATCTGATTATGCAGTAGGAGCAGTATTAGGACAAAGAGTTGATCGGATTCCCCATGTTATTTACTATACTAGTATGACATTGAATGATGCACAATTGAACTATTCAACTGCTGAAAAAGAAATGCTAGCAGTAGTGTTTGCATTAGAAAAATTTTGATCTTATCTCATTGGTTGTAAAATAATTATGTTCACAGATCATGCTGCTCTTAAATATTTTCTCACAAAGAAATATGCAAAAACTAGACTAATTCGTTGGGTGTTGCTTTTGCAGGAATTTGACTTAGAATTCAAAGATAAGAAAGGCACAGAAAATATTGTGGCAGACCATCTCTCTCGTCTCCATTTTGACACAATTACAGAGACATTAACATTGAATGAGTCATTTCCAGATGAATAATTAATGAGTGTGGAAGTATTACCTTGGTATGCTGATATCGTTAATTATCTTGTTACAGGTCAACTTCCAGAGCATTAGACCAAGCAAGACAAGGCTAAATTTTTTGCAGAAATAAAGAATTTCTTTTGGGATGACCCGTATTTGTTCAAGTATTGTGCAGATCAAATTGTCAGACGATGTGTCCCAGAAATTGAAATTCACAATATCCTTTCATTCTTCCATGAACAAGCTTGTGGAGGCCATTTCAGTGCTAAGAAAACAGCTACAAAAGTTTTACAATGTGGTTTCTATTGGCCAACTATATTTCAAGACGCTTACACTTTCTGTTCTTCATGTGATAGGTGACAACGAATGGGGAGCATTACACGAAGGAACATGATGCCACTAAATCCAATTTTAGTGGTTGTGATTTTTGACGTATGAGGTATCGACTTCAGGGACCCTTTCCCCCTTCTTTTGGCCATCAATTTATATTGGTTGCTGTTGACTACGTATCGAAATGGGTAGAAGCAATTCCATGCAGAACCAATGATCACAAGGTGGTGATAGGGTTTTTGAAAAGCAACATTGTTTCGCGCTTTGGATTCCCTCGAGCAATAATCAATGATGGTGGTGCCCACTTTTGTAATAAAGCATTCAAAGCTCTTTTGACAAAGTATTCAATCACTCACAAATTGGCAACCCCATATCATCCGCAAACCAGTGGCCAAGTGGAGATCTCCAATCGAGAAATAAAGCACATATTAGAAATGACGGTGAGGCCAGACAAAAAATATTGGTCATTAAGACTTGATGATGCATTATGGGCATATAGAACGGCTTTTAAGACCCCGATTGGGATGTCACCCTACAGGCTAGTGTATGGAAAAGCTTGCCACTTCCCTGTGGAACTCGAGCATCGTGCATATTGGGCCATCAAGAAATTCAACTTTGACATGCAGCAAGCCAGCTCAGAAAGAAGATTACAACTGGCAAAACTTGAAGAAATTCGTCATGATGCATACGAAAATGCCAAGATTTACAAGCAACGAATGAAAGTCTTCTATGACAAGCAAATTATGAGAAAATCTTTCACTCTAGGTCAGAAAGTGCTTTTATTCAATTCTCGCTTGCACCTATTCCCAGGTAAGTTACGCTCTCGTTGGTCTGGCCCATTTATTGTTCATACTGTTTTTCCTCATGGGGCAATTGAAATTAAGGACCCAAAGAACAGTGTCACGTTTAAAGTTAATGGTCAAATATTAAAACCATATTTAGAGTACCAACCACATGGAGAAGACACCAAAATAAATTTGAGTGACCAACCAGATTTGAATTGATTTTCTTTCTTTTCGGTGGTTTGATTTTTCTTTCTTTCTTTTTATTATTCTTTTGCTAATTGAAATTATTTTTGCATAAGTGTGTTTATCATTAAGTTTTCTCTTATCATTGTTAATCATGAGGACCATACTTAGATCGTTCCTCCTGAACATTCTTAAACCACTTCAACATGTCAAGACTCATCTCAAAAGACAGATTCAATTTTGTAAAACACATCGCATTTGGGCTCTACAACCACCAGAGTTAGTAGCCTATGTTGAGGGTTTAGAAAGCCAACTAAGAGATATTGAGAGAAGTGTTTATGACATCCAGTTGGAGCTTGAGGTAAATTCAATAAGAGGACGATTTTAATTTTCTTTGTGTGTTTTAATTTGTTTTTCTATTTGTGTGCTTTAGTTTGTTACCCCGGTGAAGTGGCGGATAACGGTACTCTGTGACAATCAAGTCGGTTACTTCAGTTTCCCATAATAACTGATATTCTGAGGCGATGGTATGGACAGAACCGAGATTCTAGCGAAGCTTCACAAGCGATTCCCTTCACTTCCTCAGAATGCCCTCCTTACGACCTATAAAGCTCGGTCCGAACGCATGCGATTGCTCATGAGGAATAACATACCTGCTGACATCCGTTGGTTAATCGAGGCGAAAGTACGATTGGCAGGTGAGTTACCTCCAAAATTTATTGCATACATGCCTGGTTGTGGTAAAGGAAATTATGCAAGAAAACGACGAGCTCGAAGAATTTCTGTTGCTTGTCATAAGTGTGCCAGAATGAGTTGCAATAAAAACCCATGTTCTTTAGGAATGGTGTCTGATAACAGGGAAGATAAGATTCAATTCATTAGGGATGGCTTGAATAAGGAGTCATTGGATGATATCCTTCTGTCTCTTGAAACGCATCCCAGTGGATATGTGCAAGGAGCGATTCTCCAGTTATGGCCATTATTCCAGAAAGAGCATGCACGATATAATCTTGGGAATCTGACTATAAACGACCATGTTTGCCAGTTTATAAGAAAACTGGATGGGAAGCCCATCATCGACCCATAGAGGGCATTCAAGCCGTTTCTGGACATAAAACCAGAGGAAGATGTGAGCCACAGTCGCAATTATCTGTAAATATTATTTTACTTTACTGTTATTTTATTTCATTTCACTGTTGTTTTATTGTTTCCATTATTGCCTTTAATAATTTTATTACTGTTTGTTTTTTCCTTTTTACTGTTTTCATTTTGACTATTGAGCCATATGTTTTACGCGTTATTTGACACTGACATGCCACTTCATACACAGTTGTGATCCACTGCCACCAAGATTCTTAAATATGACTTTTTGTTAAGCACTCACAAATTATTTTTGAGAAATATTCCAATGGCAGCTGCTCCCAATAGACAATTCAAGAACATTTGTGTGCTTTCTGGATTTACCTATGGCAAACATAAAGAGTTCGTTGATGCAGCCATAGATCTTGATCAAAACATAGCAGAGAGAAAATTACACTTGGTATATGGAGGAGGTAACCGAGTGTTATCAAAATTGGTCTCAGAAGCTGCTTTTGTCAGAGGAAGCCAAGTGTTAGGCATCATCCCAAGAGTCCTAAAACCTTTTGGGCACTTTGTCTGATTCACCGACTGGAGAAGAGTTAGTCGTTTTAGGTATGCAAGAACGAATAACTGAAATGCTTAATCATGCTGATGCTTTTATTTTCCTTCCAGGAGATCTTGCAACACTAGAAACACTTATCACACTAGCATCTTGGGCCCATCTTTACATTCACTAGAAACTCATCGGTTTGTTAAATGTCAATAATTTTTATGATGGCTTTATCGCATTTCTTAACCATGCAATAAAAAATTATTTCGTTCCTTCCAATGCGAAAAAGCTTTTTATTTGTGCTCACACTGCTAATGAGCTACTTGATATGTTACAAGCTTATAAACCGAAGCTAGACCCCTGGAGCTTTGTGTTGGAGCGTTCAAATGATAACGGTAACAGTAGCCGCTAAGAAGTACAAATTAGATTTAACTCTCCGCCTGTAAATATTTTCTTTTGTGTTGCACTACCCAGGTGATGTCTTCTAAACGCTACTTCTTTCCTTTAAAACATTGAGGACAATGTTTCGTTCTAGTTGGGGGGAGGGAATAATTGACAATTGTGGAATCTTGGTTAAGTTTTTACTAATTTTTTATTGTAGAAACTAACTGTTGCTAACTTTTTGTGTTGAAGATGGCTGAATATGGAATGTAGTGACTCTAGAAACGCATCTTCATCGTTTGAAAAAAAAATTAAAAAATAAAAAAAATAAATAAATAATTTCAGATATTTTCTTTTTCTTTCTTATGTTTTGATGTTCATTTTTCTTCTCTTTTTAATTTTTCCTTTATAAATATACATTTTCAAAAAAAATTTTGAGTCGAAGATGGCTGAATATGGAGTGTCGTGACTCTAGAAACGCATCTTCTTAAGTAAAAAAAAATAATTTTCGTTTTCTATCATTTTCCAATTAGTTTTTCTGCATCATTTTCACATTTCTGCATGTATATTTTCCTTTCATGTTTAGAATAGGTTGGGGGGTAGGCCGTTGTTTAAAAAAAAATTGTGATTTGTTTTAACATTGGATGATATGATGAATTTCAAATTTTAGTATTTGTATTATCTTTAGTCTGAAGTGATGTTACGATATGTTTGCTACTCTACATGTTGATGTCGGAGACAAATATGAGTTGCTTGAAGAAATGAACATGTCATAATAAATACCAAGTGAGTTTTTGAGCCTATCATTTTTCTTGGAGGGTAACCCTTTTGCCTATTCTTTATACAGCTTAGCAGTATATTATTGTATACACGATCTCTGGATTTCTTTTGAGTTAACCCTAAAAAAAATTAAAAATTAAAAAAAAAGTGTATTGCTACATTTGGAGGCCCATCTAATTAGTAGATATGGAAGATTATTTAGAGCCCTAAAAGATGATGGAAAGGCCATCTTTGATCCGTTTGAGCCTTTCTAGCCATCCCTTTTATCAAATATCCATAGTTAACCCTTTTGAGCCTTTAAAAAAAGAATAAAAAAAAAATAAATAAAAAAAAAACCTTTTCTTTGTCAACTTATCATCTTGACCCACTCCGATTTAGAGTATTACCCAATATCTTACAAGATCCATCACCTATTTATGTTTGAGAAAAATGTAATTAAACATTTTGTATAGTGAAGTTATGCCTAGTTCAAAAAAAAAATTTGTTTATTAAAAAAAAAAGAAAAGAAGAAAAAAATTGTTGCTTCAAAGAAAAAAAACAATAATAGGTGAAATCTACCTTGCAACTTCCAAAAAAAAAAATCCTCTGCATTTTTCTCAAACATACACTTTGTTTTTCCTATTTCCCTTCTTTGTTAGCCATGTCCCTAGCCTATAAACCACAACTGGATAATAAGGTTGTCCTAGACCATAAATGAAATGAGTAATAAAGTCTAGATTACTAATTGGACTACCAGCGATGGCTAACTCACCAGTAATAGATCTCAACTTACTAAAGTATTCAGTCATAGTCAAGGAAGCTTTATTTAGATTATTCAGCAGCATTTTCAAGTGAACCTTTTTAGCAGCAATTTCATATCCGAATTGCTGTTCTAAATTAGTCCAAAGCTCAAAAGAAGTTTTAGATGTTACCACTAAGTTGAGAACTTCAATACTGATTGAGGAAAGAAGCCAGCTCAGGAGCATCTAATCTTGTTTCTTCCAAGTGATGTAGGTTGGATTCTCACGCAAATCGGCACTGGAGCTTCTAGGTTCATCATCAAGAAATTGGCTAGGACAGATCTTGGAGCCATCAAGAAATCCTTCTATATCATTTGCTCGAACTGAAGATAGGATCTGAGATTTCTAGATCATGTAATTGGAACGATCAAGTTTGATCGGTGTTGTGAAGGTGAATGATGAGATGGAAGAAGAACCATTGTATTCGAGTTGACAGAAGCCATCAGAGATTGAATTAGAATGGCTCTGATATCATATTAAGTTTTATATGAAATTGTGATGTTGTTTGGTTACTCAGAAAATAGGAAGAAAGAAAACTTCTGTAAGCTGAGAATTCTATTATTATTGATCTGAATGAATCTAGAGGTTACAAGCCTTTTTATATGTGCATAGAAGATTCTACACACATTGCACACACGCACAAATTACTACTAACAACTTCTATAACAACCTTTAGTTGACTCAGCTGCCATGTCAGCATACTCATTAACTAACTTGATTCTATTCTTAACAGGTATGTACTTGAGACGTACGGCGGATTCGCGCTTATTGCGGTCCTGACCGCTTGGTCCCGATGATTTGTACACGTCCATTTCGCATTCGTGAAACAACTCATCATCGATCAATTCTAAGTAATTCTTCGAAGAAGAAGAAGAAGAAGTTGAAGAACAATTGTCATTGGTGCTGTAAATTGCAAGACAAGAACAATGGCTGATAATTCCCGCGATGCTTGTACGACGGAAAGTTAATATTTTTCCTTCCGAGTTAGGGAATCCAAAGCAGGAATTGAGCGGCCAACACCATCATCAATTTAAATTTCCCTCTCTGTGTATGGGATAATCAAAGCAAAGCTTCGTACTGGTAATACATTCTTGTAGTAGGCCCAGCCTAATCCAGCCCAGTCGAGCAAGTGAGCAATGTTATTATTTTATTATTTTTGAACTCGCGGTGGCTCTGTATTATTTGCAAAATACTCATGTAAGGCAGAGAATATATTTTATATTGGAATATTTTCAAAATAAATGGTGCTTTAAACAGGCGTCCGATTGTAAAGATATGCATATGCCTAATTAAACAGTGTCAGATATAATAAAAATATATCTTTTTTGATTTAAAGATGTATTCATTCACGGTTTTATACTTTAATTTGAAATAGTGATGATTTATTTTGGACCAGTAATGATCTAATTCAAATTTTAATTTAATAACCATAAATGAAAAATTACATTTGCAATGTGTCTCGAAGGACCATCAATTCTTACCTATATTTCAATTAAAATAAGAGTGAAACTATTGGCACCCATTCATTATTCTTATAAAACTTATTTCAAATAAAATTACAGTTAAGGGCAAAGAAGAAACAAACACATGTAGGATTTTTTTCCCCAACAAATTACTTACATTAATAATCAATCCTTTTTTTTAAATTTCCTACCATTATTTCTTATCTAACTAATATAAATTGTATAAATCTGGCATAATCTATTTTTCTTTTCCTATTTCTTATTGATTAAATATTTTCGGACTCAAGATTACTTTCAAACTACAATCTAAAATATGTGTTATTTAAGCTAATGATTAGCATTCAAACTTTATCACCTAGAAAACTTTTTAATTTGTATGTAGGATAACAATAAGATTGCAAAAGAGATGAAAAATAGCACAATACTACTTTGAGTTTTAACAATAAAAGAAGATTAAATGAAAAACTAAAAGAGTGTCTTTGAAAATAAAAGGAAATGTTTGGAAATAAAATAAATATAACGGAAAAAAGGATTTGATGAGGAGACTAGAGGGGTGCCAATAGTCCAACTTTTAAAATAAAGTTTTATCAATTATTGCCCCTTTTTCTGCAATTATTATTCCCCTCAGATATTTATCCAACATTTTATTTCATATATTTACTCCTACTACACTCTAACAAAGGATGCCTTTTGGACTACATCAGTTTCTAGATGCATTTTATTAATAAATTAAATAAAGGCACCATCCCTTGTTCAATTTCTCTAAATAACCACTTTTTGTCAGCTCTCTTAAAATTTATTAAGGAATCTATGTTGAAGACCATTTCATCCTTAGTATTGTGTAAATGTATAAAAATACATTTTACACTTTGAAATTTAAAATGACCTTCTTTTAGCACAAAATTTTAAAACAAATGCCTCTAACTAAGCGACAAATTTTAAAATACATGATAAGTACTATATCAGTCATATAAAAAGTGAATCATACTATGATATATGTGCATTTATTTTGAAAAACCATCACGTAAATAATGGTTATATTGAATCTAAGTAAGTGCATATCATACATGACACAACCCGGCCCAGCCTCTCTTACGGATTCAAGGTGAATCATGTGATCTTATATCTAAAGATTGTGAAATAAATTTAATTCATGAATGCATAACACTAGTCTCGGCCTTTGTTATAAACATATAATCACATATGTGACTCATTCAAAAATATATTCAAAACTTGCACATTTTACATCTTACTGTACATACATACACTTTAGATATATACATATAAATATAAATATAAACATGCTCAAAATATAAGTTATGCAGTAATGCGTGTCGTGGCCCAACCACAATTGATTAGAAACTAAACTGCACAAAATCCTATGAAAATCTTAAAGAAATGAGGGTAAATAGGAAAATAGTATACTTGTGGCTAAATGAATGGATATAATTATATAAATTAGCGCTCTAGTTCCCGTACATAATTGTATGACATAACTTCGCACTGAACGCATTACACAAGCAAACATGAAATCATATGTTTATACATGATAAAACTACACTAAACAATATCTAGGAGAAATAACTCTCAATACTCGCTGGAATCATCATTGCACAAGTAAAGTAGGGGAAACATCTCTCAATACGCAGTGGAATTAACTACATCACAAGGGCCGAGAAATCTAACTCTCAATACACATACATAGAGCCTATGGTGAAGGGTACACATATGGTATCTGGCCTTCACATCTCATTATTCAATCAATCATATAATATGAGTACATATAATCATGACATGATACTAAATCATACTATCAAGCATAAATACTTTGTAGAATACATATAAGTAATAATAGTAATCCACTCACAAAACATTTTTCACTCCGGGGCTTGTTGGAGCTCTTATAGATTCCTTAATTCTTGGATTTCTCCTAAAATATAGGGTTAAAAAATTAACTGTTAGAACTGATATAAAAATTTTTACATATGACATAAACTAAATCATAATTGTTCAAATTTCTTAAATACGTTACTTACTGACTTACTGGATATAGATATAACTATCCAACTCTCTTTCCTATAATTTTTCCTCTCAATTCCTCTTTTCAAAATTATTTTTCACTCTCGGTTTTTCTTTTCTTTATTTTTCCTTCTTCATCTTTTATTCTTCTGTTCTTTTCCTCTTCTTTCTTCTTCTTTTGTTCTTTTCCTCTTCTCTTTTCCTTTTGTTTTCTTCCCTTCTCACCTTTTCCTTTCTTTTTCTTTTCTCTTTGAATTGCTTTGTTTTAGTTTGATTCTTGAAAATGGTGACAGTTGCTTCAATTCTTTACTTTATATATATCCATTGCCTCCAATCATGCATGACAAGCACATAACATGCATGTGCTTTGATTTAAGCCGACAGTTTGCTAATTAGCCACATGTGCTCCCTTTTGGCTTGCATGTGCGTCACAATATATGCATTAATTAGTTGTATTATTTTTAATATATTATAAAATTTCTTTTAATGAAGGACGTAGTTAACAATTTTAACCAGTTAAACATGTTTGACATATAATACAGTTTATGGTCAAACAACTTATAAGTAGTTGAAATTAAATTATTTTTTAATCTCAATTTTCCTTTTCTCTCAATTTTAAAGTATTTTAAAAGATTTTCAAACATAAGATACAATGGTATACAATTGAAGCCTAATCCAACATAGAAAGAATAAATAAAATTAATTTTCACCACTACTCAAGAGACTTGAAAGGACATTAAGGTAGTGTTTATTTTTTTTATTTAAAATATGAATAGGTTAGAATTTGATTAAAAGCTGAATGGCTTTGAATATAAATGTTTCAATAACATGTTTATTTTTTTAATATCTAAAAATTAAGTGACATCTTGTTTGTTTTTATAATAAAAAACATATTAAATGTAGTTATTTAATATTTATGTCCTTATAAGTCAAAACAAATAAAAGGGATTAGGTTTCGTAGTTTATGAAATGACTATATTGAATTGAATTATTTTTAGGATATAGTATTTATTTTCCATTCAAACATTTTTTCATTTCGGCAAAGGTCACAAAAATTTACTTTTTTAATTCAAATGTAAATATCTAAAAATCAGACATATGCTACAAAAAAAAAAAAAAACTAATTTTTTTTAAAAAAAGTTAAACTTTATATGTTTAAAATAAACGCTAGGGAACATGAATAAGAGCTATTAAAACAAAAAAAAATAATTTTGAAACTAAATACAATTAATTGAGAGATGAGGATCGATAAGATAAATTCATAGATAAAAATTAAAACATCAACCCTAATTATTGCTGGCAGTTATGAGCATTAAAGAACAGAAGCCGTGTGTTGATAAGTATGGTGTTCGTGCGGAATTCTCAATTTTAATATATATATTTTAAAAAAAAGTTAGACTTCATATGTTTAAAATCAACGCTAAGGAACATGAATAAGAGCTATTAAAACAAAACAAAAAAGAATAATTTTGAAACTAAATACAATTAATTGAGAGATGAGGACCGATAAGATAAATTCAGAGATAAAAAGTAACATATCACCCTACTTATTGCTGGTAGTTATGAGCATTAAAGCACAGAAGCCGTGGGTTGAAAAGTATGGTGTTCATGTGGAATTTTCAGCTAGAAGTCTACAAAGTAGTTGAATTAATCAATCATCGTGGAGTGCACGGTGCTTGGACAGTGAGATGAAATTGAAAAATTATCACGGAACTTGAAGGAAGGTTCATGGCATCGATTTATTCTACAGAGTCGCTCACATTTGGTTCAATAATTGTTTTCATCCGAATCAAAATCTCTCTCTAATCAATTCAACTGTTTCTGTTGATTATGGCTTCTTCTTATCGAAACAACAAGAAGTATGATGTTTTTGTTAGTTTCAGAGGAGAGGACACCCGGGACAACTTTACTAGCCATCTCTATTCTGCTCTGAGTCGACAAAATATCCAGACTTTCATTGATGACCAACTTCACAGAGGAGATGAAATTTCGGAGTCACTTGTGAATGCAATTGAAGCATCAGCCATTTCAGTTATCGTCTTCTCTGAATCATACGCTTCTTCTAGATGGTGTCTCGATGAACTTGTAAAGATCCTCGAGTGCAAGAAATATTATGCACAAATTGTGATTCCGGTTTTCTATCGGGTTGATCCATCAGACGTGAGAAACCAAACTGGGAGTTTTGGGTATTCATTTTCGAAGCTCGAAGAAAGATCAAAGGAGAATACTGAGAAGCTGCAGAGTTGGAGGACTGTTTTGAAGGAAGCAGCCAGTTTGTCTGGCTTTCATTCTCTTAACATCAGGTGAAAAGTTACCTTTAATTTCTCATACTAATATTTAACAATAAATAAAATTCAGGCAGCACTCTTAGTTAAATTTCCGGATGCTAAACTACAATTTTAAAAAATTTTAAGCATCAGATTCTAGACTTCCTGACTTCCCCACTTTTGTGCTCCCATAATTACAAAATAATTTTGACAGAATTAATAATAAAAGCTCGAGAATTTTACAATATACATCTAACAAAATTAGTGGTGGTCTGTCGTTTTTTTAAGCAATTGCAACCTCACTCATATACCACCATTAGGAAAAAAAAGAAAATTATCATTGCACCACCTTCTTTTTACCTATTGTACATCCAACCACTACAAAATTCTAACATATTCTTTGCACCACCTTTTTTTTTTTAAATTTGAATCAATAAGCCACTTTTGCACTAACACCATGAAATAATTTGAATGAAATGATCATTTTTCCTTAAATAAATTAAAGACCATTTTTATTTTATAAAAACTATGAAAATAAAAATTATAATTATAAAAATACCCCTAAATTTAATTAAAAAATATCCCAAAATTACAATTTTATTTTTTAATAAAAATTATTTTAGTAAAAAATTATAATTATAAAAATAATTACAAAATTTTGGGATTTAATAAAAATCCCCTAAATAAATTCAGTTATTTTAATAAAATTTTACAAAATTATAAATTTTTAATAAATAGATTCAGTTATTTTTATTAAAATATTGCAAAATTATAATTTTTAATAAAAATAATTATTACAAATTTGTCAAATCTAAATTTAATAAAAATTAGCTGAGCACCTCTATTTGGAATTTATTTTTTATTAAATTTAGGGGCATTTTTATAATTATAATTTTTTATTTTTCAAAACTTTTATAAAATAAAATGATCTTTTAGTTTATTTATGGGTAAATTTGTCATTTTTTAAAAATTATTTAACAGTGTTAGTGCAAAAGTGGCTAATTGATACAAATTTAAAAAGAAAGGTGATGAAAAGAATATGTTAGAATTTTATTGTGGTTGGATGAACATAAGACAAAAGAGAGGTGATACAATGATAATTTTCAAGAAAAAAAAACTCACACATATTTTTGTAATTTAAGAGTTATTAATTTACTGGGAGATTGTAGACTAGTGGTGGTATATATTAATTTCAATAAGAAAACTGACAATCTCCCTTATTTCATACTTAAACCTAATTCCTCGTATTAATTTGAAGTTACTTTGGCTAATTTTATGTATTTGCTAGGTGTGAGTCGGAACTTACAAATGAAGTTGTTAATCACATTTTGAAGAGATTGGATGAAGTGTTTCAGCCCCGTGATAACAAAAACCAGCTGGTTGGAGTGGAATCAACAGTTGAGGAAATTGAATCCCTATTAGGTGTTGAGTCGAAAGATGTTTACGCTTTAGGGATTTGGGGCATTGGTGGTATAGGCAAAACAGCAATTGCTAGAGCTATTTTCGACAAAATCTCGGGTGATTTTGAAGGTTCTTGCTTCCTCGAAAATGTTAGAGATGAGTCACAAAGACCAGGAGGATTAGCTTGCTTACGACAAAAACTTCTTTCAAATTTATTGAAGGATAAAAATGTGATGCCTTATATTGACCTCAATTTTAGAAGGCTCAGCCGCATGAAGGTTTTGATTGTTTTTGATGATGTGATTTGCTTCAGCCAATTAGAATCTTTAATTGGAAGTCTTGATTGGTTGACGCCTGTGAGTCGAATCATAATAACCACCAGAAATAAACAAGTGCTTAGAAATTGGGGGGTGAGGAAAATCTATGAGATGAAGGCATTAGAATATCATCACGCTATTGAGTTTTTTAGTCGACATGCCTTCAAACAAAACCATCCTGATGTTGGTTATGAGGAACTTTCAAGCAAAGTAATGAAATATGCTCAAGGTGTTCCTTTAGCTGTTAAAGTTTTGGGTTGCTTTCTGCATAAAAGGGAAAAAGAAGTCTGGGAAAGTGCAATAGATAAATTGCAAAGAATCCTCCATCCAAGTATTCTTGAGGTATTAAAAATAAGCTATGATAGTTTGGACGATAAGGAGAAAAATATTTTCCTTGATGTTGCTTGTTTCTTTCAAGGTGAGGATGTAGATCTAGTAATGAAATTTTTTAATGCAAGTGGCTTCTACCCAGAAATAGGTATGAGTGTTCTTGTTGATAAATCTCTCATTGCTATTGATTCATACAACAAGATAACAATGCATGATTTACTACAAGAATTGGGTCGGGAAATTGTTCGACAAGAATCAACTAATCCTGAAAACCGCAGTAGGCTCTGGCATCATGAAGATATCTATGAAGTTCTTACGTATAATACGGTAAGTAGTTTGTTGTGTATTATTATTTTGGAATAATGTAGTGTTTAAAAACTTGATGTGAATATATTTACATACGCTCGCACTCGTGAGTCTTAGAATTAATGGAAGAGTGGCAATGATTAGAAAAAACAATAGTGGTTAGATGACGTAGCAATAAATTATAAATGCGATGACAATTTGCATAACCGTTTGCAAGCATAATTGATATGTAAATTTGTCTATTACGCATGCAGAATTTTTATGTTAATTATTACTTGTGTTATTATGTTTCTTAACTGCGTAGAAATAACTATAAACATGAATTATTGAAATTTGATTCGAGTAATGACAGAGAGCCCCACTCCAATCCCACATAAACTCCATGCAAGAAGAAATAAAAATTGAATTAATAACTAAGCTACCTCTAATTGTAAATTAGTGACAAAATTGCCCCAAATTATTTTTCTTGGTGGGGTTGAAGTGCAATTCATTAGTGGAATATACATATCATCTTTCATTTGATTTTAACTATATTTTATTTATTTATTTTTAGGGGACAGAAAAAATTGAGGGCATCTGTTTGGATATGTCAAAAGTCAAAGAGATTCATCTAAATCCTAATACTTTCACAAAGATGCCTAAATTGAGATTTTTAAAGTTCTATAGTTCATCATTCAATGGAGAGAACAAATGTAAGATATCTTATTTGCAAGATCCGGGATTTGGTGAAGTGAAATATCTACACTGGTATGGATATCCGTTGAAGTCATTGCCTTCAAACCTTTGTGCAGAGAAACTTGTGTTACTTGAAGTGCCTGATAGTGACATTGAACGACTTTGGGATTGTGTGAAGGTATGCATATCTTATTATGTATGTGCAATCTTTCAATAACAACATTAAATTATTATACGTGGCAACGATTTTGTCTTGGCCTCTTTTTTGACCGACCAGCATTATAGTAAGGTAAACCAGATAATCCCTGCTGCCTGCAATAAGCTAATTGCCAAAACTCCAAATCCCACGTTGATGCCACGTCTAAACAAGCTAGTTATCTTGAATCTAAGAGGTAGCAAAAGCCTGAAACGTCTTCCATCTGGAATATTTAACTTGGAATTTCTTACCAAACTTGATCTTTCGGGCTGCTCAAAACTGAAAGGGCTTCCAGAGATCTCATCAGGTAATATAAGCTGGTTTTTTTTAAGGGGGACTGCAATTGAAGAACTGCCCTCATCAATTGAGCGTCTACTTAGGCTCAAGTACTTGGACCTTTCAGATTGTAAAAGGCTTACGAGTCTCCCAAGCAGCCTATGTAAGTTGAAATCTCTTGGAGTTCTTAATCTATGCGGTTGCTCAAATCTTCAAAGATTTCCCGAATGTCTTGGCCAATTTTCCTCGCCAATATTATTGAATCTGGCGAAAACCAATATTGAGAGAATACCAAAAAGAATTACCCAACTTTTCGTGTTGCGAAACCTCTCCTTAAGTTATAGTGAAAGGTTTCCGTCCTCACCGAAGCTTCCATTCCTTGAACGACGTCGCCTGGTACTGCAACCATTTTTAGGTTTGTTCTCTAAGTAATGAATCTTATAGGCAATTTTTTTTTACCGGAGCAATAATTTTAAATTGGAAGGTAATTATACTGCAGGAATTGTTGTGGATCCCGAGAGTTTTCCGCATATGGACCATAAGCAAGCTGTCCGTTGGCAAGAAATACAGGAAAATGTGTGTCTTTAACTCTCTTTGTTTAAAATTTCTACAATTGTTTTTTTGGGTTTAAAATTATGTTTTTTTGGTACAGAGTAGTTTTTCCGCGGGCAAAGCTCATATAGTACTACCTGGGAATGAAATTCCAAAGTGGTTTAAGTTTCAAAGTGTGGGATCTTTTATAACCTTGGAGATGCCACCAGATTTCTTCAATAGTAGCAGAGTGCAGGGCTTTGCATTTAGTGCTATTTTAGCATTTTCAAACCGTCATGTAGATTGTGGAAGATGGTTTTCATTTTCTTTTGAGCTCAAAGTGAAAACTACTAAAGATTGTGGTTCGCATGACACACAGTTATTTCAGAGCAGAGTTAATTATATAGAATCAGATCACTTACATTTGGGGTACTATCTGTTCTGTGAAGAGGATTTTAATGGTTTTTGGAAATGCAAATGCATTCCTGAGGCAGTCCACTTTAATGTTTTTCCGCCTTTGAAGTGTGAGTGCTGCGGGGTGAAAAAATGTGGGATCCATTTTTTTTGCTTCCCAGATTCTACGAATTCAATAGAAGATCCAAGCACATGTTTCAACAATAACGAAGAAGACTGAGATTTTCATGAATGTATTTTTATTTCTTTCCTTTTTCTAATCACTTTTAATAATAGGAGAAAATGTCCAAATTAGTGCTTGGAGCAAAATATTCATGTAATAACTTTCGAGGGGTATTGAACTTTACCTTGTTATAGGGGTGGGCATTTTACCCGACCCGACCCGACCCGATAAATTTCGGGTTCGGGTCGGATCGGGTCAGGAGTAAAACCTGATCGGATTGAAATTTACAAACCCGATCGGGTTGTGATCGGATCGGGTCAAACCCGACCCGATCCGAATACCCGATCGGGTTCCCAAAAAAAAAAAATTGCCTCTGGATACTCTTTAATCTTTACTGTTATTGATAATTTTTTTCTTATTTATTAACTTCTTATATTCTACCCAACGCCAAGCAAATAGCAATTGATAATTCGAGATTTTGAGTATTTGACAAATCATTAATCATCAAATGATTCAAATCGTTTAAGAACATAACAGAATTACAGAAGTAAAAGAACAAAAAAACAAAAAGGGGAGAGACCGAGAGAGAGGATGAGAAAGAAATTAAGAAAGTAAGAAACAACTCAAACAAAGCCAATCCTGCACACTTGCACAGCACACACACTGACACTGGAAAGTGGAAACAAATTTGTCACGTTGCTGGCTTTGTCAATCCTGCACAGCACACAGCCACACACACATAGCCACTGAGCCAGAGCCACACACACACAGAGTCACAGATGCACAGCACACACACTGACCACCACCGATCTGCCACGATCTCCTCATCTTGCTACGGGATCTGCTGATACCGAGCAACTGAAGTCTCTGCCGAGTTACGTTGGCAGCACGGCTGTAGCTGGCGTTGATGGCCACGCGGGAGCTGCGGGAGTTGCTGGAGCTGCTGGACTTGCAGAAGATGCAGCTTACTATTCAAACCGTCCTCATCACCATCTCCATCAGAAAACCGCAAAGACAGCAGCTGCAAACCAGCTTATCCGAACTGAAACCAACTCAACCTTCACTGCGACCCTCCTTGCTGCCGCTGCCGGACTCAAACGCCTACCGGAACTGTCAACTTCAGCTCATGAATCTGCCTTCCATCACAACAATCTTCCAGCCCTTACCAACAATGCCAAGGGAAAAGAGAAGTTGCTGCAGCCGGCCTTAAAAACAAAAACATCACAAAACCCTAGTCATAACCCGGTTACAGCTACCCAAACCCGAACCCGTGACCCGAACAACCCGATTCAACCCGAACACAACCCGAATTTATGACCCGACCCGAACCGACCCGAACATAGTTCGCGTCGGTTCGAGTCGGGTCATAAATTCGGGTTGTGTTCGGGTTGATTCTTGTCTAACCCGAACAACCCAAAACCCGATCAGGTTGACCCGAACCCGACCCGAACCCGATTTTGCCCACCCCTACCTTGTTAGATGAAGAGTATAGTGTATGAGAGGCACATGATGTGTATTGTAAAATTAAAATTATTGGCCTTCTTTCCTACATTGTGTAGCTTTGAGCCTTAACAAGGCCTGCACGATTGTGTTTCTAGAGTGCCTATACACCCTAAAACGTGTCTTGCCAATTTAAATAAATTGAGGATAAAAACTAAAATATCAGCCCCTCGTTGCTGATAGTTATGAGTATGAAAGCACAGAAGCCGTGTGTTGAAAAGTTTGGTGTTCATGCGGAATTTTCAGCTAGAAGTCTACAAAGCAGTGGAATTAATCAATCATTGTGGAGTGCACGGTGGTTGGACAATGAGATGAAATTGAAAAATTATCACGGAACTTGAAGGAAGGTTCATGGCATCGATTTATTGTACAGAGTCACGCACATTTGGTTCAATAATTGTTTTCATCCCATTAAAATCTCTCCGTAATCAATCCAACTGTTTCTGTTAATTATGGCTTCTTCTTCTCGAAACAACAAGAAATATGATGTTTTGTTAGTCACAGAGGAGAGGACACCGGTGACAACATTACTAGTCATCTCTATTCAGTTGTCTCGACAAAATATCCAAACTTTCGTTGACGACCAACTTAACAGAGGAGATGAAATTTCGGAGTCACTTGTGAATGCAATTGAAGCATCAGCCATTTCGGTTATTCTTTTCTCTGAAGGGTATGCATCTTCCAGATGGTGTCTCGATGAACTTCTAAAGATCCTCGAGGGCAAGAAGGAGTATGCGCAGATTGTGATTCCGGTTTTCTATTGGGTTGATCCATCAGACGTGAGAAACCAAACAGGGTCTTTTGGGATTTTATTTTCGAAGCATGAAGAAAGATTAAAGGTGAATACTGAAAAGCTGCAGAGTTGGAGAAATGCTTTGAAGGAAGCAGCCACTTTGTCTAGCTTTCATTCTCTTAACATGAGGTGAAAAGTTACCTTTAATTTCTCATACTAATATTTAACAATAAATAAAATTCACGCAACACTCTTAGTTAAATTTCCGGATGCTAAACTACAATTTAAAAAAATTTTAAGCATCAAATTCTAGACTTCCTGACTTCCCCACTTTTGTGCTCATATAAAATAATTTTGACAGAATCAATAATAAAAGGGTGAGAATTTTACAATATATATAGCAAAATTAGTGGTGTGTTGTGTAAATTTTATTGAACTCGCAAGCGCACAAATCTGTTGTAGTATAGATTAATGGTGACGAGTGTCGATCCCACGAGGAGGTGGATTTTAATTGTGTGTAGAATTAATTTTGTAAATGGGTGGTTGGATTTGTGGTGGAAATGATTTGGAATATGCTAAAACTTAAATTAAAATGGCGAGAATAAATTCTAAAATTGGAATTGAAATGGCAAGAAGAAATTAAAGTGTAAAGCTATTAAATTGACGTACTTGGGTATCTGGATCCGTATCAACATGCATCATGGGCCAAATAATCCTTATTAATGTCAATTAAATCATGAGGGGGGAATCCACACCTCATGAACCACGCTCTAATAAATATGGTGCTAAGGGCTTATCGTGCCAAATAATAATAACCTTATACTAGGGAGCCGGTGAAATCAGGGCGGTACTAGACAAGATTATTATTATTTGTCAACGAAAAGTCAAAATATCCACAAAAACTAGAGGGGAAGAGAAAATAAATTTACCAAATAAAGCCCATGACACATGTTGAGACTTCACCTTCAACCCAAGCTTGAAAGAAAATTAGCCACTCATAGTTGAACTAAGGGTAAAATGGGAATTTATTAAAATACATAGAAAATACAAGATGGAGAAGGAATTACAGAAAATAGAGTCCAAAAATAGATTCAGAGGTGCCAAATTAGGGGATGAGGCCCCCCTTTTTATAGATACATCGAGTAAATCATGGCCATTGGATTAAAAATAGTTTGGACGCTCAAGATTGCACCACGTCATCAGTCAACAGTATGCGTGAACAGTAACACGGTTTGACCACGGTATGAACAGTGACACGGTTTGAACAGTAACGCGGTTTGCACAGTAATAATCCCATGTGTTGCATGTACCGTACGTGCATTTTTTTGTCCACTAATATGCTGCCACGTCACCATCAACAGTACATAAGAATTTTAGTCCAACAGGATCATGACACCTCATCAGTCAATGCCACATCATCGGTCAATGCTACGTCATCGATCCGTCTATATAAACAGTGCCGTGAACAGTAACGTAGTCAGTATCCGTACATGTGAATAGTACCGTACATGTGAACAGTGTCATTTTTCCTTTTATGCTCCTCCTAAGGTTTTCGGCCGTCCTGAGTTCAAAAATGATGTCCGTTTTGCCATTTGATCTCTCGTTTATTGTGAAATGACTATGATGCCCCTAAATACATAAAATACTTAATTAAAATAAAACACACATGATTAAATTACAAAAAGGTAAAACACATAAAAGTAAGGATTGTTAGTAAGACTTGAAATGTAAAATGATAGTTTTCTCCTTTATAAATATGCATTTTCTAACACTCAACACACCCCCCAACTAGCTTATTGCTAGTCCTTACCAAATAAAGCGAAAACAAAATTCAAAAATGATTTTTTTTTAAAACACTCTTGTTTATTCAATCAGACTAATGATAACAATCAAATAAAAGTATAAGCATTATCTCAAGTCTAACGAAACATCACACCCACATCAACCATCCACATGAATCAGCCCAGTAGACTTTGTCGTAGCTACCTTCAAGAATGACATGTCAAACCTCAAAATCTCACTGGAAGTAGTAACACTCTCACAAAGAAATTAAACCCAATAAAAATAGTCACTCCAATGAATGGTAATTGAGAGAAAATAATAAAGAAATGATCTCACATGCTCTCACCAAAATGAAATAAATATGCCCTTAGCTTAGAAATAATACGATCTCCAGTCAAATAAAAATGCTAGCCAACCCAATTTATTTATTTATTATTATTATTATTTTTATGCATCACTACATCCTTTTAGCCCATATAATTAGCTTCTACTTCAGACTATAGTTCCCTAAAATCAAGAAGGACTTTTATTAGGACGTAACGTAGGCTAGAGACATGGCTCACAAAGAAGGGAAATAAGGAAAACAAAATATATGTTTGAGAAAAATGCAGAGATTTTTTTTTTAAAAGTTGCAAGGTGGATTTCACCTATTGTTTTTTTTTCTTTGAAACAACAATTTGTTGTTTTTTTTTTCGAAGCAACAATTTTTTTCTTTTTTTTTAAGAAACAACAATTTTTTTTGAACTAGGCATAACGTCACTATACAAAATGTTTATTTACATTTTTCTCAAACATAAATAGGTGATGGATCTTGTAAGATATTAGGTAATACTTCAAATCGGAGTGGGTCAAGATGATAAGTTGACAAAGAAAAGTTTTTTTTTATTATTTTTTTTAAAGGCTCAAAAGGGTTAACTATGGATATTTGATAAAAGGGATGGCTAGAAAGGCTCAAACGGATCAAAGATGGCCTTTCCATCATCTTTTAGGGCTCTAAATAATCTTCCATATCTACTAATTAGATGGGCCTCCAAATGTAGCAATACACATTTTTTTTCTTTTTTTTCTCAATTTTTTTTTTAGGGTTAACTCAAAAGAAATCTAGAGATCGTGTATACAATAATAAACTGCTAAGCTGTATAAAGAATGGGCAAAAGGGTTACTCTCCAAGAAAAATGATAGGCTCAAAAACTCACTTTGTATTTATTATGACATGTTCATTCCTTCAAGCAACTCATATTTATCTCCGACATCAACATGTAGAGTAGCAAACATAGTGTAACATCACTTCAAACTAAAGATAATACAAATACTAAAATTTGAAATTTTAGGGCTCAAAAACTTAAAATAATTGAATTAATAATAAAAAAAATGACGTCATTGCATACCATGCCTGTCATGGTTTGAAATGATGTCATTTCAATACATGACAATGCCTGTCATGCTTCGCAAACAACATTAGATGGTATCGTAAAACGACTTGTCATTTTAATTTATTAAAAAAATCAACATTACATATATCTATCATTTACTTATGTCAGTAAGTTATAAGTCACGAATAAGTCATGTAATCTTAACATATAATTATATGTCACGAACATGTCATACACATACATGATATATTTGTGACACAATGTTATCTGTTATAAAAATTTGTCATTAATTTGCATTTCTTTAGTTGTGGTTAGGATCATATGATATATGATATGGTAAGAGATGATATAATTAAATATTGTATGTGTGTATGTTTAGTTGAATTTTGTATGATCATTAATTATATGTTTTTCAAAATAAATATACTTATGTCATATAATATTATTTATTTATTATCATCATATTTATAAAAAATTTAGCATGCATCGCTCTTTTTATTATTATTGTTATCATTTTATATGTGGACATACCATTATATATATGGAAAAATGAAAGTGAATCAGCTACACAATATCACCCAGCAAGTACAAGAAATGGTGGATCAGTACCCTAGTCTCCAGAGTGATGCTATATATTTATATATATGCACTTCACTCCACAATAGCAGCCAACAAGTACATGAAATGGGGTGAATTAGTAGCCTAGTCTCCAGAGTAATGCTATATGTGCGTGTGTAGACACTTGCACAACTATGTGCTGAGATAAATTTGAGCTTTATGCTCTTTATCTTACATTTCCAAGTAAAAACATTCATTAGATAAAAGTTTGAGATTTACCTTGATTGGCCATGAATCCAAATTTTATTATCCAACTTGCCTCTTACTCATGAATCCAACATATTTTTTTTCTAATTTGTAGTGATTCTACCTTAAATTTCAGCTGCAAAATCAAGCTCACTATGCACACAACCACAATCGCCCAAGAGGAAGGGAGAGAGAGAGAGGTGCACTGTACTCATACCCCAGATTCTATGAATAGTGAACTCCAAATGAGCTGAAAGCACTTAAATATTATAGCTAGGGGTGGGCAAAAAAAGCTGATTAATCAAAAATCAAACTGAACTGTTCGGTTCGGTTCGGTTTTTTTGCGGTTTTCTTACATCCAAAAAACCGAAATAGTAATTCAGTAGAAGTAGTAAAATCAGTCGGTTCGGTTTTTGATTTTTTTTAAAAAAACTGAAAAACCGAACCGACCACAGGAAAAAACCGAACGCAAATTGATTTTTACACAATCCTTAATCTAACACATTCTTGATTCTTCTCATCTTCTGATCTTCACAAATCTTCACTGCTAGAATCTCGTCCCCGTTGCTGCTGCTCATCCTTCACGAACCTTCAAGACTGGAATCGCGTCCCCGCTGCTGCTGCTGCCATCTAACTGCTGTTGTGAGCTGCTGCTGGTAACTTGAGCTGCTTGAGCTTGAGCTGTTTTTGCAGAGGATTCCGAGTCAGTCCCGCAAATTCTATCCATTGTCTCTTGATCCGGTGATGGAATAATCTGTAAACTGTTCTCTCTCGTTCTTCTTCTTCTTCTTCTTTTTTTATTTTTAATTTCTCTCCAGATATTTTCTTCTTCTTCTTACCGTTTTGATTGGGCGAAAAGTTAAAAATGTCAAAAATGATTTTGAAAGGCAGCAAAATGCAAAAATATCGTCGCGAAAATTAAGTAGAGAGAATGAGAAGGAGAGAAAGGCGGTGGGGCTGAGAGTATGAGTGCACAGTGCACTTATCTTGGGGGATGTGACAACTTTTTAGGCTAGCCGACACCCCATTACATCGTTTTTGACATCTCCATTACTTGGCACATGCACCCATTTGCATTACGAAATAAATTAATACTTCTAAAACTATGTATAAAAAAGAAAAAGAAAAAGAGAAGTCTATTAATTCTCTAATTCACTAGAGTTAAAATATAAATGTTTAATTCCACGTACGTAAAATATTTAGGTTCAAGATATCTAACTCTATATCTCAACATTGAGATTATGATTTATTTTGATTTGAACATGTTATATGTTATTTGAACATTGTTCGAAACATATTTTTGATTTTTTGTTTGTTAACTTTTTATAGTTGTGGTAGATTTATTAATTTAAGGTTTGCCCAATAGGTCCATAATCGAAATAATCGAACCGAATCGAATCGAATTATTTCAATTAATCGAGTATTTGATTATTTCGGTAATTTGATTAATCGCGATTATGATTTTAAAATAATCGTAATCGAACGATTATGAAAAATTTAGTAAAAAACCGAACCGAACCGAACCGCGCCCACCCCTAATTATAGCTGAGTGCAGGGACTCCTCATGTATTAGTACAAAATTGTTCATTCCATTATGAGGTAAAATAACACAATTGAAGGTTATACTTGCCCATAATGGACTACTATATAGGGTATGCCAAAATTAGACTCATTAACATAATATTTGATCACTTAATAAATGAGTCTGTCAAAAGTACTCTTTAATATTTGACATTAGTCACATATTAATTCGGTAAAACATGAAAAATAATTAGAATGATCTATGCCAATCTACAATATGTGAGAAATAAATCTAACACAATGTGCAAACTACAAGAAAAGTAATTTTTTTTACTTACTTGTACAACTATGTACTAACTTTTTTTAGGTAGAAAAGATTTTTGTTCAATCAAGTCATCAATAATAAACAAAAATAAGTGTATAACTTTTCTAATGGCAAAAGAACTATTAAAAATAGCTTCGAATTTGGTTGTTAATAAATAAACTTTAGTATAAAATAGTAGTATCATTATTAAATAGTGGAGAATGCATATTTATAAAGGGTAAAATTATCATTTTATATTCCAAATCTCACTAACATTTTAACTTTTACGTGTTTAAATCCTCTAACCTTTTATTATGTGCGTTTTATTATAATTTAAATATTTTATATATTTTAGGGATATTTTGGCCATTTCACAACTAATGAGAAGCCAGACAACAAAAGGGATGGCATTTTTAAACATGGAACGATTGAAAACCATAAGCGCATAAAGGTTATTTGGTATTATTCACATGTATGGTATTATTTATTTATACGATACGTTCACATATGCAGTACTATTCACAAGTACGACACTGTTCACATTTACGGGTCGAAGATGTGGCATTGACCGATGATGTGCCAACATCCTATTGGACCAACAATGTGGCATTGACTGATAATATGGGATTGACCGATGATGTGTCAGGATGCTATTGGACCAAAATACTGACGTGGTGTTGACCGATGACATGGCAGCATCTTATTGGATTGAAATGCTGAGGTGGTGTTAATTGATGATATATTTCAGTCAATCAAAACTTGTCACGTGGCGCAATCCTTAGCGTCCGAATTGTTTTCATTCGATAGCCATGATTTAGCCATTATATTTATAAATAGAGGGCTCTCTCCCCACTAATTTGACATCCCTAAATTTATTTTTTGGCTCTTTTTTCTATAATTACCATTTTACCCTTAGTTCAATTATGAGTTGCTAGTTTAGTTTTAAATTTGGGTTAAAGATGAAGTCTCAACATGATCCATGAACTTAATTAGGTAAGATATTTTTTTACTTTCAGTCTTAATGTGGTTGTTTTGACTCATTGTCAACAAACAATGTATTTTGTCTAGATTTTACTCAGCATACCAGCTCTCTAGTGAAAGATCGTTACTATCTGGCACAATGAGCACTTAGCACTATATTTATTAAAGGAAAATTTTCCTATAGCATTTTATGGGTCATATTGACTCAGTATCGACAGAGATTGCATCTAAGCTCTTGAGTGGGTGGTCTTGCCACATTGTTGAAAGAATGATTATTATTGTCTGGTATAGCATGTTCTTGACACCACACTTAATGGAAGATCATTACCCTCTAGCACACTGAGCTCTTAATACTATATTTATTAGAGTGAGGATTGTCAGGAGTGGCAATACCTAAAATACTAGCTATGCAACCTAAGATGAGGGTGAATTAGGTTTGAAAAAAAATTATGTTATGCTTGAATAAAAGTTAATGTAAATCTTAAACAAATTCAAAACAATAGTAGATAAACCAATCAAAAAGTAAAGAGATAAGGGAAAAGAAATTCAAACACAAATTTTTATGTCGTTTGGCCAACCCTGCCTACGTCAACGCCTCCAACCTCACCGGGCTTGAGGATTCTATTATTCAAGCCTCCAAGGCTTCAATACCTTTTACAATTGACTTCACAAGTGTCAATCAACCTTTACAATAAGAGATTGTCCTAAATCTCTTAACCTAAGTGTATCTCACACTCACAATCACTCGAAAATAAAGATTACAAAAGAGTTTTCCCTCACACAACATATATATTTACAAGTGAAAGCTCAAAGTGTGATTTAACGAAACAATGACAAGTTTAAAGCTCAATAAAGATTGTTTACTCAGAAGTAAGCTCAACTATGATTGTTAGATCACTTTTTATTTGAATTTGATTGAGTTATTTTATGGTCGCTGTTGAAAAACTAGCCGTTGTTGATTTTCTGCATATAATTAGATCGTTGTTAGCCTTTAACCAATTGCCATTTTGACTTGAGCAAGTGACTATAATTTCAAATTGTTGGATCATCATTTTCTAGATGTTGAATCGTTGTTAGTTTCTAATGTAACACCTTAGGCGAATCCCACATCGGCAAAGCACGAGAGAGATGCTAGGTTTATAAGGGGTGATCCACACCTTAATTGGCAAGACGCGTTTTGGGATATATGGGCGCCCCATGAACAAAATTGTGCTGGCTTTATTAAGGGCTGAAACGGACAATATCTTGCCAAGTCTGGGTTGGGTCATGACATTATAGTATCAGAGCAGCTCCACATGTCCTCTTGAACGATAATGGGACAAACCTTAGTGAGAACGCTAAGTCCCCAAAGAGGCGGTGTATGTAACATCCTAGGCAAATCCCACATCGGCAATGCACGGGAGATATGCTAGGTTTATAAAGGTTGATCCATACCTTAATTGACAAGACGCGTTTTGAGGTGTATGGGCGCCCTTTAAACAAAAATTTACAGGCCTTGTTAAAGGCCAAAGCCGACAATATCTTACCAGGTCTGGGTTGGGTCACAATATTATGGTATTAGAGCGGCTCAGTGTGTCCTCTTGAGCGATTGTGGGGCAAACCTACGAGGACACTGAGTCCCTAACGGGGGTGTATGTAACGCTCTAGGCGAATTCCACATCAGCAAAGCACGAGAGAGATGTTGGGTTTATAAGGGGTGATCCACACCTTAATTGGCAAGACGCGTTTTGGGGTGTAAAGCGAACAATATCTTGCCAGGTCTGGGTTGGGTCATGACATCTAGTAACTTGCAAAAGAGATATCGACTTACCATATTTCCATAAGTTTATTTGTCGTTAGTGTCCAGAATTTAAACTTCAAATTTTACTCAATATCGTTTAGTTCTTTATATACTAAGGGTTAGTTAATTGTGTTCAAAGAGGATGTAATCTTACCTTAATTAATCGGTTAGCCGTTTTTTAGCAAGCAGGAAACCGTTTATTACCAAAATTTTATTCTATGCTCAATTCATTGCGTGGCTTAAGAAATTTGGACTAAAAAATATATAACTCAATGAAGAAAAAAAAGTTATATACTTGCTATCGTCATCTTGTTATAACACTCAAATAAATGAAATTTTATCTTAAAGCTATACCAGATATGTAGATGCAATACCATCAGTTAACATTAAAAGATTCTGGGAAACTTTAATACGACATCAACTAATCAATTAGGTTGCATTAGCCAACACAAAATAACTAAAAACGGAACAAATTCTGTGAAAAATTAATCTAAAAATCTTTGAAAAGTAATTGCTTTTGTATTATGAATTAAAAGTAAAAAGGAAAAGCATTCCACACACTTTGACATGCTATGAAATATCTCATATACTTCATTTTTTTGTCTTGACCTCTCAACAACAGTCAAAAAATTTTCAAAGAGCCAACTTCGACCTCGTGAATTTAGATTTATATAAGTATATACAAATCAACAACATTTCTTATTCTAACGATTAAAAATTTAAAACTAATGCTTTCCATGGTCACTATAAGTAAAAAGAAATTAAAGTTATTTTTCTCCTTTCTTTTTCCTAGGACAACTCTTGTTCAAACCAAAAAACCTTGACCTTGAACATCTTTAACATAATTACCTACATACAGTGCCATATCGTAATGTGCAAAGAGGAAGACGCATAAAACAATCAATATCACTAATAGCATATATTTTCTTCCTTTTTTAAACTGGAGACAGCCAGCTGAAGCTTGACTTGCTTCTCAACCTCGCTTGGATTCAACCACTTGAGAGGAAGCCAACAGCAGTTTTTGCATTAGATGCTCTGTCTATATTTTCCCTCACCAATCCTTCTACATTGGAAGCATAAGATATTAAAGAAAACATTGATGGTAACAAATTAAGTGACAATTCAAAATGTTATACAATTCATGTTAATTACTATAATCTAATAAGGCAAGGAAAAAAAATTAAGGACATTAATTGCAAAAAAAAGTGAAACAATTATTCAAAAATATAGATCTTAATGTATGAAAATACAAACAAAACCCTAAAGCTTGAAGGATCTGTTTTCTGATTTGAAATTAAAAAAAATCAATTTTATATTTTAACAAACAATACTAATTTTCAAATTTACACGTATAAAAAAATATAAAAATGTGTAAATATGTTTTCATTTAGGTAGTAGCTTTGCTCGTCTAAACATAACTCGTTTTTTAGTGTTGTATCAAAATAAAAAATAATTAAATACTATTTAGAGTAATATATTATATAATTTTAGGCAAAGCACATCTACACCCCCAAATTTTGGAGAAATGGCCATCAACACCCCCAAGTTTTCAAAGAGGGACACCAAAACCCCTTTTTGATGATTATAGAATCATTCAACACCAAGAAAGCAAATTGCATCAACATGCCATCTGGCATGTGGAAATGAAAATAAGAGACTCGGGATATTTTAATCCGACCTGTATTTGATCTCAGGCGCTACTGCAGGATGTTATAATAGATTTAATTATATTTATGTTTTAAATATTTTATCTACGACTATTAATTAATAATAAATTCAGCCGAAAAAATATTATACTTGAATCTTGATACATGCATCTGAAGAAAAAGAAATTAAGCCCATAAATCATGGAATAGTTTTCATATAGCTATAAAGAGTCTGAAAATAAGCCTGAAGGAACCAACTTCCTATAATAAATTTCTCAACATGATGAAATTGCCACGAACTTTTGTAACGGTTCATTATAATCTTGAGTGAATTCTGTATGTTCCAGAAATCCACAGTGCTTAGGAATATGACACCTTTTATTATCCAACACTTTAAATATCAATTGGATTAGATAGATTCAGGCAACCTTTTATCTTCTACTTTGCTTCAGAATATGTCTTTGCCATTTACTTGAATCCAATTTGTCCCATTAATTTCGTATCCGTAATAGTGCGAAAGGAAGGCCCGGCTCCAACTCCAAGTTGTTCAAGAATAGTGGCGTTGAGTTTCTCAATCCTTTGCCTTAAGATTAGTCAGCTCTACTTCTTGGTGGGGCAGGAAAGGGATATGACTCAGCGGTAGTGTGTCACCTTGACGTGGTGGAAGTCATCAGTTCGAGCCTGATTATCCCTAAACCCAATAGGAGTTGTGAGTTTTTCTATTTTGACTTGCTCCCCCTACAGCAGGAGATACAATTTAGGTTGCGGCTGTTATACAGCTGCCTGTGCAAGGGTGTGCTTCCTTGCCTCTTCAATGATAGTAGATAGTAGTGTGAGCAATAGATGGCAGCAAAGCAACATTGGGCCTTTAGAATCTTATAAGAAGGATACAAGGATTTACACTTTTCAGATATTATTTTTACCAATTTGCTTGCCTCCGTAATCCCCTAGGGGAGAAAAAAGGAAAATAAAAGTTATTTTCTACTCTTTGGTTACATGAGTGAAATTTTCTACCTCTAGTCCTTGGACGGGATGGAAATTGCAGGCTAGAACATATATCAAGGAATTTGTTCATGGGGATCTAGGGCGCACCAATCCAAGGTAGAAAACACGATTGAATAGTGTTATGACAAAAATCCTTGTTCCAGTTCATTTTTGCTGTCGTGCATAAATATTTTATTTAGAGCACTGATGCTTAGACACAATCAAGACCATCAAGGTAGCAAATAAGAAAATGTTCACGCAACAATTCCACTGTACACACAAAATGACAGCACTGTTTATACTACAGTGCCATCTTTTTTGTCATGGCCAAATATCAATTTTCTTTTATTTATGTTGAACTTTTTGTTTCTCTGTTTTTCTACAGCATTGGATCAATTCTAGGATGCAGAGCAAAGACGCTGCAACGTGATGTTACAAATGTAAAAATGGACTGTTTCCTAATTGAATGAGGTCACTCATAAATGACAATGCAAGTTATTTATGGCCAATGATGATCATTATTACATTTAACACCTGAATTACAATATTGAAAATGATCATTATTATTATTTTGAGAAGTGTGCCTTTATGAAAAATTATAGCACCACTCCACGAGCTCTTTTTTGACATTTTTTTAACCCAAATGGATTGTCTTAAAAGGTTCAAGAAGTTAGATCGTTCAATAAACCGCAGGCTCAACTTTTCTTTTTTACCGAATCTCATAAGTCCCTTTATCGAGGCTACTTTAAGGAGAAATTCTAGAATACGTCTGATATATTACAACCAATTGATGTATACATGTCATGTATAGTTGAATTTAATATAATCATCACTTGCATGATAGTTTTTCAAAGTAAATACACATATGTCATAGCATCATTTGTTTATTGTATGACTAACATGATACCTCCGATGTATTCTAAAATTTCTCTGCTTTAAGAAACACTTTATTGCCCACTTTAAACTCTAAGTTCCTCTTCCGATTGTTTGCATAGCTCTTTTGTCTGCATTAAGCCACTTTCATTCTTTCTCTTATCTTCACAATGGCTTTACAAGTTTGTTGAAACTCTTGAGCCCTAAAATGCACAAACTTAGTCAACCTATTTATAATCACCCAAATTGTATCATAGCCTTTTTTCTGATTTTGGCAATCCTGAAACATGATCCATGCCTAAGTGTTCCCACTTCTGCTATAGCACCATTAAAGACTGTAATAATCCAGACGATCTTTGATGCTCAACCTTGACTTGCAGACATGTCAAGCATTCTTTAACATATTTTGCAATCGCCCTCTTAATATTAGCCTACTAATGAATAGCTTGAAGACTCAGCTTTAATTCTTACATATTATATATTTTAGCCCACCAATATATAGATATTGTGTTAATATATATGTATCCATAATGTTGATTTTGATAATAACAAATAAGATTAACAAAGATTAAGCATTTAAAAGCTCAAATTATTTTTCATACATTTTAAATAAATCATTATCTTCATAAATGATTTTATACTTAGTGGAAAAATGATTTTATGAAATTGGTTATTTTTAAGTTGGTGGTCTAATTAAACAAGTTTTGAGAACTTCGAAATCAATAACTACTATTTTGAAATTCTAGAAATGAACCTATTTGAAAAGTCTTATAAAGTTTTGGGGCATAGCATAAGTTTAGAAAGTTATGGAAATCATCATGTATTGTTTTGAAATTCTGAAAATGGACTTATTTGTAAAGTTTTTTAAAGTTTTGGGTTATAGTGTAATTTTAGGACAGTTTGAGACCAAATTATAATTTTAAAAAATAAGTTCACTATAGCAAACGGCTAACCCGTTACTGTAAACTTTTAACCGATAATGGGCAGAGAGTCTTTAGACAATAAAAGTGATTCGACTATTGAAAAGCGGTGATTCAACAATTTGAATTGTGCCTAACGGTAACTTGCTCGAGTCAAAACAGCAATCCAGCTTGCAGTTAACAGTGATCCAATTTTGTGCAAAAAGTCAATAACAACTAGTTTTCTTCTTCAACTATAAAAAAGCTCAATCAAATTCAAATCTTGCATATTTGAATTGTCTTCAATTTTTTTATTCTTTCATTGAAACACACTTTGGGCTTTATTTGTAAACACATATATTGTGTGAGTGAAATTCTATGTAATATTCATTTTAATATCAAAATTGAGTGATGGGAGTGTGGAAAACATTTGGGATTAGAGGCGTGAGATTACCTCAAGTTGTAAAGGTTTTATTGACACGTTGAAAGTCAATTATAAGCATCTTGAATCCTTGAGTTGTAAGGTTTGGATAGTGAAATTCTCAAGTGTATTGAGCTTGGAGGTATGGATGTAAACGGGTTTTGCTGAACCATGTAAAAATCTCGTATTTTTTTTTTCTCTATCCCTACCTTTTAAATTTACTTGTTGAAATAATAATAACTATTATTGGTTGTGGTAGTTTTTGATATTGAATTGTGGTATTGCTATTGAAGAAACTCTTGAAAACCCAATTCACCCCCCTCTTGAGTTGTCAAGCTAGTATTTCATATTGTGCATAACATGTTGATAATATTTTGATCATTCTTGGTGATTATCACCAGACCTATCACCTTTTAGTTCGGCACCATCAAAAACTCCAATTAGGGTCATGCATGGTTTTTTGTTATTTACAATACCAGTAAAGTAATGCGTGGATTGTGTGCCACTTTATCACATCTATTCTTTGCCTCAATACTTTTATAATCCCACAATTTGGGGGCTATGTTGCTATGGACTATAAACAACTTTTTAGTATACAGGAAGTTAGGAAGACCTAGCTCTGAAACCAACCCCCCCCCCCCCCCCCCACACACACACATATCACACACATATACAATGACGAGATTTTTTATCTCGTTGATTCTATTGATAATAAATAGGGCAAACATAATAGAAAAAGTGCGAAAGTTTCAAGAATCATGATCATTTGTGGTGGAGGAAGAAATCCATATTCTATAAATTAGAATATTATAAGTACTTGTTGGTGGATCATCAATTAGATGTTATGTACATGGAAAAAAAATGTGTTTGCGAGCATTTATTAAACACTGTTGAAAATTCCTGAAAAGATCAAAGATATTCTTAAATCTAGGAGAGATCTTGTGGTAATAAAAATTAGGGAAAAATTGCATTGAACATCAACAAAAATGGGCACACTTTTCTTCCGTCAGCTTGTTACACATCTTTAAATGTATTGCTAATTGCTAATGGAAACAGTTATCCCCTCAAAACTAATTCAAATTATAATGGAGTGCATCACCACCTTGTGAATACAAGTTCTATGGGAGGGTGAGCTCACTGATGAGTTCCTACCAACTAGAGGTATCCGGCAAGGTGATCTCATTTCTCCTTGTATCTTTATTCTCTGCATCGAACAACTCAGCCATGGTATATGTGATGTGGTCAACACAAGTTTTTAGACTCCCGTGCACCTCTCTCGCCATGGAATTCCTCGTAATCACCTTTTTTTTGCAGATGATCTGCTTTTTTTAGCAGAGGCTTCGTGCTCTCAAGCCTCGGTAATTAATTCAATTCTTGAAACTTACTGTAGTAACTTGGGAGCACGAGTTAGTAAGGCTAAAACCAAAGTATATTTCTCTAGGAATATTTAGAGTAATGAAGCAAAAAAAATTATTAATACCATGGGCATCAGTATGACGATTGATCTTGGTAAATATTCGGTATGCCTCTTCTTCACATACGGGTCACCAATGGCACATATTAGAGCATCATTAATCCAGTTGAGCGGCGCCTGTCGAGGTGGAATGCGAATCATCTTTCTCTAGCAGGGCGGATCACTTTAGCTCAATCGGTCTTACAATAATTTTCTATCTATGCCATGCAAACTACCAACTTGCCAGTGTGTATCAAACATAAAATTGATCAAGCATTTAGGCGTTTTATTTGGAGCAGGGCTCATCCTCAACAAAAAATGAGCCTTGTTAGTTGGGATAGAGTCTGCCAACTTAAGAATTATGGTGGTTTGGGTTTCAACAACCTTGAGCTAATGAATAAAACTTTATTAATAAAATTGGGATGGAACTTGGTATCATCACCTAACAGCCTTTGGTCTCAAGTTTTGTGTACTAAATATAATATCAACCCTGCAAATCTACCTTACACTTTACCCACTGGATATGGATCTCACTTGTGGAAATCCATAGGAAAAGTTTGGCCAGAGACATGGCTGGGGATTCGCTGAAACTTGGGAAATGGCCGATTGGTGCGGTTCTGGTGGGATTGCTGGGTTACTAAGAGACAACCTTTGATTTCTTATGTCCTTAGCCCAGTCTTTGACAACATTATACACAAGGTGACTACTGACTTTGTGGATAGTGATGGTAATTGTTTGGCACTTGCTTCCAAGTAATATCCTCTTGCAAATTGCCTCTATTCAACCTCCTAGGCCTGAGAAAGGTGATGACCGTATCTTTGGGCAGAATCAACAAATGGAGAGTTCACAGTCAAGTCTGCCTATTATGCTATTTCCAATATCGCCATTCATGCAGAGGATCAGATTTGGAACATGTTGTGAAATTGGCTCTTGATAATACTAACTCAAATTCTCCCCAAGACTCAAGTTCTGTATCAATGGTTTAAGAATGATTTACACAAAGTATTCAGTATCCAACACACACACGAATCAAAGCTTAAAGAAACTAAGCACGACACCAAATGTAAGCGGTTCAACACCAAGAAATGGTGCTTACATCCACTGGAAACAAAGCAACAGCCTTTCACTATTCAGAGATCACAAAACAGTACAAGAGCATAAATCTAGTTACAGAGAACAAGAAATTGTAAACCCCTTTCTCTCACTAGCTCCTCTCTCCACTCAGTGTTTTCCTATACATGTGGAGACGATGATAGTGCCTTCTGCTTTTATCCTCTGTTTCTGGGTTTGTTACTCTAACAAACCTTCCTGCCAATTCCCAAAGAGAAGCTCTCTCTCACGTGCCTGAAACAGTTTGGCATATGTGAGCTTTAAAACGACAACCACAGGTGTCATTCTCAAGCTAAATAGATTTCATCTTCATCACACGTGCAAATCACGTGTATTACTTAATGGTTGAATGATGGATGAGAGAATGTCGGTTTTGCTTAGAAGCATTCCTCAAGCGACAAGTTAGCTAAGATTTAATCCTCTAAACGACTTGTAGTACTTGAGTTTCGAGTTCACCATTTATCAATCTCCACCTTAAACTCAGAACTCTAGTTACCCCTATTTACTTCATTCCCTTTGCTTTACAGCTGATCAGAAGCTGCAAATTCTTGCTAAACTCAAACAGATGTTGAGCTTGACAGACGGCACAGCTTTAGTCAACATATCGGCTGGATTCTGATATGTGTGAACCTTGAGCATCTTCACAGTTCCCTTTGAAACTTCAAGTCTAACAAAATGCAGCTTTACATCGATATGTTTGGTTCTTTCATGATGGGTCTGGTTTCTGCTCAAATGTATTGCACTTCGGCTGTCACAATATACTTCAACTGTTTCTTGTTTTGCTCATGATTCTGAGGCCATTCCCTTTAACCAGATGGCTTCCTTAAAAGCTTCTGCAGCTGCTGTATATTCGGCTTCAGTTTTAGACAAAGCTACCACATTTTGCAGAGTAGCTTTCCAGTTCACCGTGCAGCCTCCCAAAATGAATATAAAACATGTTTGAGACCTCATTTTATCAAGATCACCAGCAAAGTCTGCCTCAACATACCCCATCAGCTTGTGCCCTTCCTATTTTAACCCACCATATAGCAGACTAAACTCCATAACGCCTTTCAGGTACCTCATTATCCACTGGACTGCCCTCCAATGCTTATGATCTGGATTTGCCATGAATCTGCTCACTATACTCACAGCATGTGAGATATCTGGTCTAGTGAGAACCATGGCATACATGAGGCTCCCAACTGCACTGGAGTGAGGTATCCTTTCAATTTTTTCTTGCTCTGCATCAGTTTGTGGACACTATGTAGCAGATAGTTTGAAGTGATTTGCCAAAGGTGTTTGAACAAACTTAGATTCATGCATCCCAAATCTAAGCAACACCTTCTTGACATAACTTTGTTGGGTTAAAAACATAAGCTTCCTTCTCCTGTCTCTGATAATTTCCATGCCTAAGATCTTCCTTACAGCTCCAAGATCTTTCATATCGAATTCACTGCTCAAGAGATCCTTTAAATGACTGATTTCATCTGTGTTGTGACATGCTATAAGCATGTCATCCACAAACAGCATCAGATAAATCATCTTTCCATCACAAATGTCTCTAAAGTACACACAACAATCATAATTGCATCTCTTGTAGTCATGCTTTGTCATAAAACTATCAAACTTCAAGTACCATTGCCTACGAGACTGCTTTAATCCATATAAAGATTTCTTTAGTAAGCACACATGATCTTCCTTACCAGACACCGCATACCCCTCAAGCTATTCCATTACAATTTCTTCTTGTAATTCACCGTGCAAGAAGGCAGTTTTAACATCCATCTACTCCAGGTACATGTCTTGAATGGCAACTAGAGCTAAGATGGCTCTGATGGAGGCATGTTTCACAATTGGAGAGAAGATTTCATTGAAATCAATCCCATCTCTTTGTGTGAAGCCTTTTGCTACCAGCCTAGCTTTAAACCTACTAGGTTCAACATCAGATATTCGTTCCTTAACTTTGAAGATCCATTTGCAGCTGACAGTCTTCCTTTTCTTTGGTCTTGTTATCAGCTTCCAAGTTCCATTTTTCATCAGTGATTCAATTTCCTCATCCATAGCCATTTTCCATTTCAGCTTATCCCTATTGTTTATAGCTTCTTTATAGGTCATTGGCTCTTCCTCATTTACCTCTTATGCATCTATTAATGCATAGGCTATTAAATCTGCTACTGTATACCTCTTAGGTGGTCTTACAGCTCTTCTCTTTCTATCCCTGACTAGCTGATAAGAGTTGTTTTCATTCTCAGCTGGCTCTGACTCCTGAACATCATCAGACCCATCAGCAACCCTTCCTGTATCTTCTTCAGTTTCTGATTCAGTCCTATCTTGTTCATGGGACTCCACCTCAAACTGAACACTCCCAGGTCTTGTTTCTGATCTATGATATTTGGATTCAGTGGCTTTGGACTTGTTCAAGATTTCTGACTCATTGAAAGTTACATTCCTGCTGATAATGCACTTTGGTGGCTTAAGATCAATGCACCATAGCCTATAGCCTTTGACTCCATCAGGGTATCCCAGAAACCTGCACCTTAAAGCCCTTGGTTCTAATTTGCCGTGTTTGACATGTGCATAGGCAACATAGCCAAAGATCCTCAATTTTGAGTAATCTGCAACCTTTCCAGACCATAGCTCAATAGATGTTTTGCATTCTATTGCTGTAGATGGACTTCTATTTACCAAATAACATGCTGTATTTAAGGCCTCTGCCCAGAGTGACTTAGGCAGCTGTGAGTATAGCAGCATACACCTCACTTTGTCCATTAAAGTTCTGTTCATTCTCTCAGCAAGACCATTTTGCTGAAGTGTGTGTATGAATGTTTTGTGCCTCATTATCCCATGTCTTTCACAGACGTCTCCAAACTCTTTATTGCAGAATTCCAATCCATTATCTATTCTTAGAGCTTTTACTTTCAAATTTGTCTGTGTTTCTACTAGAGTTTTCCACCTTTTAAACCTTTTCCAAAACTTCATCTTTCGATTTGAGTACATACACCCAAACCATCCTTGAGTAGTCATCTATGAAGGATAAAAAATACCTGCGGCCACCAAGTGAATCTACTTGTGCAGTTCCCCACAGATCAGAGTGTATATATGCAAGCTTCTCTTTGGTAGAATGAACTGCAGATTCAAACTTGAGCCTGGAAGCCTTCCTTAGGATACAGTCTTCACAAAACCCCAAAGAGCTTAGCTTGTCACTTCCAAACACCCCCTTCTTTTGAAGCTCCTTCAGTCCTCTCTCACTCATGTGCCCCAACCTCAAGTGCCATAGTCTTGCTTTCTCTTTACACTTCTCAGTGACACTTGCCTCTCCAACAGTTGTATGTCCATTCAACACATACAAACCATTTTGTTTGGTACATTTCATTATGACCGTTGAGCCCCTTACAACTTTCAATGTCCCATTTTCAGCCTTAATGACATATCCAGTTTGATCAAGTATGCCAATAGAAATCAGATCCCTCTTAAGTTCAAGAACATGCCTAACCTGAGTTAGTTCTCTAACCATGCCATTATACATATTTAGGCTTACAGTCCCAATCCCAACTACCTTACAAACTGAATTATTTCCCATCAGCACCATACCCCCATCACAGGACTGATATGTAGTAAAGTAATGTCTATTTGGACTCATATGAAAAGTACATCCAGAGTCCAGTATCCACTGACCTTGAGTTTTTTCTTTTGTGGCAATGAGGACTTCAGCTGTCTCAAAACTGGTTTCTTCTGTGGCTATTGCTGCATTTCCATATTTGTCTTTCGATTCCTTTTGCTTTGTTTTTCTCTCAGGGCAATCTCTTTTGAAATGCCCTTCTTTGTCGCAGTGAAAACACTTCAAGTGTTTTTGCTTTGACTTTGATCTTCCTTACTTCTTTCCTTTATACTCCCTTTTCTTAGATCTGCCTCTTGCCATTAGCCCTTCACTTGATTCACTTTCTGGGTTGTCTTGTTTTTCTTTTAACTTCTTGGTACCAAGAGCAAATTTAACCTCTTCCAAGGAGAGTGATTGCCTTCTATATAACAAGGCATCCACAAAGTGTTCATAAGATTTTGGTAAAGAACTAATTAATAGCAAAGCCTTGCTCTCATCACTCAGTCCTTCATCAATTATTTCCAGTTCATCACAGACTTTGTTAAACTCATCTATGTGTTCATCAAGTGATGCCCCTTCAATCATCCCCAGTGAGAACATCTTTTTCTTGATGTAGAGTCTGTTTGCTAAAGACTTTGTCATATACAACTATTCCAGTTTTGCCCAGAGTCCAGCATCAGTCTTTTCTTTGGCAACTTCTCTTATCACGGAGTCACCAAGATTGAGGATGATGGTGCTTCTTGCCTTTTTCTCAATCTCAACCATCTGTTCTAGAGTTCTTGAAGAAGAAGCTTCTGCATTTTCACTCTTGATGACTGGATCAATGGCATCTCTCAGACCTTGTGTGATTAATAATGCTTTCATCTTGATCCTCCACGTATTGAAGTCATTTTGACCCGTAAACTTCTTAAGATCCACCTTGTTAGTCATTTCTTGAATCTTGATACAGAAAAGAAGGCTCTGATACCAATTGTTGTGAATTTGGCTCTTGATAATACTAACTCAAATTCTCCCCAAGACTCAAGTTCTGTATCAATGGTTTAGGAATGATTAACACAAAGTATTCAGTATCCAACACACACACGAATTAAAGCTTAAAGAAACTAAGCACGACACCAAATGTAAGTGGTTCAGCATAAAAAAAAATGGTGCTTACATCCACTGGAAACAAAGCAACAACCTTTCACTATTCAGAGATCACAAAACAGTACAAGAGCAGAAATCCAGTTACAGAGAACAAGAAATTGTAAACCCCTTTCTCTCTCTCTAGCTCCTCTCTACTCTCAGTGTTTTCCTATACATGTGGAGACGATGATAGTGCCTTCTGCTTTTATCCTCTGTTTCTGGGTTTGTTACTTTAACAAACCTTCCCGCCAATTCCCAAAGAGAAGCTCTCTCTCACGTGCCTGAAACAGTTTGGCATACGTGAGCTTTAAAACGGCAACCACAGGTGTCGTTCTCAATCTAAATAGATTTCAGCTTCATCACACGTGCAAATCACGTGTATCACTTAATGGTTGAATGACGGATGAGAGAATGTCGGTTTTGCTCAGAAGCATTCCTCAAGCGACAAGTCAGTTGAGATTTAATCCTCTAAACGACTTGTAGCACTTGAGTTTCGAGTTCACCATTTATCAGAACAAAGTTTGGAGGTGGAAGGGACTACGACGCATTTGGATTTTTCTCCGGCTAGTGATGCACATTAAGCTAAAAATGAAAAATGAGTTAACAGGGAGGCATATTCAGCTTGGAGAGTTTTGTGATCAGCGTGGTTGTCCTTCGGAAGGTACATTGCTTGTTATTCGAGACGGTATGGTAGCCAAACGTTTTTAGAATCATGTCATCCCTACTTTTTTGCTTCCGCTTTTCTATTCATGGCTGTTGAGGGATTGGCTCTTTCAAAACCTCACGAGTGATAGGATTGTGGGATCAAATTTGAAGTGGATGACTTTCTTTGGAGTGGCTATCTGGCATCTCTAGTTCTAGCCCAATCAATTTCAATTTATGCATTCCTCTATTAATAGCCTGAGTATGCTTCATGACATTCGAACCAGGGCAGAGAAAATCAATCGCATAAATAACATAGGCCTAGTCACAACATCTAGGAGAGTAGACAAATGGATTGCATGGAGTGCCCTCACTTGGGCGTGGTGCAAGTTGAATACCGATGGAGCTTGTAATCGTACAAGAGCATCAAGTGCCAGTGGAGCAATTTGTGATCACAATGGGGCTTGAATTTTTGGCTTCAGAATGAATATAGGGCATTCCTCTGTTACCATGGCTGAGTTATAGGGTTTATATGATGCTCTAAAATTGGCATGGGATCATGGGATAAGGTGGTTGGTGGTGGGAATTGATAGCCTATGCATCATTAAACTAGTTAAGAAGTCTGTGGATACTATTAATGAGTACATTTCTCTTCTCCAGTCAATCAAGGAGATTTATCTAGCAGAATTGGAACGTGGTCATTAACCATGCCTATTGTGGGGCAAATTTCACAGCAGACTATCTCGCTAATTATGCTCTATCTCTTCCTCTAGGTGTTCATCATCTTGGTAATCCCCCACTTGGTGGGACTCCTGTTTTATACCATGACTTGTATGGGATGGCTTACCCTCATTTTGTTTTGTTCTATCTCTTTTTAGAGCCCCATTTTATCAAAAAAAGATGTAGGCACTTTGTTTTTGGGCTGCTTTTCTTTCTCGTATGATTTTCAGGAATCTATTTGTTGATACTACTTTGATAATTGAAAACACCAAATATCGGATTTTTAAATTCTTTATGATTCAACCCAGACTCACCAGCTTATATTATAACTAAATACTTTTATACTTGGTAATAACCAACCACTTTTGAGTCGTGTCACTACCATCTTTAGGGGTGAGTGTTGGAGAATATAATTGATTGCCTTGATGCATTACATATTATCCTTTCAATTCCAAAATATTTTGTTCTCCAAATTTATATACTTTCGTACTTTTATTCCCTTAATTTTAGAGATTGTATAGCTTAGTATTTAGATGTCAACTGGAATTTTGAATATAATTCTTTATATTTTACACATGTAAAGTAAAAAATAACTATGAAAGCATTTTCTAGTTATTACATTGTCAAACATTAGAGCAACAATAAATTAATAGACAGATTAAAAATATTTTTGTAATGAATATTAAACTTAAGAAGAGAATTATAATTTGTTACTGCCTATGAGTAAAGATATATTGTAATAAAAATATAATAAAATTGTAGGATTTTTGGAGTTAAGGTGAGAGATTAGAGCATTTGTAGTAGAAGTTTGGGTCTAGGTCCTCTAGGATACAAAAGACTAAAGATATTGGAAATATACTAATAAATTTAGGGATATTTTTCAACTTTCATTATAATTTAGTACACGACATTTACATTTTTTTCCCCAAAAATATTACAAGTGCCACTATCCCTGCCTGTCTCTATTACAATCCGCTCCTGCGTGTTCAAATCATAAAAGTGATAGATGACTAAAAAGTTACTTTTTGATTATCTTTAAGCATATCCTGTTAAATTATGCTTCTTGGAACCTATCTATTAACTTATTTGGTCAACGAATGGAAACTCAAACTTATTCATTCTTTTGTCATATTATTTGATCTGACCTATTTAATCCTCTCTTTCTTCTGATTTAAAAAAATATAAAAAAGAACTGCTACATATTTTTAATTTAAAGCATACAAAAAATTTTACAATTTACGGTTCTCTATAATTATAAAACTAAACAAAAGAAAATCTTAATAAAATAATTATTGATGTTTCACATGACTTATTTTTTTATTTTTCTATGCAATTTCTTGAGCAATAGCGAGTTTGTCACTTGTTGCACTCAAAATTGATTCCACATAATCGTCCATAATGTATGTAGCATACATTTACAAAATATGAAAAAAAATTAAAAATAAAGAAGGGGAATAATGAATTACCAATACACTACAAAAAAATAGGTAATAAATGACGGGAAATAATTGTCATAAAATAAAGAACACGACATATAATTCATTCGTCATCTATGTCATTGTCATTAATTTATAACAGTATATTTTCCGTCATGAATTTATGATGGTAACTCACAATCATATATCCGCTACATAATATTTTAATGTAAAAATAATTAAATTTTAATTTATTAAATTTTCGCACCATTTTTTTTTAATTTTTTGGCGGGAAATTTAATATTCAATTATGGCGGAAAATTTTTTATGATAGACTTTATGATGGATATTTTCCGTCATAAAGTCATATTTTTTAAAAAATTATATTGTAATTATAATTTATTGATGAATTTCAGTTTAAAAATCTAATTAATTAATAAAATGAATATCATAAAAAAAACTAAAAACAATTAATATTAATTAACATTCATTTGATCCGAAAAAATTAATTTTAAAAGGGATACATCTAGTATCTAATGTGATCACCACCAATACATAATAAAACATCCCAAATTAAAAAAAAAATACCATCCAAAAATATAAAACAACTGTTAAATTCCAATTAAACTCCAAGAAAAACATTTAAAATTCTAGCCACCAAGCCAAGTTACCCAACAAAACTAGCAAAGATTAATGGAAATATTCCAACAGCAAGATTTCCAGCAACAATACATCTTCCAGCAGCAATATTTTAACGGTCACATACCCAGCAACACTCCAACCCATACCCAGCAATCCACCATCTTCAATAGCACTCTAATTCCAACCATATACCCAGCAACATTCCAACTTAAACCCAGCAAACCAGTCTATGCAGAATCAATCAAAATACCCTATGTTATCAAATGCATGACATCAACACTACAATCTTTAACCATAATAATTTGACACTATAATTTTAAATTTCAGCAAATTGTAACAACTAATATCTATAGTTTTATACTCATACTAACCATTTTGTTGATGCAATAAGGATGTCAGAAAAAATGGTTAGCCCACTCCAAACTAACCTCAACTAATCCCAAAGTTGTGCTAAAGTAATAATGTTCAATTTTACCATGCAGCAACTAAAACATTTGAGCTTCATGTAATTTGAAACATTATAAAAAAAAAATGAAAGAGAAGTTTATGTCAAAGAAAAAAAGGTAGAAATACCTGGATAGAGCTTAATGTCAATAATTGGTTTTTCTGATCTAACTCTTTAAGTTTCTGTAGTCGTTTTGCTCTATGTTCAAGCATTTTCAATGGCTCTAACCATGTTAATGCCCAATTAGAATTACTTCTGGACCTAAACTTATGCAACAAGGGAGGGCCAAAAGATCAATCCAATAGCTTCAAGACTCTTTTAACACTTTGAAAATAAATTAATAAATAAATAAAGCAGCAAAGATGACTGAAGCATTTTTAGCCAATTAAAATAATCTCTGCAGTAGAAGGGTCATCATCGATAAGTCTATACCACACCAATTTAAAAAAAAAAAAAAAAAGCTCATCATTTCCCCACCTATCAAACACATTTTGGAACGAAACAATGTGCAGCACCTTACTATTGGCTCCGGTTTATTAGAAAATGTATCAGAATAGTATGTATAGGCAAATTAATCACCACGAGCAGAAAGAAAAAATGAAGGTTAAAGTATACAAACGGACAACATTTACACAAATTGTGCAACTAAACATGCTCTTATGGATTGCTTCTCATATACAAGGTTAACAACTCCAATACTCCTATCAGCAGTTCTATTAGCAGAAATATACCATTTTACCTTCAGAGTTTGTCGAGTTATTTAGATCGCTAATGCTGATATTTAGCTGAGCATGGTTAGATGCCTAGTCTGGAGCATTCTCTTGATCATATCCATCCCAAAAGCAGAATCCGATGAACTGAGGAATTACCCAGAGAATAATACATGCAAGATACTCTCAGGGCATTAGATATTAAATCCTATCTATATTTAAAACAAATCACAGAGCAACAGTGTAATGAAAGATGATATTTCCCGTGGTTTGTGAATTATGAAAGAAGCCATTATGGCTGCCAGTTTGGGCTGTTAAAAGCAATCACAACATGGGAAGTTGAAGTTAAGACTTAAAAGATATCAGAAGTGATGATTGCAGTTTGAACAACAACATGCAAATCCACACATACGAATGTTATAAATATCCTTTTCCAGAAAGTTTACCGGGCTACCCATGCTTTGTCCTCAAAATACAAAATTATTAATCATTCACAAGATGTTTATGATCTTTCATATAGATGTCATATACATATTGCGAAACACGCTATAAAAATCCTACCTCAATAACTCAAATTTTCTAAAGAACTCTTCAACAGTTAAAGCATCCTAAAAAAAGATTTAAAGACAAAATGAACTGAGAGAGTAAACATATCTCATCATATACAGCAGCATGCCTCACGACATCTTTAAAATCCTCAGTTTTATCCCTAATTATCGCCATAATTTATCATCACAGGTAATACCTTCAACAAAAATAGAACCATCAACACATCACACACTTGAGAAATCAACACATCATCACACACTTGAGAAATCAAATGAAAATTACCTAAACAAGAATGTTGGACCCCAAATTGAAAATTCCTACCAACACTGGTCAGTTTCCCGTAGCCGGGTGAAATCCGTACTGACCCGAACACCTAAACGACGCCGTTCTCGTCCTCCTCCTACTCACCAAAGACATGTCATAAACAGCCTTGGCCATTGGATACGACAGCGTCTCGTAAGCGTTCTGGATCTCGATGAAATCCCGATCGTTACCCGACAAAATCAGGATGATAAACCTTCGCCAAACTCCGATACGCCATCTTAATCTCCAAAATCGTCGCCGTTGGCTCCACCCTCAGCACCTCGTACAAGCTCCCTCCCGTCCACAGTTCCGTCACCGGCATGAGGCAATTGCGCCCGGTACACCTCCATACTTCAAAAAATATCTCAATACCCTAAAATCTATTTTTTCCAAAATTTTCATCGATACCCTTTAAAAAATGATAGGAAATTACTAAGTTATCCTCATTTTAAAATATTTCAACTCAACGGACAGCACTTCTCTCTTCTCTACTGAAGCAAACAAACACTCATCTGCTGCAATTCCCTCTATTATCAAACTCAAACAAACACTGCAATTCCCTCACCAGCATCACCTCTGCAATTCCCTCACCGACATCACCTCTACCGAAACAAATATTCATTCTCCATACATGATAAATCGAACTTCAACACGAGCAAACTAAGCTTGAGAAGGGGAAGCTGCCGCAACTAAGAAAGAGAAGCCTAGTTCGTCGCTACATAATCGTCGGCGAGAGCTGATCCTTTACTGCCAAAAAAACAAAAAGTTAGGGTTTATATAGAAAAACTAGATTAATTAGTTGTGGGTCTTTCATTACATTTCAAAAACAAATTTCTAGTTGTTTTGCTGCATGCAAATTGTGAAAAATTGATGGATTGTGCCTATTATAATTTTGTCATGTAACACACGATTTGGTCGTGTAAGTTTATGTAGGATTCAAGGTTGTGTATTACATGACCTTCATGTATTGCACTTACACGACTTCATGTATTGCATAATTATACGACTTCATGTATTACACAATTACAAGACTTCATGTATTGCACAATTACACGACTTCATGTATCGCACAATTACAGAACTTCATGTATTGCACAATTACACAACTTCATGTATTGCACTTACACGACCTTCATGTATTACACGACCTCAAAATTACATCACTTTTTTCACTGTTGTTAATTCATTATAATAACTTAGTTGTTTAAAGACTTAATTTTTGCTAAGAATTTATATTTGTTGCTATGCAGAAAATGTCAACTAAAAGTATTAAGGAAAAAATGAAATGTGGCAAACCAAAAGTGAAAATTACTAATTTGTCAACATTAGAACCAATAAGAATAATGTGAAGGTTTATTTTGTTATTATTTTTAACTAAGTATGTTATTATTTTTAACTATGTACAAATTGTGTAAAGTTATTATTATTTGCTGCTGTGCGGATTCCGACAACATTTGATGATAACCCAAGTATTGCCACACTTGCAATTGTGTTTTCAACCAGCCTTTGATTAAGAGTTGTTTCTAATTGATTTCATGGATTTATTATATGCAGGCATTCCTCATGTATGCATGTATGCTTCGGCAGAGGAAGAAAGCAGTTTGAAGATAAAAAAAAAACTTTTTAAATGGCTGTAATATGTTTAATTGTGATATACATTAGTGTATCATATCCAATTATTGACATTGTAAACTGATAACTTTATTTATTTATAATAATTAATCTATATCATTTTTCAAACTGTCGAATATGCAAATTTATTTTTTGCTGTAATTTATGAACACACGATTTGATCTATGTTCAAAAGTAATGCAAAGCGGGTTTCTAAACTTCATTCCACTAGCTACTTCCTCGAAGAAAAATTTCACGTCATCATTGGTTTGAATTGTAACTGGTGGAATAGGATCAAATGTCTTAAGTTTGAACTTCATTGTGATTTCGAATTCTGAAGTATCTATATCAATAACTTCAGCTATCTTCTCCACCAATTCGGCATATGTTGTCGATCGTGGTATCATTATCCATTTAGCCTTGGAACCTTTGAACTTATACTCGTCGTTTTACTCAATCCATTCACCATTGAAGAGAATAGGCACAAGTACCAAAACCATTTCTGATGATACAATAAAAACAATAATATCAAATTTCATATGCAAGTAAGTACACGACCTACACAACCTACATGACTATAATACTTACACGACTATATTTCTTACATGACCCACACGACTTACACGACTATATTACTTGCACGACCTACATGACTAACTATATGACGTACACGGTATCAAGAGAATTCACGACGCGAAACATGTTAGCCATAAATAAGCTATATTGCTGAAAAAAAAACTAAACAACCTACATTGCACATATTTCTACATATAAGAAAAAATGGTGAAAATAAAACATTGTAATGTGAGGAAAATTTCTAAATTTTCCTCAAAATTAAAAAAATTTAAAACTCAACAACATTAACATACCTTATTGGGTTGTTTAATAAGCAATGCACCTTTAAAGAAAGAGTGGGTGTTAAAGAAATGAATACATAATTATATTTGTGTAAGAAGTTATGAGAGATTTTGAGAGATTTTGAGAGAATCGGCAGCAAAAAACGGAATTGGGTGAAAGAAATGAGGAAAGGAATATGAAGACTATTTGATTCATTCATTAAGGGTATTTTTTATTTTACTCACATGTGTTAGGGTATCCATAAAAACTAAAAAGGGAGGGGGTATTTCAATAATTTTGAAACTATTAAAGGGTATTTAATTAAAAACCCCCACCGGCATCTCCATTGAAAACATACGGGGACTCCTCTTGTTCTTTCCCGAAGCGGCAGTGAAATCGAAGAGCAACAGGGGAGCAGTGTGTGTTTAATTAGGTTAGATTTAGGGTTTACTTTTTCATTTTATAAAATTATATAATATAGTTGTTCACATAATAAGTAACGAATTATAAGTCGACACGTGGCTGAGTAAAAAATAACTTCATCATAAAATCATCATTAATTCATGATAAAATATTTTTTATCACAAATTCATCATAATTCATGATAAAAATAATTCTATCATAAAACCATCATTAATTTATAACAGATTGAAAATTATATCATAAATTTATCATAATTTTATGATATACCCAGAATTTATCATAAGTTATCCGTCATCTATTAATAATTTTTTACCGTGATAGTTATAGGCACCAATACCAATAATAATAAAAGAATATGTTAAAATTTTAAAGAAGATCCATGTTGCCTAGGTAGCATTATGTTTAGAGAAGAAAATTTTCTTGAAGTTTAGATGATATAAAGACAAATCTAAGTTTTATAGTAAATACTTATGAATTTTAGGTTTTGTGAAAAATTTACATACATAGTGAGTTTATAAATTTTTTAATAATTTTTAATTAAAAAAGGTAAAGGTGGACAAAAGCCTAAATCAATTTTTTTCTTTAAAACTTAGTAATTTAAAATATCAAAATATTGAATTATTAATATTACGTGGTAGCAGGTTATTTGGTGAAAGATTTTTTATTCTTAAATCCAAATCCATCTCGTTATGTAATGAATTTCAATGGGTGACCCATTAATCGTAGACTCAGACTTCATGCATTCATGCATTCGTAATTTCAACTCAGCTCCATCTTTCGTTCAACTCAGCCATGGTGTCTCCGTTAAACTCGAACATTTTCTTTGTGTAATTTTTGATTTTGTATATTCTCTCTATTTGTTGCATTATAACTTATAATGTTTGTGATATTGAAATGTTAGTTGATGATTATTCAATGGATGCCCCAAAATTGTGCTTTTTAAGTATTTTGTTGCTACCATTTTAGATTTATTAAAGCTTTTTAACTATTTTAGTTGTGGATGTGAAAAATGTTTTGCACAGAATACAGAATTAAGCGCACCAAATAATCAAAGAAAAATAAAAGACACAAAAATTTACGTGGTTCGGCAATATACCTACGTCCACGGGAGCAAGAGAAAAATAATTGTATTATTAATAATTATTAGAGTACAAATTTGGGTAGAGGAACCTCATTTTCTCAGAATCCAAATACACCCAGTATTCTCACATACACTCTCCAATTGCTCACACTTTCAGAACTCTAAATTTAATTCACTTGCAATTTTTCTTAAGTTCTGAAATTTGGGATGATTTCCAAGTGAAGAATGCATCTCTATTTATAGCCAAAATAGTTGTACTGTTGCACCAACCCGCACCCTTTGCAATTTGTCACTTCTCCTCTCCGTCATTTTGAAAAATTTTGCTAATTTTTCCATTTTTCTTCGTTCGGTGCAGCATTGTCAAATACCAAATATTCTACAGCTTGAAGTTTTGAATTTGGAAGCCACTTTATTGACTTCTCAGCAAAAAAGTTGAGACTTTTAATCAGCTACTTGAAAGCTTGTAGACTATGATTTTAGTTTAGATTTTGATGGTCGTTTGTAGTCGTGAGCTAACTTGTACAATTAAATGAGTTACTGCCTTGGATTACATGCCTTGAAGTTTTCAGCGTACTGTTTTGGAAAAATCCTATCACATTTGTATACCTCGAGAGTTCACGCACGTACGTGTGTGCATAACTCGCACATACATAAACTTATGCTCATGCTATACATGCACGGACAGAAGCACACTTCCATATATGTGATACATGCACGGACAGAAGCACATGCACTTGTATATATGTGCACGAAGTTCGAGTGAATTTCACGCAGAAGCAAACAAACCTTAAACATCTTGGGCGTGTACCATGTCCACTTCTAGCTTCGGTTACTTACTCAGTTTGAAAACTAAGTTGTGCTATTAAATGAAAAATCTAATAGGATTATGCCATTAAATTTTACAGCGCATGTAATCGGGGAAAAGTCTATTCAATCCTGCACAGTAAGTTTAAAAATGGAAAACAAATTAGGGATTGGAAAGTAATTTGAGAAAGGAATCCAAAGTGGGGCGGTTACAAAATCTGCTCTTAGTGACCTGTTGAGCACTTTATAAGTCGAATTTTAGTCCTCGAAGACACTGGCAAATCAAAGCTAACCATACACAAGTGATTAGAAACATCTCTTTGGTAGACATTGTTAGGAAATTGGTACGTGAAGCAGACACGCAGTTAAAATAAAATTAGAAGAAAAATAAAAATAAGCACAAAAATGGACACCAGAAATTACGTGGTTCGACTTTTAGCCTACTTCCACGGGCGAAAACAGAAGGAACTATTTTATTAGTAAAAAAGAGTTACAAGTATTGTAGTATTTTAGCTCACTTTCCAAAATCCCAATACACCCAAACTCTCAAATCACTATAACAAGAGTTTATAATTTCAAGCTCTCTAAACTCGCTAAAAAAAATGCCTTTAAAAAATTGCTTTCTCTTAATGGAATACTACAACTCTTCATTTGCACTTCTATTTATAACAAAATGATGACCAAGAAAGTCAAAACCGTGTTCCTCTTTTTCAAAACCGTGTTCCTCATTTTCTTCTTCAAACTGCTTCTTTTTCCATTTTCCTTTTCAAGCATTTCGGCCAGCCCATTTTTTCTTCTTTCTTTCTTCTTTTTCTTCTTTCTCTTTTGTTTCTTTCTTTGGGCGGCACCTCCCAACCAAGACTTTAACATTCTCCCACTTGGAGATTTGATTGAGAATCAATCAATCTCCACACCATCCTTTCTGCTTCACCATAATCATGTTGCCTACGTTGCTGCTAGGCCACAAGAGAATCTACTCCAGACAAACTTATCAGTATTTATCGGTTTGGTCAAAACATCTGCTAGGTTCTCTTTCGTATGGATTTTCTGTAAATCCACACTTCCATCTTCCACTACTTCTCGAATGAAGTGATACTAAACTCCTATGTGTTTTGTCCTGAAATGAAAGGCTGGATTCCTTGCAATGTGCAAGGCACTCTGACTGTCACAAAATACAGAAATTTTCTGTTGTTTGTGCCCGAGCTCCTCCAATAATCTTTGTATCCAAATAGGTTCCTTGCAAGCTTGTGTAGCTGCCGTGTATTCTGCTTCTGTTGTAGATAAAGCCACAACGGTCTGCAGTTTCGAACCCAGCTTACAGTTGCTCCTGCAAATGTAAACACATAACTAGTGGTGGATTTTCTTTTATCAAGGTCTCCTGCAAAATCTAAATCCACATAGCCCCTGATAATAAACTCTGATCTTCCATAACATAATGGAACATCTGAGGTTCCTTTGATGTATCTCAGAATCCTCTTCACAGCTATCCAATGCTCTCCACAAGGATTTACCATGTATCGACTGACTGCTCCTACTGCTTGTGCAATGTCCGGTCTAATACATATCATAGCGAACATCAAACTTCCCATTGCTGACGCATACGGTACTCGAGACATCTCATTCCTCATGGCTTTATTACTAGGACAAATACTTGAGGATAATTTGAAATTAACAAGAAGTGGGGTAGAAATTGACTTACAATTTTGCATGTTGAAGCGCCGTAAGATTTTCTTCAAGTAATTCTTCTATGAAAGCCAGATCTTCCTGTTATTTCTGTCTCGGTGAATTGCATTCCTAGAATCTTATTTGCTGGTCCCCAGTCCTTCATTTCAAACTCCCTAGCCAACCGTGCCTTCAATTCTTGGACTCGATTTTTGTTGGGGCCTGCTACCAACATGTCATCCACGTACAACAGAAAAATAATGAAATCATTATCTTCAAACCTTTTATAATATGTACAATAGTCTGAAGTGAGTCTGTTGTAACCAAGGCTTTTAATGAAGGAATCAAATCTCTTATACCAACACCTCGGCGCCTGTTTGAGACCGTATAGAGATTTGTTCAACCTGCAAACCAAGTTCTCCTTTCCTGTTTCTGTAAAACCTTCTGGTTGGAGTATATATATTTCTTCTTCAAGTTCTCCATGAAGAAATGCAGTTTTCACATCTAATTGCTCTAGATGTAGGTCAAATATAGCATATATTGTCAAGACTATTCTGACTGTTGTAAGTCGAACCACCGGCGAAAGTATTTCGTTGAAATCAATGCATTCTTTCTGAGCATATCCTTTCACCACCAATCTCGCACGATACTGCTCCACTTGGTCATTGCTATCACGTTTGATCTTGTAGACCCATTTGTTTCCAATGGTTTTTCTTCCATGTGGTAGTGATACAAGTTCCCATGTCTTGTTCTTATGTAAAGCTTCAATTTCTTCCTGCATTGTTGTCATCCATAAAGTAATATATGAGCTTTCTAAAGCTTCATGGAAAGTTGATGGCTTTCCATCCTCTGTTAGAAGATAGTACGCAACATTGATCTCTATGACATACTCCGAGTGACACGCTGGCAGTCGTCTCTCACGAGTTGACCGACGAACTTCTGGAGCCTCAAACTCAACTGGCTCTTGTTCCTCATGCTCTGGTGCTGCTTAAGAAGAATCTGAATTTTCTGGATTATTTTCCACATATACTGGTATAGTCTCTGACTTTTCTTTTACACTGCTATCATCCTCATCTCTCATTTGCAGTTGATCTTCTATAAAGATAACATCTCTGCTGATGACGATCTTATGGGCAGTGGGGTCCCACAGAAGATACCTCTTTACTCCATCAGCATACCCTAAAAAGATACATCTTCTAGATTTTGGATTCAGCTTTGTTCTTTCTTGGGCATTGTACATCACGTACACAGGACATCCAAATGCATGTAGGTAGGAATAATCAGTTGGCTTTTCAGTCCACATCTCCATCACTGTCTTTAACTCAATAGCTATAGATGGCGATCGATTTACTATATAACAGGCAGTTTTGTCTGCTTCTATCAAGAATGAATTGGGTAGACCAGTAGTTCTCAACATAGCTCTTATTCGTTCTGTAAGAATTCTATTCATCCGCTTTGCCACTCCATTTTGTTGAGGAGTATATGTCATTGTGAACTGCCTCTGAATACCATCTTGCTTACAGAAAGCAAGAAACTCACCGTCTGTATACTCTCCACCAGTATCTGTCCTTAAGCACTTGATCTTTTTATCAGATTCAAGTTCCACTCGCGCTTTGTATCTTTAAACACTGAAAATACATTTGACTTTTTCTTAATTGGATACACCCAACATCTTCTGGAATAATCATTAATGAAAATCACCATGTACTTTGCACCTCCCATGGATATATCCGGTGATTCCCAAACATCATAATGAATCCTCGAAATCTCTTATATGCAAATATGGATTTTCAGATTCTAAACCATGAAATGTTGGTAAAAGTTGGATAATACCTAGTTTGAAGTTAAATCGAGATGCTTCTGGAGGAAATACTATACACGACGGTACTCCAGTTCTGGTTGGATGTATGTAGTCTCTCAAAGTTCTCGGTTGATCATGTTGAGATTGGTTGTCTCCTTGATCAATTGGAGGATTAAGTTGCCCTAAATTGTTTTCGTCTTGGATCTCGTCCATGATTGGTGGTGGTGATTGAGATTTATGAATTAACCTGCCACTTGAAGTTCAAGACTAACGTCTCATACAATAATTATATCACAAAGATAACAAACAAATTAGTAATACAAAAACTAATGAAAATTGCAAAAAAATGAAAAATTAAATATGTAAATAATATAAGTGTACAAAAGAAAATTAATAACTTAAAATTAAATAACAATTTCGGTGGTTGAACCCACCAATTAAATTAACAAAAAAAAAGCATAAAATAAATGCGAAAAAAAACTGGTGGTTGAACCCACCAATAAAAAAAATAAAAATAAAAATAATGCAAAAATAAAAAAACTGAAAATTAAATACTGAAATAAAAAAATTAGTAGTTAGTTAGTTAAGTGTTAGTAGTTAGTTTTCTTGGTCCAAATTAAGTCCAAATCTAATTATTATGAGAAATTTCATTTAGGGATCTTATTGAAATTATTTATAATTTTATGGCCATATCGTAATATTTAGAAGTTTAGAATTGAGCAATGTGGGATGAAAATGAAGATTCGAAAATATTTTAAGGTCAGAACGTAATTATGAGAAGAATGAGTAAGAAACGAGAATTGTTGGGGTGAAACTAGAATTATGAAAGATGTGAGGGTAGAAGAGAATTTAAGAAAAGAAAAAGGGGGCAAATGAAAATTTACAAAAAAATAAAACAAAATAAATACATTTTCCCAAGCGCCAAAAACTTGACACGACTTATAAGTGTTTGATTTACTCTCAAATATAAGAGTGTATAGTTATAATATATCTCGGTGAGTCCGAGGTTGATCTACAGAGAAAAGATTTAATTTGTTTATTTTATTTTATCTAAAATTTAAAAATAAAACTTAAATATAAAAAACTTAATTTAAATAAAACTATGAAATTGAATTAGTTAGGGTTGTGGATTCACTCTTAGTAGTAAATAAAATTTAATAAATTCTTTTTGCCATTTTTTAGATTTATTACCCAAAAGATTAATTATATAAATTATTATTATTTTCCCTTTAATTTTATGATGGATTAAGTATTTATTGTGTTAAAATTTAATTTGTCTACAATAAGTCAAAATACCATTTTACCATAACTTATATTTAGATAAAAAGAATTTATTGTGCCAAACTCCCTTGTTTGTCTACAATAAATCAAAATCTCATAATATAAAATATGTATAAAATTAAATAAAAAATAATTTAATTTATAAAATTAAAAATAGAATTTCATTAAATCATATTTATTTCCTAAGAGTTTCACCTTCCTCTAACTATTAATATTTAGCTAAACATTTTTTTTATAAAGGAATTACTAAAATTGAAAAACACATAATTAAAAATAGAATTTGAAAATTGAAATAAAACTAATTTTATTGATTGAAAATAAATTACAAAGAGAGATAAGAAGAAGAATTTGGGGGAAAAGAAGAGAAGAGAAGGTGTGGAGAGGTGTGTTCACCACCCCTCTATTTATACTAATACATGGTAAATCCACACCACACAAATTAAAAAATCTAATTACATCTTAACCTTACATTTGTCCCACTAATAATCCCACTAATAAAACATAAACCTAACTTATCCACTCAAGTATATCCAACACATTCCACTAACAATTACCATACCTAATATGATAAAAACTTATAATTTTATAATTACCACATTTACCGTGGTAAAAACATAAAAAATTACAATAAAAGTCTTGGATCCTCCTCGACAATGACATAATTTCTCGGATTTTCGGAATCCAAATTTGACATCCATGCATTTGTTCGGAGCCTCAAATTGCATGAAATTATTATTTTTACCTAATAAACACACACAAATATACAAAATCAAATATTTAGAAAAATAATTAGAAATTCACAATATGTTGCACAATTACAAATATAAATTACATTAATAAAACAAAATAACATTTTTATCCCTTTATAAACATACAATTTTTAACACTTATCAATCATTACTAAATTGAACTAAGATGGGTCTATGATCTAAAGAAATCTTTAGCAAGTGTAAAGTTGCATTGTCTGGATACTTGTTTAGCCATTCTGTATTAGAAATAGCTCTGTCCAGCCTCTTCATAAGAAAACCACGAGACCAAGTGAAACACGGTCCATGGAAATTTAAATCAAACATTCCATTCTAATTAAACCAACTCTTAAATAAACCACAAACCCCAGAAGTATGTGTAGAGCCACCTTTCTTCTCAACAGCACATAGAATGGAATTAAAATCACCTCCCACCAGGCACGGGCCATGAACCGTCCTAGCCAAGAAATCAAGGTGATCCCACAACTGCCTACAACTGCCTTCGCAAAATAGGATTAGGGCTCGCATACACCGCTGTGATCCAAGATTCAAGGATGTTATTCTTTGAAATTTTGAAATGGACGAATTGCTTGTGATTGAACAAGACTTCCACTTCAAAATAACCCCGCCATAGGATCTAGATTCCACTAGAAAAACCCAAAGCTTCAATACGATGAGAATAATCAAATCCGCTGCATTTAATAAAATCATCGGCTTGCTTCGCACTGATTCTAGGCTCCATTATAATAACCATAGAAGGGCCATAATTTTTAATAAGGGTATTAAAAGAGCGACGAAAGCCCTTCGAAGCAGCCTTTGACATTCCAAAAGAGAATTTGTATCTTCATAAGAAAAAGATTGGAGAAAAGTAGAGTCTTACTGCAGTGGCCAAGATGCCTCTTCCACTAGGTCCATATTGGACAGAAAAATTGGATAGAACACTCACACAAATAGCATAATGTACACATCGGGCTTGTTTACAAGGGCAAAAGCTTAATTTTAATTTTTTTATATAAATTTATTTTATACAGACTAACGTGATTAAATTAAATATTATTTGTTTCATATAATTTATTTTTAGTATTTTATATTTTATCTAACCAATAAATTCATATCACATCACTTTATATAAAAAAAAAATTTATACGAGAGTTTGTAATTATCATGATATCATCATTGTGACTTACAAACTACAATCATTTAATTTTAATGATAGAAAACTTATAATATCTTTATTATTTTTATTAAAATATTATTTAAAAGTTATATTTATTATACATTATCAATTTTTACTTTTTTGTTGTAGTTTTATTATCACAATAATTATGATTTAAGGAGAACAATTCCTTAATACCACACAAACTCCATTCACAATTCTTTTGTTCATTCACAAATATTCAAGAAATTATAGGAATTTATTTTTTAAAACAAAGAAACAACTAATTTCGTTTCATCCCAATCAGATTAAGCAGATGTAAACTAATAGATGGACCATTAAACTTTCTTTATCGGCAAGTCCGTGCAAAAAGGAAACGATTGTCGATGCATTAAGTATAGATACAAAGCATTAAAATGATTTATTTTATTTTTAAACCATTAGTATATTCTGTTGGGTACAGAATCTATGGAAAAATTTCATTGGGATCCATGTGAAACTCGTGTTGGATAAGTCTTGACTATCGATTTACTGCTTAACAGTGAACAAAAGCTCAACCGAACACCGAAATTGGTCCAAATTTTTTATCCAAAATTGGGCAACCAAAGAAGGATGAAATTCATAGTATTATTAATTCTGTTGGCTTTTGGGACATATCTCGCGAGGGTTATGTAGGGTCGTGTGCGTCCATACTCTCAAAAGCTTCAGGCTAGAAATGGAACGCTAAAAAGTTGAATATCGAGCCCAGGTTCAATGGCTCTATATCAGTGATAGTTTTGAAATTGGGGGCATTGAAAGAGCTGGTTTACAGAGGCCGTAGAAGCAGATTTTATTTCATTTTTAGCAAAAACGAAGCTAGTCTTTTGTGGCCATCCGTCAACTAAGTTTTCTATTTTGTGTTGAAGAAAGGCTAATTAATGATGAAGTACATCCTTCTCTAGTTGCACAATTCTGTCAACTAACATTCTTTTGTTCCAAATTCAGGCCTGCTTAAGCATGATACGTATACTTAACTTGTGCAACAATGAGAAATGAAGGCAAATATTTAAAACTCAAACAGTAATAATGATTAATCTGGATAATGGATTCCCATTTAAGCAAGAAAAGGCAACCTTCGTGATTGATACTAACTTGCGCTGAACATCGAACAACGGATCAGGTGGAAACCGACGATCCAACATTTCATCAAATGGCATCGGAAGATGAAGTTGAAACTGAGGAAAGAACATCTGATCTCTTGGATGCTTTTCCTTGATTATTTCCAACACTAACACTCCGAAACTGTACAAGTCGTATTTTTCTGTGAACTTGATTGTGTAAGCAAGCTCTGCAAGGCCAAGGAGAAATAAAAAAGAGAAAAAAAATGTTTATTCTCTCTTCAAAGATCTATGCGTACAATCAGTAAGCTTTTATATCTATGTGTTGCATGATAATATTCCTCAAAATGGCAACAAACGAATATTACAAGGCATCGGCAACGCCTTTTATCCCGTTCATTCTCTGACTCCAACCCACTTAACTCTTATGTGGCTGCATTGTTCCTCAGGATTATGGCCAAGCCACCCCTTTCAAGAAATTCATAAACTAAAATTGAATGTCATCATGTTTTACAATGCCCTGATGTCGTGTGATACGGGTTGGGCAAAACTGAACCGGAGCCGAAAAAAATTCGGTTCCATTCGGTTTTTTTTTGTTTCGATTCTTTTTTTTTTAAGTAAAAAATCCGAATTTATAAACACCAAACCAAATTGTTCAATGACTTGTATCTCTGTCAAGGCCGCAATCTCGTTTAAGAATTCTTTAATTTTGATCAAGGGGCGGCTCAATCATATTTTAGGCCCTGGGCAAATTGTTTTAATTAGGCTTTTGAAAAACTTTGAGATAAAATGTATGTATTAATTTTATTTTTTATTTATTTAAAATTAGTTTCTCTAACTTTTGAGATGCATAATTATTAATCAAATTTTTATATTCTAATTTCCTAACATATATTTCTCAATAGACAATATAGTTAACCTATTTAATCTTTCCTATGATATATTTGATGTTAAAAAAGCTTTTATCAGTGACCTTTTTGAGATTAAACTAACTTTTTTATTCTTCTCTTGTTTTTAAAGTTTTGTGTATCCTAATACATATTTTTTTAGTAGACATATTTTTTTTTTCTAGTGAAACAAGAGTAATTAAGCAAACAATTATGCTAGATAATTACAAGAAAACAACCTATGAACACAATAATATTTTTAAAAAGAAACAAAAACAACTGAATAACATATTTAATTAATAAGAGAATGAAAAGATAAAACCTAGAAATTTGAGAACTTTAACTTAGTTATATTGAGTCTTTTAGTAGCCGTGATCAAGGAATAGTAAAATAATTGTTTTTTTTTCTTAAGTGAAAAGAAGGGTAGAGAAAGTAGTTTTTTCACCAAAGTAATAAAGGTTTCATGTATTTTTTTTTATTGGAAAAAGATATTAATAGATAATAATTTAAGCAACGTGGCTTTTATTGAGTTTTAGACGAAATATATGGAAAAATAAATGGGATTAAAATTCTTAATTATAATGTTAAAAGGTAACTTTGTAAGGATTTAGTAGTTTTTTTATGGAAAATATAATTATAAAATAATAATTAATATAAATAATTAATTAATAACTATAATTTAGGAATAAAAATAAGGGCCTTCATCTATAGTGGTGCTCTAGACAATCGCCTAAGTTGCCTAGTTGATCAAATATAGGACATCAACTAACTCTGAAATGAAAAAAATTAAACATTCGGAAAAAAAAGATTAACTTGGTAGAGGTCTTTATAAGAATCAAATGAAAATTAAATCATTCAACCGAAATTCACAACCAAATTTTAACTACCAAAGTTGTTATCACAACATTGGCGATTCTACGAAGTATAAGCCATTAGAGCATTGAAGACAATTGGCGAGAGCGATAAGTTCCGTCAAATCGTTTACTCAAAGCCAAGACAAATCATCCCCCCCACCACCAAAAAAAACTAATTATTAGTGGTTTATCTGATTTTTGGTTAAATCATAAGGACTGCATTGCAAATTATCCTCAATTTTTAATTCCTTTTCCCCTATCTATTCCTTTCTTTTAACATTTAATTTAACATTATCAATAAGTAAGAGCCACCCATTAATTAATACAGTGGTACATACTTTCAAGTTTACATTGATGGGTTCACCTCTTTGTACACGTCGCAAGAAATTATTATTTTTAATTATTACAAACTATCTTACTAATCTTGGTCTTCATTGTATAGACTCGATAGACACCACATGTCATCAAATGTGCTGATCACTGCCCCATGCGTTCTTTTATCTAAACCTCTAAGGAATGAGCAAACTTTATTTTATTTATAAATGAAAGAGTTGAGTACACCAGATACCAAGTATATATGGATGACGTAATAACCAACGCCTCCTGATTCTTGAAAACTAGACCAAACAAACTACAGCACATGAGAAAAATAAACCAAGCAAATTACAAGTATACTTAGAAAATGAAGACTCAGTCAAGGCAGCTGAGGTTAAATCCGTAATTGTTGACTGACTATCTTCATAGCTGGTCTAGACTCCGGACTCTCATTTAAGCATGAAAACGCAACCTTCACGATTGATATCAGTTTTTCTTGAACACTGCATGATGGAGCTGGAAGACGCGGGTCCAACATTTCATCAAGTTCTATATCCGTGTTGAGGGATGAAGATGAAATCGAAGAAAGAAAATCTCTTGGATGCTTCCCTTTGATCACTTCCAGCGCTAACACTCCAAAGCTGTACACATCGCATTTCTCTGTGATCTTCATTGTGTAAGCAAGCTCTGCGAGGTCAACGATCAAAACAATATATATATATATTTACTCTGTTTCTGAGATAAATGTGCATAAACTAGTAAGCTTTTACAAGTCTACTGAATGTACTACATAATTTTTTACAACAACATCTAGGTACACTGTCTTGTTACCACACCAATAACATAAAAATATTCCTCAAAATGGTAAAAAACGAATACTAAATACCTGGTGCAATGTATCCGTATGTGCCTGCAAATTCAGTCCAGTTGGACGAGTCTGGCTTCAGAAACTTAGCAATTCCAAAGTCTGCAACATGAGCTTCATATTCCAAATCCAGCAACAAGTTCTTACTTGATAAGTCGCGATGGACGATCGGAGGAAAGCAGTCATGGTGCAAGTAAGACAAGGCATCAGCTACGCCTTTGATCGCATTCATTCTCTGACTCCAATCCAGTTCTTGTGCTGCTGCATCACTGCTCAAGATCGCAGCCAAGCTACCCCTTTCAAGAAATTCATAGACCAAAAAAGAGTGTCGGGCATGTGAGCAAAATCCATAAAACTTCACAATGTTTCGGTGTCGAGTCTCTGTCAAGGCCTTAACTTCGGTCAAGAATTCTTTTTGATCTGCAATCTGATCGCATGGAAGTGGTGAGTGAAATTTCTTAACAGCTACGACTTCCCCAGATGGTAGGTCAGCTCTATAAACACTTCCGTGTCCACCATTTCCAATGCAATACTCTGCATCAAAATCATTTGTTGCTCTAACAATTTCATCGTACACAAGTTTCCCTTCAAAATTTAATATAGAAAACAATCCCTGAGGGTTCTGGCTGCTACTCTGTGGATCTCCTGAGTCTGACTTCCGCTTTCGAAGAATGAAAATTGCTATCAACGCCATTGAAACAAATAGTGCTCCTAACACAGGGAACACTATTGCAAACCACTCGGCTCCGGAATTTCGCTTGTGTGACGAGAAAACTTTGCATGGTTGCATTCCTTTCAAACCTCCACACAATCCCTTATTCCCCTCTAACGCTTCCACTGGGGCATTCCGAAATGCTGTGCTATTTGGAACTGGGCCTTGCAATTGATTATCAGAAATGTCAATGACTGATAGACCGCGCATTCCCTCAAAGCAATGTGGAATCGAACCAGAGAGATTATTGTGGGAGAGATTCAACTTTTCCAAGGTTGTCAAACTGCATATTTGAAATGGTATCTCTCCTCCGAAGAGGTTGTGACTTGCATCTAATTCTGAAAGTTGAACTAGCTTCTCCAATTCCTTTGGCAATTCTAGGACAAATTGGTTGTTGCCTAAGCCCAAGTAGTGCAATTTTTGGAAGTTGCCGAGACTTTCTGGGACTGAATTGTTGAACCTATTAGCAGAAAAGTCGAGGTATTCAAGTTCAATGAGTGAGCCGATTTCTGTAGGTAGACGCCCTGTCAGTTGATTCCCTCTCAAAATGAGCTTGGTTAGAGAATTTAACTTCCCAAGTTCCTTCGGAATCTCCCCAACTATATGATTCAATGAAAGATCGAGTGCTTCTAGTTGAGACGAGTTTCCAATCTCACGCGGTATACCTCCAGTAATGTTATTCATCGAAACATTGAGAGTGCCTAATTTTGGGCATTTCCCCCAATTAGACGAGATTTCACCGTAAAAATTATTGTGGCTGAGATCTATGAAAGTCAGGTTAGGATAAATGCCCAAAGCTTCTGATATATTTCCAGTAAGGTTGTTTCCATCAAGGCGTACTCGAATCAAGCGTGTGCAATTTCTCAAGCTTTTAGGGATTGTTCCTTGAAAATGGTTGTTAGAAACACCAAAATATTGTAGTGCTCCACCTCGACAAATATTGTGCGGTAAATAACCTGTAAAATGGTTGTTATCCAATCCTAGCTTAGTTAACACAGGAATGTCGAGGGAGGGAGGAATGGAACCGGATAGGTTGTTATAAAGGAGGACTAGTTCTTTTAGGTTGGTCAAATTACTAACAGATGGTGGAAGAACCCCCTTAAATTGATTTTGGTCCAAACTGAGAACGCTAAGAGACCTCATATTTCCTATTTCATTTCGAATGGAGCCAAAAAGCTCGTTTTTAGACAAACGTAAAGTTGATAAACTGGTTAGATTACTAAAGGAAGGTGGAATGTGACCGGTGAGTTGATTGTCATTCAACTGTAAATCAATAAGGGACTTCAATTTTCCTAAACTTGACGGGATAGAACCAGAAAGTAAATTTTCATAGAGGTATAAATAAATCAAGTTCCTCAAATTACCAAAAGAAAGAGGGATTGGACCACTAAATTGATTAGTGCTCAAATCTAATTGGGACAAATTTTTCATGTTTCCAATGTCAGGAGGAATGAAAACAGAAAGTGAATTATTATTAATAACCAATCGATGCATATGGCTCAAATTTCCTAAAGGAGAGATTGAACCGTTCAAGTAGTTAGAGTACAAGTAAATATCCTCCATAGAACTCAATTGGCCTACTTCTGGTGGAATTGAGCCATCCAATTGGTTAAGCTGAATGTGAAGGACCTCCAAATGACTCAGAAGACCAACCTCTGGTGGAATATTTCCAGAAAATTGATTGGATCCTAAATAAAGATATCTGAGATTCGAAAGGTTACTAATTGGAGGCGGGATAGTACCAAAGAATCCATTCCAGGTGAGATCAAGATAAACAAGATGAGGAAACGATGAGAAAGAGAAATCATGAAGCGTACCATTTAATCCTACATTTGGGAGGCTGATGTTGATGACTCTTCCAGCATCATTGCAGCTGATTCCGGACCAAGAACACGGGTTTATTTTGGATGAAACATTGATGGCGTCGTTAATCCAAGAAGAAAGGAGAGATCGGTTATGGTTTTGAAGGCTGGCTTTCCATTTGAGAAGAGCATCAGCTTCTTCATTAGAATCAGAAGAAACAGGAAGAGAAAAATTTGACACAAAGAATAGGATCAAGAAAACAAGAGAAGAAACTACTGTATGCAAAGTGAGTGACCCCATTGGTATCGAAATGGAACATTGGTTCAGAAAACAAGCATAACGGGAGCCACATTTATAGAAACTATACGAAAAAAATTGGGTTGGCTATTTGGAGTAAACGAGTCAACACGTCAACTAGAGTTTAGTGAAAACACAAAGAAGAAAAAACGAAGAAAATTCGGAAGTCGACAAACTAGAATTAGAACTTTTATTTTTTTATACTTTTATTCACTAAAAGAAAATTTACTAAAATGTTAAAAACCATTCATTCACTAGAACTTTGTAAATTTAATTTGTGTGCCTTTTCTTAAAAGAAAAAATATTTAATCAGAATCACCTGTAGGGATCTTATATCTGCTATAGAAAGCACACAGTTTCTTCAATTTATTTTTATTAGTTTTTAATCTTCGATAAATTTTTAATAACCTTATTTCATCACCGATGTTCAATCATTACAAAAAAAAAAAAAGGGCACACGATTGAATGGTAAAAATTATAATCCATCTAAGCTCCCATAGCCTAGTTAAGATCGATTCCCCCCACACTGGGGAAGCTTTAATTTTTTTTTTTTTTTTTTTTTTTTTGCGTATAGGATGGGATGGGGCTATGATATGTGAAATGGGGAAAAAATAAGAAAGAAAAAGTTCAAAAGTCAATTGTGCTTCTGTGTAGACAGGCATGATTATTGGTGCACATGGCGTAACGTCCAAACTGCGTTCAAAACGGGTTTAAACCGCGTGCAAAAAATCCTCACGGATTTAACTTGACTTTTCAACATTAACATCCCGAGAAAAAGATTAACTTGGTAGAGGTTCCGTATAAGAATCAAATGTAAATTAAGTCATTCAACCAAGATTCACAATCAAATTTTAACCATCAAAGTTATTATCATAACATTGGAGATTCTACTAAGTATAAGCCATTGAGCATTCAAGAGAAATGGTGAAAGCTAGAAGTTCCTTTAAATCATTTACTCAAAGCCAAGACAATCATTCCAAAAATCTTTTTAAGAAAAAAAGAAGATCAAAGCTATTATCCTGATGAAAAGTAATTTCAAATTGACAAATGAGAAAAAAATATTGGTACCAAAATATCAATTTATCAAGCCAAGAAATGAACTCGCCTAGCTACCACCACGGGAATCGGCGAATGGATTAGGATATGAATCCGAAAGAGATGAAATTAATAGCTTTAATTGATTGAATTGAAAATGAAGGACCTTCAAATGAGTCAGAAGGCCAACCTCCAGTGGAATTTTTCCAGACAACTGATTGGATTGTGGAGAAATGTAGCTGAGTTTCGAAAGGTTGCCAATTTGAGATGGGATGGTACCCAAGAATCCATTAAGACTGAGATCAAGATGCACAAGCTGAGGAAACGATGAAAATGAAAAATCACTAAGCGTACCACTTAATCCTGTATTTCTGAGGCTGATGTTGATGACTCTTCCAGCGTCATTGCAACTGATTCCAAACCAAGCACACGGGCTTATTTTGGATGAAACAGTGGTGGCGTTAGTCCAGGAAGGAAGAAGAGATCGGTTGTGGCTTTGAAGGCTAGCTTTCCATTTGAGAAGAGCATCAGCTTCTTCATTAGAATCAGAATAAACAGTAATTGAAAAATCTAGCAAAGAAAATAGGATCAACAAAGCTAGTGAAGAAACTACTTTGTTCATGTTTGTTGACCCCATTGACATTATAAGACAAAGTAAGCTAAACCAAAATGTGTTAAAATTCAAAATTAAGATCATTTGAGGACTCTCAGCTTTCAAAACATACAAATTAACAACGGTGCAGAAAACAAGCATATAGGATGCCAAATTTATAGAAACCACATACAAGAGCAATTGAGAGGTCAACAATTCAATGCATCAATTGATATTGTGGAAAAGTCTTCCAAGATCAATATATTAAAATTAGTAGAAATGCTAAAGAGAGAAAGCATTAATACTGTTTCTTTCTTGATATATATTAGTACTGCTCTAAACTTATCCCAAAAATGGTTCACTTTGTTGCAGTTCTGTCAAATCAATCTTCGTATCGAATGCATCTTCTTCTACGTCAATGTACAACTTGAAGCTGTCCGTCTGCTACTTGTTGGTTAATTAACTTGTAGGGCAAATTTCTTGGGTACGGTAAATGAGAGTAAGTTAATCTGGTTAATTTAGCTTGGTGTCACAAAACTGTATTCACGTTGCATCTTCAATGTGCAATTCATAAAATGTTAAAGTATCTAGCCTTTTCCGCTAAAGCTAACAAACTGTTAGATTAGTGGTCAAATATTTTTCTAGGAGATTCTTCTCATTTGGATAGCAACAATTCAGAAAATGTTAAAACGCTAGGGCATTTCCACTAAAGCTGACAAACAATCAAGAATAATGATAAAAGTTTTTCCACAAAGACTCTTCTCTCTCTCTCTCTCTCTCTCTCTCTCTCTCAGAACATGAAAAGTCATCCTACGAAATAGAATAAAAAAATATTTGTGGTCAAGATTAGTGGACAAATTGTCTTAAGGTTTTTATGGATCCTATTGTACCGAACAAACTTATTTACTGGGCTTTTGTCTCCCGAAAAATCATGCCAGTAAATGAAAGGAAAATAACACACCGTTTGGGATTGTCTTTTCGCTACCCTTTAATTTTGTCATTATATGCCTCTTTATTAAGTTACTAAATTTTTTTTGTATAGGTTAAAGTCTAAAGAATATGATTTTCATTTCCGGAAAAATCATTGGAGTTATTTGGAGGAATGCCACCGAGTTATTTCTATTGTATTTAGGGGGCGTTTGGTATGCCAAATTTGGTACACTAAATTTATCCCCACGCAATAAACCCTTGCCAAACATACGATAAGTTTTAGGGCATTTGTGAATTATTAAATTTTCACAAAGTTAATTTACTTACATATAAAAAATTAGTAATTCACTAAAATTTTGTAAATCTAATTTATTACGGCTTTTCTTTAAAAAAAAAATCCAAATGACCTGTTAGGATCTCACATCTGCTACAGAAAACACGGTTTCTTGAATTTATTTTTACTATGTTTTTTGATAAAATTTTAATACTTCATTTCATCATCAATGTCCAAAGGGGGTCTTAGGTCTTAATGCCCTTTTTAAAATCTTGATGGTGTTGGTGATCATTTTCTTAAGTTTTGAAGGTAATGTTATCAAATTGTAAAAAAAAATATGTAATAAAAACAGTAAGTGAAAAATTAAAGAAATAAAATAGGATCAATACTACGTACTATATTCAAGGTTGGTGACCCCATTAGAAAAACAAAAGATCAATCACAGAGAAATGGAATCAAAACAATCAAGATAATACCAAAGTTGTGTGAAATTGAAAAGGTTTTCGAACACTTTTATTTTAACAATGTTGCAGAAAACAAGCACATCGGAAGCAAAAGAGCAATTGACAAACTTGTTTGCTGGGCATGTCTCCTTATAACAGAGAAAGAAAGGAAAGTAGATTCTTCCACTTCAGCAAGCACTCTCTCTCTAATTCTAAATAGTTTGCGGTTCGTTTTTTAAATTTCTATTACCCTTAATTTTGTCATCACATTCGCTTTGATTAAGATAATAAAATGGTTGAGACAGAGAGACTTTAGATGTTGAATTAGAATTTCTTCTCATCTTTATATTAACCCGCTTTTGAACAAACAAAAATAATCTGAATTTGTCAAAACTAGCTATTATTCCAATTTACTAACATTGTAGCCACAATTTGATTTGCATCATGTAACAGTTTGATCAAATTAGTTCACAAACTACAAAGAATGCGTGTAATTAGTATGAAAAGATTAGTGGATATAACAGTTTGAGCATAATTTTCACACTTAGTTATCTGAGGGCAAGCCATGAATTATGCCTAAAGCAAAGAAATTTAATTTGATAATAAATTAACCTAGTGCCCAAACTATATTCTCTTCTTGTAATAAATAAACTTCTCATTGCATAAAACTAATAGAATGAATAGATGTCAATCCCTTCATCACAGCAAGATCAATTCAAACCTTGAGTTACGCACGTAGTTTATGGCTTAACAATTGTAATTTATATATTCACGGGATTGTTGATTTATTCTTTCCTTAACTGATGTACAAGACATGTATATATTCCTTCACTGTGAAATGAATAGCAAGAAGCTTTCTTACAAACATTTGCATCAGTTAATTTCTTGTTATGGTATCAAAGCTGTAATAGCTCTGACGAGTGAAAGAATAACCAACAACCTTTGTGTTTCTTCCTTCAAATGGCAGCAGAAAATTCAAATAGTGTCAACAGCATTGCCTCCACTTTATTAACCAGCCCAACCCTCCCAATCAACCTTATTGCAATTACCTCTTCCCAACTTCCGCTTAAACTCGCTACAATAAACTATCCATCTTGGAAGGCACAAGTCGATGCCATGCTATTTGGATATGACCTAATTGGGTACATTGATGGCTCACTTCCATGCCCGCCACCAACTATAGACCACAATGGTTCTAAATCTCCAAATCTTGCATATACATTTTGGATGCGTTAGGACAAAATTCTATTCTTGGCGATAATTGGTGCACTTTCAGATTCAATTATACCACGTGTGACATCTGCAAAGACATCAAGTGAGGTCTTGGCAAAACTTGAAGGCTTGTATGCCAACAAATCAACTACTAGAATTATGGGACTTCAAGAAACATTAATGAAGCTTTCTTGTGGCTCTTCATCAGTTGCTAACTATCTTGGCTCTATTAAAACAATTGTCGATGCTCTTGCTCTTGCAGGTGCACCTTTGGATAACACCAAGTTAGTCATTCATGCTTTAAAAGGTCTCAATCCAAAATTAAAGGAAATAGCTGCCGCTATTCGAGCTCAAGACACAGTGATCTCATTTGAAGAATTGCATGATAAACTCGTCGAATATGAGTCCTTCCTTCAATGTGAAGAAGGTCAATCATCATCCCCTCCAATGACAGTCAACAACATTCATTCCCATAATAAAAATGGCAAGAAAGGCAACAACAAAAACCGGAACAATCAGCCTCGTAACAATGGTCAAGGCAATGGGCAAGGAACTTCCAATAAATCTGAACATTCCAACACCAACACCAGTTAAAATCCCAATGTCATTTGCCAATTTTGTGAGAAAAGAGGACATTCTGCTCGTCAATGTTATCATGCCAAGAAGGTAATGCTGCGAGAACATCCTCTAACTGCAAATCATACTGCAATCGGCACCAATGCTTCACCAAATTAGCTTATGGACTTTGCTGCTTCTCATCATGTGACTTGGGATCTCAATAACCTCTCTCTGCACCAACCTTACGAAGGCCCTGATGACATTGTCATCGGTGATGGTACAGGCTTAAATATCACACATACTGGTTCCTCTAAACTTTCCACTCCTACCACTTCATTTTCCTTATCTAATGTTTTATGTGTCCCATCTTTAAAACAAAATCTTATCTTTGTTTTTCAATTTTGTAATTCTAATAAAACATATGTTGAATTCTTTCCCTCTTATTTTGTTGTGAAGGATCTAACCATGGGAGAACATCTCATTCGAGGGCGGAGTAGAAACAACGTCTATGAGTGGCCAACCATGAGGAAGAAATCGATGATAGTTCAAAGAGCTTGTGTAGGAATCAAAACTTCTTTTGATGTTTGGCACAATCGCCTTGGACATCCATCATCTAAAATTCTCAAATATCTTGTGTGTAATAAAAATCTTCCCGTTGAGTCAAGTTGGTCATGTAGTTCATTTTTTTGTGATTCATGTTTATGTAATAAAAGTCATAGGTTGAGTTTTGGTGTATCATTTCTTTCAAGTTGAGGTCCTTTAGATTTAATTTAGACTGATGTATGGGGACCCTCTCTTATTGAATCAATTGATGGCTTTTCTTATTATATTATTTTTATTGACTATTTCACCAAATATTTTTGGCTTTTTCCTATGCAAAAAAAATCTGATGTCTTTTCTATCTTTGCTAAATACAAAGTAATGGTAAAAAAATATTCTAAAATGTCCATTGTCACTATGTATTCAGATGGAGATGGTAAATATCATGGCCTCAAATCTATGATTGAATCTCATGGTATTCAACATCTATTTTCCCCACCTCATACCACTCAACATATTGGTTCTGCAGAACGAAAACAACGATATGTTATTGAAACTAGGTTATCACTTCTACATAAAGCCTCTCTCCCCCTTTCATTTTGGTCACATGCTTTTCAAGCAGCTATCTATCTTATTAATAGGTTACCGACACCTATGCTTGAGAATAAATCTCCTTTTGAGTCATTATTTTCTACAATGCCGAACTATTCTAACTTACGAATATTTGGTTGTCTCTATTACCCGTGGTTATGTCCATATACTAGCCATAAATTAGAACCCTGCTCTAGACCTTGCATTTTTTTGGGTTACTCTAATCTTCATAATGCCTACAAATGCTTTGATCCCTCAACTACAAAAATTTTCATTTCAAGACATGTTCAGTTCGTTGAAGATAATTTTCCTTTTATAGTTTCCTCCCAGGATAAGGTTTCCTTTAACTTTCACCTTTTATCCAAATGGTCAGCACCATCTTTTGCTCTTATGCTCTTAATGCATTTTTTAATATCCACTTTCCACATCACACTCCACCAAGTCAGATCCCTTCCTCAACAAGTCTCTCATATGTGTTTCCTCTAGTTCACATAGTGATTCTCTCATGCACCACTTTCACTATTCCACTATAATTAAGGATTCTTCATCTTTTGACAGCCCTTCCCATTTACAAACTCCTCCAAATACTTCTCCCTTTATCACATAATCTTCATCAACTCCTAATTCTCCGCCTTTAATGTCAGAAGTAAATCCAACTCAACAAACTGCCCATTTTAGTCAAGATACTTCCAGTCCTAATTCTTCTTCTCAACTCTTGACTTGTCCACTTAAAGAAGATGTCCACTCTTTGTGTCCATCCAACAATAATATTGATTCATCACAAGCACCTTTACTGTCAGAAGTGGATCCTTATTTGGAAGGTTCAGCCCATAAGATGTCATCCTCTATGCCACCGATTGAGCAACCCTTAAGGAATGATTCTTCTAACTTTATTTATTCTACTCCCCAAATCCATCATGAGCTGTGCGCGCAAAATCAATATATTATGACTACACGCTTCAAAAACTGTGTTTCAACCCAAACACCTCAACATCACAACAAAATATCCTCTTCCATTATCCCTTGAGCCTACCAGTCCCATACAAGACCTTAAAGATCCTCAATGGCGACATGCTATGTGTGATGAAATTAATGCCTTGGTTAAGAATGGTACTTGGGAGTTGGTTCCTCGCACACCCACTCAAATATTGTTGGCTGTAAATGGGTTTTCTGCATTAAAAGACATCCCGATGGAAGCATTGACAAGTATAAAGCCCGTTTAGTTGCTAAAGGATTTCTTCAATGGCCGAGTATTGATTATCATGACACCTCCAGCCCAGTGGTCAAGCCAACCACGATCCAACTAGTTCTTTCTGTTGCCCTTTCTCGCAATTAGAAGGTTCATCAGTTAGACGTCAATAATGATTTCTTACATAGTCGGCTATCGGAGCAAGTCTTTATGTCTCAACCTCCTGGTTTTATTGATGCATCTCTACCAAACCATGTATGTCGATTGCACAAGGCCCTTTATGGCCTTAAACAAGCACCACGTGCGTGGTTTAATGAACTTCAAGAATTTCTTCTTCTCTTTAGATTTGTCAAATCCAAATCAGATGCTTCATTATTTATTTATAACACCAACTCTACTGTGATTTATTTTCTGGTGTATGTAGATGATATTTTAGTAACAGGTATCTCCAAAGTTGCAATTGTTGCGCTTATTACTGCCCTATCTCAGAGGTTCTCAATAAAAGATCTAGGTGACATGCATTTTTTTCTTGGCATTGAAGTGATTCCTACACCCACTGGTCTATTTTTATCTCAACAAAAATACATCAGAGATCTCCTTGCAAGAACAAAAATGGAAGGCGTCAAGGACTCTGTCACTTCTATGTCCACATCAATTCAACTACTTCATCATGATGACTCACCTTCAGCAGATGCTACGTTGTATATTAGTGTTATCGGTGGCCTTCAATATTTGGCTTTGACACTTCCAAATATTGCTTATCCTATCAACAAACTTGCGCAATATATGCAAGCTCCAAATCAGACTCATTGGGCTGCTGCAAAGCGTGTTTTTCGATACCTAAAGAATACTCTTCACTTTAGTCAGTACCTAAAGAATACTCTTCACTTTGGTCTTCATCTTAAGCGGCATCAACCTTTTCAACTCACCGCATACTCCGGCGCCAATTGGGCTGGTGACCGTGACAACTATTCCTCCATATCTGCTTATATTATCTACTTTAGTGGTAATCCTATATCTTGGTGCTCAAAGAAGCAGCGTACAGTTGCTAGATCGTCAATTTGCTCTCTGAACTTGGCATTGCTCTATCTTCTCCTCCACACCTTTTATGTGATAATCTTGGTGCCACATATTTATGTGCCAATCCCGTTTTTCACTCTCGGGTGAAGCACATTGCAATCAATTATCATTTTGTTCGAGACAAGGTATTTGAAGGCTCCCTTAAGGTATCTCATGTTTCAACGACCGATCAACTTGCTGATCTTTTCACCAATCCTTTGGCTAAGCAACGATTTCTAACTCTTTGATCCAATATTGGCTTAACAATTGTAATTTATATATTCACGGGATTCTTGATTTATTCTTTCCTTAACTGATGTACAAGACATGTACATATTCCGTCACTGTGAAATGAATAGCAAGAAACTTTCTTACGAACATTTGCATCAGTTAATTTCTTGTTAAAAATTGCTCAGCAAAGAGCGGCCATGTCGCAATTGCCACGCCCGCAAATATCCCTTTAAGAATTGAATTGCATCCACAATGTGTTAGAAACACTTCGAATTAATCTCAATTAGTGTGGCATATGATCTAACGTTATTACAAATTGCATGTGTTAATTGATAATTTATCTTCTCATCATCTCACCGTCAAATGGTCAATTAATTGTATGAAGACCGCGTCTATGTTACATCGGTGATAAGCTCTACATCTCCACTTTATAAGTATAGCTCATATTTAAGTATAGCTCATATTTTAGTCATCCAAATCTTTGCTTTATATAAGCACTGAGATACAACTAGAAAAAATGAAAAAAAAAAAGTGTTGTTAGATAAAATCCCAAAAAATCTTTATCAAATTTTGACTTCTTCTAACCTATATCTTATCCATCTACCCTTCTCTCTCCTTTTCTTTTTACATTTCAGATGTCCTCTAGCTACTTTAAGTTTTAATGATAACTACTTTTAGTTATAAATTTGAGATATAATTAAAATTTTGTCCCAACTAATGATGATCTTGGAATTTGATATTTCCACGCGGTATAATGATCAAACCGACCCAAAATTGTGCAACTAGATTAGGATGTAATTCATAGTCTATAAGAATCATTAATTCTATTGGCTTTTGTGGCAAAACTGTGGCGATAAGGAGGTTTTTTAACACATCTCGCGAAGCTTTAGGCTAGAAATGGAACTAGGAAATACTGAAAATGAAGCACGAGTTCAATGGCTCTATATCGATGATAGTTTTGAAATTGGGGCATGGAAGCAGTTGGTTTGCAGAGGCCATAGAAGCAGACTTTATTTCGTTTTTAGCATAAACGAAGCCAGTCTTTTGTGGCCATCTGTCAACTAACATTTTTTTGTTCCGAATTAAGGCCAGCATAAGCATGATAACGTATGATTAACTTGTGCGACAATGAGTAATGAAGGCAAAGTATTTAAAACTCAAATAGTAATGACTAGTCTAGCAAAAACCAATAGATATAGCAGAGCAACAACTTGTGCATCACTACAACAAATAATAGCATTACCAACAAGATATTTTCAAGGGCTTCATTTACCCTTGATAATAGGTACTTTTTACAAAGACAGAGTCGAGGTGTTTGATATACATTAGAAAAGCCATTAGTTTTGTTGATGCAGAATTCTGGTAGTGCTTCGTACGACCAGGGTTCCTGCTCGTTCAACTTGGTACGACCAAAACTTCTCCTTGCACAGCTTGCTTTTCTCAATTCCCTGCGTTCACAGAACAAGTCAGAGTGCGCCGGTTGTTTTCCCGGCGGAAACCCTCCGACGCTCAAGTCAAATAAGAAGGTTTTGGGAAACTTTGGCCGTAAATCTGCTGGCCTTTAGTTTTAATCTTAGTTATCCCGCGTTGCCTTTTTCTTTCTTAGTATATATATCAAAAAACCCAACCCTTTTACCTTCGCCGGCCACTTTTTTATAGGCTTTCCGAGGATCCCAACCGTCCCCCCATTCGCGCCCACTATCTCTCCATTATTGCAGTAACGGTCGGTAACATATCTCCTCATTATTGCAGTAACGGATGATAGCGTGGCTTACATGGCTTTCGTGCCTTGAGTCTCGGGTTGAGGAACACGTCACTTGAACTGGCGTTGACCGGGTCTCTTCGGTTCGAGTCTTAGTAGAACTGAACATATTGCCTTTCTCGACAGGTTAGCCTTGCGGATAGTGTGTCTGAGCAGGGGCAGGGAGTTTCTGCTCCTGCTCCCCCGTTGCCAGGTTCTGCTCGCTCTTACTGATCCTTGCCGAAGCACACCTTGCTACCAGGTTCCTGCTAATCATGTCTGGTCTCGTCGAAATATCCCCAAACACGGGTCCCCCAGTTTCTAATGTTGGAAAACGAAGTGAACCGACAATAGAAACTTAACAGTCCTGACTTGCGTTGGGCGGGAAAAGCTGCCAAGAGTCGTATCGCATTTAATTACGAATGGAATGACGTGGCGGAAATCTGGCCCTCCATTTGAATTTCAAACCAAGAGTCACAAAAACCCTCGAGATCTGGGACTATTAAATACCGGCAGCCGAAGAGTTGCTCCTCATTGCGATAACTCCTGTAACTTCCTCACCCAAAACTTTCACCGTTTTCTCTGTTTTCCCGGCGAACGATTTTCGGCGTATACACTATCACCCTTGATTCTCTCCGATTGAACCCTTCTCTCCGACCAGGTCTTCCTCTCCGACGGCCGATTCTTCAGGTACTACCTCTATTTCCTCGGCCCTCAATAGTTGTAGACATCTCTCTCTATTTTCCTTTTGTCTGGGTATTTAGTCGGTGGTGTTTAGGGTTGTAGATTTTAAGAAATGTCCAAAGGCAAAGAAAAAATGATTGAGATAGATGACGACGACGAGTTGGACTTTTTACCAAGTCTGCTCGCCGACGATGCTTTTGACCCTAGAATCCCCTTAGAACCCGATAGATCTGATATCAGTACTAAGGCTAGGAGAATGTCCCCAGAGGCGACCTCTTCGAGCCGAAATAGCGGTGAAGTAGGAACACCCGGCTCGTCAGACACCCTAAGTGATGAGCAGAGAGATCATTCTGGTGAGAACCCCTTACCAGAAACATCGCGACCAGAGATGAGGGGTATGGCAGGAGGTAGAGCTTTGTCACATCATTATGCCATTGACCTAGTCACTTGTACGACCACTGTAGACGAGCTTATTGCCCTTCGGGATGAGTATGGGATCCCCGACAATATACCTCTTAGGATCCCGGGCAAGAAAGATGCCCCTAGTCGGCCTCCCAAGGGTTTTATCACCTTGTTTCAGGAGAATTTTAAATATGGATTGAGGTGTCCCATACAACCCTACTTTGCTCGGATATTCAGCGGGTTGCACTTATCCCCTGGTCAATTGAATCCCAACGGGTGGAGGGTGCTTTCTGGTCTGTTCATTCTGTGGAACAGATGTTGTCAGAGTGAGCCCACAATAGATGACGTGAGACACCTGTATCAATTAAAGAGCAGCCCCAAAGATGATGGCTGGTACTACCTCCAATCCAGCACTAAGAGCAGAAAACCCGTAACTGATCTCCCAACTGGGGGTGGTGGGGCTTGGAAGAGGAAGTTCTTCTTTGCTGGGGGTCCCTGGGGTCAAATTGCTCAGATTAACGGGACGGACTATCGCGTCCCATCCCGATTCGTAGTCCCAGGTTGCCTGCTCGCTTTAGGTGTTTTAATTCCTTAGTAGCTCTTGTTTTTGTGCCTTTGATTCTAATCATATGTCTACTCTCTCTGCAGGTTCTTGGGGTGTTCACTTCCCACTCAAACCTGGGCCGCTCAAGTCAGTGGAATCCGTACTAGCCAATTCCTGCTCCCACCGAGAGCTGCTGACTCTCGCGAACCTGGTCGCATCTGGTTTAGTACATACCGGCCACAGGATGGAAGATGTCGTGATTGCTGCTTTGAACAGGAAGCGTACCCGCTCTCAGACTACCAAAAAGAACAAAGAGAAGGAAGCTCCTGCTGCGAAGCGTGCCAACGTAGCAGAGCCGGCTTCTCCCCTGAAGACCTTACCGCCTCCCTCTGCTGCCGCCGTGGAGAGTAGCGGTGCAGCCACTGATCCGGCTTCCTCCTCTGTTTCCAAGAGGCCTACACCGCGTATTCCTGACTATCTGGTCTCCTATATGAACGACCTTTCCCAACATGTAAGCAAGAAGAATGTGGAGGAGTTTTCCAGCATGGCCTTACCGGACCTGATGGGTTCTATGCAGTTCAGTGCCATCCACCTCAGCTGCATGCTTGCTTACTACCAGGCCAAGTCTAACCGCTTTGAGAAAAAGCTGCAGGACGAGAAGAAAGCGGCGGTCATCAAAGCCAACAAGGCCGAGAAGAAAGCTGGGGACTTGAACCTCCAAAATCTGAAGCTGCAAGAAAAGGAAGCCGTTGCCAAAGCTAAGGCTATCACTCTCGAGGAGGAACTGGGCAAGGTGCAGGAAGAATTGGGAAGGCAGAAAGCCATGTATGAGGCTAAGCTCGAGTCTCTCCGCGAGTCCCACCAGACCCATCTCGAGGACATAGAGAATGAAGCTGAACTCCGGTACAACCAGGGGCTTCGACATTCCTATCGCAGCATCATGGCTGTCCTCGAGAAGCAGCATCCAGGTCTCAACATGGACGGTTTTGCAGAAGCTGTTTCTAAGCACATGGATGAGGAGGATGCTAAAGAGGATGCCGAGGAGGTGGAACCGATCCTGGTCGAGGAAAATTCCCCTCCTCGTGTTGATCCTGTTGTACCTGGTAATGCGAATACTCCTCCAGGTGCAACGGGTGATACTCCACCTGCACCTGGTGTGGTACAACTTACTGAGGAGACTGCCCAGCCTACTGACCCACCTTCTGCTTAAGCTTTGACTTGTCCTTTTGGATATTATATGTAACAGTCTTTAAGCTTAATAAAATACAGTATTGTCCGTTTTCTCATTGCATTGTGCTTTAAATATTGCAATCCGCTTTTCCATGCCTTAGTAAAATTTTCATTACTTTGGATGTTTGCTCAACCTTGTCAGGTCGAGAAAATCTTGACACGCTTCGCTTCTGGTCTCGCCGTAAAAAAGGCGTTTTAACTTAGCGAGCATTTGCATGCCTTAGAGAAATTTGGAATTTAGGAGTCTGCTCGCCTTCACGTGGTCGAGCAAATCCCGGCATGCTTGGCTTCGGTCTCGCCATAAAACAGGCTTTGAGACTTGAGCCTTTACACGCCTTAGATAAATTGGGAATTTAGGAGTCTGCTCGCCTTCACGTGGTCGAGCAGATCCTGGCATGCTTGGCTTCGGTCTCGCCATAAAACAGGCTTTGAGACTTGAGCCTTTACACGCCTTAAATAAATTGGGATGGCACGATAATCTGAATTTCCTCGTTCATTAATATCTCATTACATCCACCTTACATGGTGTTGCTTGAAGTAGAATGAATAAAACATAAAAGATTACGAACAGAAATATTTCTTGAAATGCTTACAGATCTTTATTGAAAATATTTTCTAAGGTGCACGGCGTTCCATGGGCGCTTCACCTCGTGGCCATCTGCTCGAACGAGCTTGTAAGCTCCGGGTCCAACTAGCTGCTTAACCCTGTAAGGCCCTTCCCAGTTTGGTCCGAGTACTCCTTGGGTTGAATCTTTGGTATTCTGATTCACTCTCCTCAGCACCCAATCTCCAACCCTGAACTGCCTCACGTTCACCTTCTGGTTGTAATAACGAGCGACCCTCTGCTGGTACATGTCTACCCGCCTCGATGCCTGCTCCCTCTTCTCAGCTAGCAGGTCCAGATTTAAGCACATCTGGTCGTTATTCTCTTGCTCGTCAAAGTGTTCTGTCCGATGAGTGGCAGTCCCTATCTCTGCTGGTACAACTGCCTCGTGTCCGAATGCCAGAGCAAATGGCGTTTCCCCGGTAGCTGTCTTATGGGTAGTCCTATACGCCCATAGCACCCCTGGTAGTTCATCAACCCTAGCTCCTTTATTTGCTCCCAGCCTGGTTTTAATGAGCCGCTTGATTGTCTTGTTAGCTGCTTCTACTTGCCCATTGGACTGTGGGTGAGCGGGCGAACAATATTTCAGCTCTATACCGAGATTCTGGCAGAAATCTCTGAAACTGCGATTATCGAACTGCCTGCCATTGTCTGTTATCAAGGCGTAGGGGATTCCATATTGGCAAACCAGATTTCTCCACACAAAATCGGTTGTCTTTTTCTCCGTGATGCTGCTAAGGGCTTCTACTTCTATCCATTTCGTGAAATAGTCGATCGCGACTATTGCATGTGTTGCTGCTCCTCGTCCCTTTGGCATTGGGCCGATCAGGTCTATCCCCCAGTGAGCAAACGGCCAAGGAGATGCCATTGAAGTGAGCTTCTCTGGTGGCTGGTTGGAGAAGCTTGCAAAACTTTGACAACTTGCACAGCTCCTGGTCTTCTCTTGTGCATCCCTATGCATTGTTGGCCAAAAATATCCCTGCCTTAGAACTTTATGGGCCGGGGATCTCCCACCAGAATGGTTCCCACAAATCCCCTCATGCACTTCTCTCATCACATAATCGGCGTCGTCTTCATCCAAGAATCGAAGGAAAGGAAGTGTATATCCTCGTCGATATAGCACCCCATCAATCAATGTATACCTTGAGGCCTGGGCTCTGATCTTCCGTGCCCGCAGCTTATCTGGTGGTAATGTTCCATCCCTAAGATATGATATCAAGGGATCCATCCACGAGCTTTTCTGTTCCAACCTCAACACTTCCAGATTCTGCTCGATGCTTGGGCTGGATTTCACTTCCAGATGGATTGACTTGGGCATTTTAGGATCTGCCACCGCTGCCATCCGAGCTAAGATGTCTGCTCGACTGTTTTGCTCTCTGGGAATCTGTACCACCTCTACTGCTTCAAATTTCCCCATCATCTGCTTCACTACCTTCAAATACCGTTCCATCTTCTCCTCCCTTGGTTGAAATCTTTCACTGACGTGATTTGCAACCAGCTGCGAATCTGTTTTAATCTTCACTCTAGCCGCTTTTACTGCCTTAGCCAACTCCAACCCCGCTATCAAAGCTTCATACTCAGCTTGATTATTTGTGGCTGCAAAACCCAACTTCACGGCATAAGAAATCTCCTCCCCTTCTGGTCTTTCCAGGACGATTCCAGCTCCCGATCCCTACTCCCCCGACGAGCCATCAACAAACACCTGCCACACTTGGGTTTCACTGCCGTCTGAAGCATTATCGAGCTGCTCAGGACAAACCTCAAGCTCTGCAAACTCTGCTATGAAATCAGTCATCGCCTGTGCCTTGACTGCTGCTCGTGGTTTGTAGTCGATGTCAAACTCGCTCAGCTCTATAGCCCACTTCACGAGCCGGCCAGAGGAATATGGTTTATATAGAGTTTGTCGTAACGGCTGATTTGTTATCACCGAGACAGGGAATGCTTGGAAATATAGTCTTAGTTTGCGAGCAGCAACCACAAGAGCAAGCGCCCATTTCTCCAATGGTGGGTATCGGGTCTCTGCATCGAGCAGGGCTTTACTGGTATAGTATATTGGATACTGAACCCTGTCTTCCTCCCTTACAAGAACCGAACTTGTGGCACGGTCTGATACCGCTAAGTACAACGACAGTTTGTCCCCTTCTCTTGGTGTGGACAACAAGGGTGCTTGCTGTAAATATAGCTTCAAGTTCTGGAATGCCTCTTCGCACTCTGGGGTCCATTCCGTCTTCTTCCCCTTCCTTATTACTTGAAAAAATGGTTGACATTTGTCTGTGGCTTTGGAGATGAATCGGCTCAAAGCTACCAACCTTCCCGTCAAACTCTGCATCTCCTTGAGGTTACGAGGAGACTTCATCTGGATGATTGCCTGAATTTTCTCGGGATTTGCCTCGATCCCCCTGTGACTGACCATAAACCCGAGGAATTTCCCAGATTCGACCCCAAAAGCACACTTCTCCGGGTTGAGCTTCATCTTGTACTTCCTCAGAAGTAAAAATGTCTCCTCGAGGTGCTTGACATGTTCTTCTGGAAGCTTAGACTTGGTAATCATGTCGTCTACATACACTTCCATTGTCCTCCCAATTAACGGTTTGAAAATCTTGTTTACCAACCTTTGGTATGTAGCACCCGCATTTTTCAAACCGAATGGCATTACCTTATAGCAGAACAAACCCTGGTTGGCGATAAATGCCGTACTCTCCTCGTCCGGCCCAAACATGGGGATTTGGTTATATCCCGAGAATAAATCCATGAAGCTGAGCAGACCATGCCCAGCTGTTGAGTCTACAAGCTGGTCGATCTTTGGCAAAGGGAAGCTATCTTTCGGGCATGTCTTATTCAAGTCCGTGAAATCCACACACATCCTCCACTTGCCGTTGGCCTTTTTTACCAACACTACGTTGGATATCCACTCGGGGTAGTTGACTTCCCGGATGAAATCTGCTTTCAAGAGCTTCTCAACCTCGCCATATATGGCGTCATATCTTTCCTGGTTAAAGCATCTCCTCTTCTGCCTTACTGCCTTCGCCCCTTTCCTTATTGCCAATTTGTGGCATGCAACCTTTGGATCAATCCCTGGCATGTCTTCATGTGTCCATGCAAAGACATCCGCATAAGCCTGTAGGCATTGCACCAACTCCTTCTGCTGCTCCCCCTTTAATCTCGACCCAATTTTGATCATTTTACCTGGATTCTCTGGTCCTAGTGCTACTGTCTTCAACTCCTCGACAGGCTCTTGTCTACCTTTCTTACTCTCCACCCGGCTATCGAGGGATGTTATCTGCATGGCCTCCCTTGCCGCTGAGGAATAACAGCTCCGTGCAATTCTCTGGTCACCTCGCACCACTCCAACGAGCCCATTTACCCGATACTTCAGGGCTAGGTAATGGTTAGACAGCACCGCTTTAGTCATCCTCAGAAACGGTCGGCCCAAGATCATTTGGTACGGTCCTCCCTCGTCCACTACCACAAAGTCCAGCATCGTCGTCATTTCTGTTGGAGAGTTTCCAATCGTGACTGGTAATTCAACCACGCCTAAAGGGACCAGCTTCCCTCCTCCAAACCCCTTTAGGGAGGTATTGGTGTATTCCAATTTTAGATCCGCCAATCCCATCTGCTCCAGAGTCGACTTGAATAGCACATCTACCGAACTCCCGGTGTCTACCAAAATTCGATCAAACTTCTTGCTCGCCACAGTGGCTTTGATGACCAGGGCATCCTCGTGGGGATATAAAATCCCCTCTTCGTCCTCATCAGTCCACATGATTGGGACCTGCCTTACTCTTGCTCGCTTAGCTGCTGGGGTGTTGAAGAGTACTTCTTTGCTAGTCATGGCATACCTAGCATAGTTCTTTCTCGACCTGTTAGAGTCTCCGGCCAGCATCGGGCCCCCAGCTATCACTCTCACACGAGGCTGCTCGCGCCTCAAACTTCTGCTACTCTATTCCCCTTCATATGTCGAGGCCTCCCTCGGGAAACCCCCATTTACAAATTCATCCAGGTAGCGATTTCTCACCAAATCCTCGACCTGGGTTCTGAGATCTCTGCATTCAGCAGTGGTATGTCCATGAGTCTCATGGAACTGACAATAACGCTCCCTATCTCTTCTGCTGGCCAGCTTGGTTATCGGAGCAGGGAGATGCAGCAATCCTCGGTCCTTTATGGCCTCATACACCTCATCCAGGGAGACCTTCAAAGTGGTGTATCGACCATAATCCTGGTTCTGGTCGACCAAATGCACCGCCCTTTCCCTGTTTGCACCATTTTGAGTTGGCGGTGGTGGCAGCGCTTCTGGTCGGCTCCCTCCATTACTGTAGGACTGCTGATGACGATTACCATATGCTGAGTCATGTCGTCTCCATGGTTCCCTAACTGGCGACCGAGGAGGTGGTGCTCCGCTACGCTGGTACTGTGGTGGCCTCTGATGAGGCTGGTAAGCAGCTGCCCGACCAGGTTGCATTACTACCAGGTATCGGGTGATCCTTCCTTCTCATCGGCCCACTTCCTGGTACTGACCTCTTCTCTTTCTTCCCTAGTCCCTCCAGCTGGTATATCCTGATCCGAGCGGCCTTTTCCTCCTCGATCTCCATATCTCACTTGGCCTGCTCGTATGCAGCAGCATATGTCTGAATGAGTGGACTTCTCAAGTTATACCACAGCCTTTCAATTTTCACTCCCTCTTTTAATCCCCTCAACGCCTGAGGGTGGTTGAAGGCGTCCAAATCAAGAACAGCCCGGTGATACCTCTTGATGAAGTTCGGCAGGGTTTCTTGCTCCCCCTGCTTCATACTTTTCAACTCCATCATATCATCTTCTGGTGCCATCGCTCCCCGGAATTGTTCTGCAAACTCCTGGCACATCTGTTCAAAAGTCCTGATGCTCCCTCGAGGAAGCTTCCTGTACCACTCGCGTGCACGCCCCTCCAAGGATAACGGGAATACCCTGCACCTCTGAGCTTGCGATAACCCTTGCACCCCTGTAATGTCGTTGAAGCGCTCAATGTGCACTAATGGATCAGTTCGCCCCGAGTATCTAAGGTCTGGGAGACGAAAGTCTCTCGAAATTACTGCCCTCATGATCTCGGCTGCGAGTGGTGATTCCCCATCTAGCATTATCCTCCAACTGGGAGCCCTGCTCCTTCCCTGCATGTCATCGATCACCTGCGCTAGTCTGCGCACCTCCTCCTCCAACTGCTCCGCTCGACCAGGATCTCGAGCGGCAACTTCATCCCGCTCCTGCTCGACATCGTGCAGGTGTTGCCGGAGCTCTGTCTCCTCTGCATCTGGGATCCCAGCTCCCTCACTACAATTTGGTCTCACTAGGGAGTATTCTTCCCCTCTATGAGCGTCTCCCCTCCGAGGGACATTACCTCCGTGGTCACCACATCTTCTGGTCGTTTCATTTTGCCTAGTACCATCACGACTTACTGTTGTTCTATCAACTCTTACCCCCTCCTCATAAATCTCCCTTCGTTCGTTACGCAACTCATGCAAGATGGTTGTTAGGGTCTCCATCTGTCTTTCCATCCTTTCCATCCTATCGAACATGGCCCTCTCCCGTGCTTCGTTGGCAATCTCCCTCAACGTCACGGAGTCGTTCAACCTCTCGCCACCTCCTTGTGCACTACCTCCACCGATCTCCATTGTTTCTCCACTCGTTTTACCTCTCTCCTTTCTGTTACCAGAGGCTTTTCGATCGCTCCCCACAGACTGCGCCAAAATATTGATGCAGAATTCTGGTAGTGCTTCGTACGACCAGGGTTCCTGCCCGTTCAACTTGGTACGACCAGAACTTCTCATTGCACAACTTACTTTTCTCAATTCCCTGCGTTCACAGAACAAGTCAGAGTGCGCCGGTTGTTTTCCCGACGGAAACCCTCCTACGCTCAAGTCAGATAAGAAGGTTTTGGGAAACTTTGGCTGTAAATCTGCTGGCCTTTAGTTTTAATCTTAGTTATCCCGCGTTGCCTTTTTCTTTCTTAGTATATATATCAAAAAACCCAACCCTTTTACCTTCGTCGGCCACCTTTTTATAGGCTTTCCGAGGATCCCAACCGTCCCCCCATTCGCGCCCACTATCTCTCCATTATTGCAGTAACGGTCGGTAACGTATCTCCCCATTATTGCAGTAACGGACGATAGCGTGGCTTACGTGGCTTTCGTGCCTTGAGTCTCGGGTTGAGGAACACGTCACTTCAACTGGCGTTGACCGGGTCTCCTCGGTTCGAGTCTTAGTAGAACTGAACATATTGCCTTTCTCGACAGGTTAGCCTTGCGGATAGTATGTCTGAGCAGGGGCAAGGAGTTTCTGCTCCTGCTCCCCCGTTACCAGGTTCTGCTCGCTCTTACTGATCCTTGCCGAAGCACACCTTGCTACCAGGTTCCTGCTAATCATGTCTGGTCTCGTCGAAATATCCCCAAACAAGTTTTTTCAAGGGTAAATTACCCTCGCTGATAAAAAATATATTGGTCGGAAAATACATGAGTAATACTGAAAATACATTATTGTTGTAAAGTTAAAAACAAGATAAAGGTCTTAAGTGCATGGGCTTTGCCTAATTAAAAGCTGGAACATAATCTTAGTGACTAATTAAATTATTATAAATTGAACCTTTAATAATGTCTTATTTTTGCTTGCTTAAAAAATTAGATAAGAATACATATATTTCCAATAATTAAAAATAACTCATAACAATACATATATTTCCAATAATTAAAGATAACTCATTTACTTTAGTCCCAAATAGAAGAGATCTGCTCATAAATATATCAAATTGTTAAACTTTGGCCAAATAAAAGATTTTAGTCCTTATATATATAAAATGTAATCTATCATAATATTGAAATCATTTCCCCTCAATTCAATTTTCCCTTTTTTTGGCAACCAGGTGAATTAAGAGGAAGTAATTGGTGAGGCCGTGGAGATGAATCATAGTTGCTCATTGTTTTGTCTTTGTTTTTGGACGACAATCATTTCCCCTCAATTAAACCAAAACCCAAAGTTAGCTATCACTTGCAGCCTACGGGTGAAGCTATAATAAAAAATCAAACGCGAACCTAAAATTTAATGTGAACCGGAGTCACTCAAACGTGACTAAAATTTAAGGAAATGTTTAGACCGGGACATTACGAATCGGAGTCACTCAAATGAGAACCCAAAATTTAGGTTCCAGGGACTTCACAATTTAGCAAGTGTATAGTCTGTTGGCCCTCCATTGACGCTACTGGTCCATTGACGCTACTGGTACTGCTCGAGCTTCTCCAATCACCTTTTAATATTGATTTCATTTTAAAAAAAAAACAAATAGAGAAGAAGACATTCACATGATAATAGCTCTCCCTCTCAATCTCCAGTCACTTTTTAATCCGACGATATTTTGAAAGAATAGAGATCTTTCGTTCAATCTGACTATGTTACGTTTTCACATGCCCATTGTTGCCACTTTTCGATTGCATGAATGTAATTATCTTATTTCTCAATTATTCAATCTCTTAATTCTGCAGTTGATTTCTTTATTTTTTCAAATTAATTTACGGATTAGGTTTTTGCCTCCATCAACCGATGAGTTTTAGGAATTTATTCATTGTGCTCAATAGGTGACGATTATGATTGGTATACAATTACTCAGAAACTAGCTTTCTCACTTAATTTCTCTTATCTGTAGTAGTGGAGCTATTATAATATTAAAATGAGTTGTTCATATTGACAGGGAACACAAGAGCATACTTGGTAGTTCAGGTGTTGAAAACATGGAGAGTGTGCATAGACAAGAATTCGTTGATTGGTTTAGATGTAGGGTAAGATAAATACATTGTCTAACATTTAGAGGTATTCTTATCATTTTCATTTATTTTAATACATCTTAATAATTTTTTTTTTATATTTCATTATAGATCATTAAGCTCTATAATGACGGACAAGTTGGCAAGGAAATGCTTTCTTTAGCTCGTGGTCCTGACAAGCGTGTTACTTGTTACCCATGCTGTAATGTTAACAGTTTTAGGTTTCACACTTTGGATGGTGATTAAACAAGTAAAACTCGAAATTGTGGAATTATGGTGAAAGGGGAACATGAAAATGAAAATATACCTTACCATGGACTAATAAAAGACATTGTTGAGCTTTCTTATACCGAAAGAATAAAGTTGTATTGTTTGATTGTAACTGGTTTGATTCAAATAGGCAAGGGATTGGTTATAAGAAAGATCGTTACGGGATAATTAGTGTTAATACCAAGCGAAGGCTAAACACTGAAGAACCATTTGTGTTGGCATCCCAAGCACTACAAGTATATTATATTAAAGGGATGAATGAACCTTTTTGGAGTGCTGTAGTTTATACCAAGCCCAGGAATCTTTATGAGATGCCTTTTCCCATGGATGAAGAAGAGCCATATCAAGAAGAGGAGATAAAATGTGATAATACACATGTCAATCTTGAGGATGATGAAGATGAAATGCAGTTAATAAGGATTGTTATGCATTGTTCTATTATCATGTGGGTTTTGTAACCATTATTAATTGATCTAACCATTCTTCCATCTATGTTTGTTTGGGATATTGTTGTTTGAATGTTCATTTGACTTCTAATGACGCTTCATTATTTTAGATGATGCATATCTATTTGACTTATCTATTCAGTTGCGATTTTCAAAATGGAAGTTTCCAGCTATGATTTTCAGATGTTTAGTGTTCATTTGACATGCTGCTTGACTTATGCATTGATTTGAAATTTTGAGTGATCATGACTTAATATTAGTATTTCAATTTTAAATACTTTGGGTTGAGTTTTAACGAAATTTCAAAATAGTTGCTGGTTGTCCAATTTTATCAAGTTTAAGGGCCCCTTGTAGGAATTTCAGGATAAAGTTTGATAGAATGGTTAGAAATGGAAAGTCTCCAACTATAAACAAAAGAAAGTCTCTAGCTATAAACAAAAGGAAGTCTCCGAAAACTACTAATAATGGGAAGTCTCCAGCTACAAACAAAGGGAAAACGACGGTTGAAATTACAAGATCAAATGACGTAGTTGTTAGCAAAGGAAAGTCTCAAGCTAGCATACATAACAGGGATACTAAATCAGCTTATATAATTGGTGGTGAAGCTTCATGTTTTACTACAACCGATGAAGGTAATGATTTAATTTTTAATGCATGATTAAATTTAAATTAATGGCTAATTTACATCTTATTTCATTTTGTATCAGCTTCAAGTAGTAAAAAGAAGAAAACTAGTCGAGGAAAGGCCAAAGGAGTTGCTTGAGGGCGTGGTCTGACTTTAGAGACATATGATGGGAGGTAAAATCAAGTTAATGTAGTTAACATTTAATTCTTTTAGTTCTAATGGTTCGCTTCATACTTTTTCTCAAAAAATGCAAGGATTATAACATCGAAAGCTGTACGTGAAATTGGTGTCATCTTCAACAGCATCATCAATGGGCCATATATTAAATATTCTGAATATCCAAGGGAAGAATTTGAAACATTATTTGCTCATTTCAAGGAAGCACAATTTTCTTATACATGTACCGAACAGGAGCTTAAAGATGCAGTAGAACTTCATGTGAAAATCTATTTTCCGGATTGGATGAAAGAGCTTAGGAGGAGCATTTTTAAGAAGTATCCATCTGTTGGAGAGCATTACACACATGCTCCTGAAAATGTGCCTCTAATAATATGGAGACAAATGGTTGACAAATGGATGGAAGAGGGATGGAAATTTTATTGAAATGGCAAGTGCACGAATCTATTATATAATAGATTAATGGTGACGAGTGTTGATCCCAAGAGGAGGTGGATTTTAATTATATGTAGAATTAATTTTGTATGAGAGTGGTTGGATTTGTGGTAAAAGTGACTTAGATTATCCTAAAATTGGAATTAAAATGGCGAGAATAAATTGAAGAGAAATCTATTGAAATGACATACGTGGATATCTAAATCCGTATCAATATGCACCATGGGCTAAATATTCTTTATTAATATCAATTAAATCATGAGGGGGGTTTCCACACCTCATGAACCATGCTCTAATCAATATGGTGCTAAGGGCTTATCCTGCCAAATAATAATAACATTGTACTAGGGAGACGATGAAACTAGGGCGGTATTTAGACAAAATTATTATTATTTGTCGACGAAAAGTTAAAACATTCACAAAAACTAGAGGGGAAGAGAAAATAAATTTACCAAATAAAGTCCATGACACATGTTGAGACTTCACCTTCAACCCAAGCTTGAAAGAAAATTAGATACTCATAATTGAACTAGGGGCAAATGAAAATTTATTAAAATACGTAGAAAATATAAAATGGAGAAAGAATTACAGAAAATGAAGCCAAAAAATAGATTTAGGGATTAGGAGGGGGGGAGGCCCCCTTTTTATAGATACATTGAATAAATCATGACCATCGAATTAAAAATAGTTTGGACGATCAGGATTACGCAACGTCATCAGTCAACAGTACGCAGTTTGACCACACGATTTGAACATTCAACCAGTTTGAACAGTGACACGGTTTGGTTGAAAATAATCCTGTGTATATGAATGTACTGTACGCGTGATTTTTAGTCTACTAATATGCTGCCACGTCATTGATCAACCTACATAAGAATTTTCTCCAATAGAATCGTGACACATCTTTAGTCAATGCTACATCATCGGTCAATGCCACGTCATTGATCCGTCTATGTGAACAGTGTCGTTAACAGTAATGTAGATAATATCGTACATGTGAATAGTACCGTACATGTGAATAGTGACATTTTTCTTTGTATTCTCCTCCTAAAGTTTTCGATTGTCTTGAGTTCAAAAATAATTTTCGTTTTGCCGTCTAATTTCTCGTTCATTGTGAAATCACCATGATGCCCCTACAATACATAATTAAAATAAAACACACGTAATTAAATCACAAGAAGATTAAATACATAAAAGTAAGGGTGTTAGTAAAACTTAAAATGTGAAATGACGATTTTCTTCTTTATAAATATACATTTTTTAACATTCAACATGTATCATTTACCCTATTTCTGATAGTTCATGGGTATTTCCAGATGAACAATTGATGAGTGTGGAAGTATTACCATGGTATGCAATATAGTTAATTATCTTGTTACAGGTCAACTTCCAGAGCATTGGACTAAACAAGACAAATCTAAAATTTTTACAGAAATAAAGAATTTCTTTTGGGATGACCCTTACTTGTTCAAGTATTGTGCAAATCAAATTGTTAGACTATGTGTCCCAGAATACGAAATCCAAAATATCATTTCATTCTGCCATGAACAAGCTTGTGGAGGTCATTTCAGCGCTAAAAAAACAGCTACTAAAGTTTTACAATGTGGTTTTTATTGACCAACTATATTTTGAGATGCTTACACATTCTGTTCTTCATGTGATAGGTGTCAACGAATGGGGAGCATTACTCGAAGGAACATGATGCCACTAAATCCAATTTTAGTGGTTGAGATTTTTGACGTATGGGGTATCGACTTCATGGGACCTCCACCTTCTTTTGGCCATCAATATATATTGGTTTCTGTTGACTATGTATCGAAATGGGTAGAAGCAATTCCATGCAGAACCAATGATCACAAGGTGGTGATAGGGTTTTTGAAAAGCAACATTGTTTCGCGCTTTAGATTCCCTCGAGCAATAATCAGTGATGGTGGTGCCCACTTTTGTAATAAAGCATTCAAAACTCTTTTGACAAAGTATTCAATCACACATAAAGTGGCGACCCCATATCATCCACAAACCAGTGGCCAAGTGGAGATCTCCAATTGAGAAATAAAGCACATACTAGAAAAGACGGTGAGGCCGGACAGAAAAGATTGGTCATCAAGACTTGATGATGCATTATGGGCATATCGAACGGCTTTCAAGACCCCAATTGGGATGTCACCATACAGGCTAGTGTATGGAAAAGCTTGCCACCTACCTGTGGAACTCGAGCATCGTGCATATTGGGCCATCAAGAAATTCAATTTTGACATGCAGCAAGCCAGCTCAGAAAGAAGATTACAACTGACAGAACTCGAAGAAATTCGCAATGATGCATACGAAAATGCCAAAATTTACAAGCAGCGAATGAAAGTCTTCCATGACAAGCATATTATGAGAAAATCTTTCACTCCAGATCAGAAAGTGCTTTTATTCAACTCTCGCTTGCACCCATTCCCAGGTAAGTTACGCTCTCGATGGTCTGGTCCATTTATTGTTCATACTGTTTTTCCACATGGGGCAATTGAAATTAAAGACCCAAAGAACGGTGTCACGTTTAAAGTTAATGGTCAAAGATTAAAGTCATATCTAGAATACCAACCACATGGAGAAGACACCGAAATAAATTTGAGTGACCCACCAGATTTGAATTGATTTTTTTCTTTTCAGTGGTTTGATTTTTCTTTCTTTCTTTCTTTTTATTCTTTTGCTAATTGAATTTATTTTTGCATAAGTGTGTTTGTTTTACTATTAAGTTTTCTCTTATCATTGTTAATCATGAGTTTTTTACTTAGACCGTTCCTCCTGAACATTCTTAAACCACTTCAACGTGTCAAAACTCATCTCAAAAGACAGATTCAATCTTGTAAAACACATCGCATTTGGGCTCTACAACCACCAGAGTTAGTAGCCTATGTTGAGGATTTAGAAAGCCAACTCAGAAATATTGAGAGAGGTGTTTACGACATCGAGTTGGAGCTTGAGGTAAATTCAATAAGAGGACGATTTTGATTTTCTTTGTGTGTTTTAATTTTTTTTTCTATTTGTGTGCTTTAGTTTGTTACCCCGGTAAAGTGTCGGATAACGGTACTCCGTGACAATCAAGTCGGTTACTTCAGTTTCCCATAATAACTGATATTCTGAGGCGAAGGTATGGACAGAAACGAGTTTATAGCAAAGCTTCATAAGCGATTCCCTTCACTTCCTCAGAATGCTCTACTTACGATCTATAAAGCTCGGTCCGAACGCATGCGATTACTCATGAGGAATAACATACCTGCTGACATCCGTTGGTTAATCGAGGCGAAAGTACGATTGACAGGTGAGTTACCTCCAAAATTTATTGCATACATGTCTGGTTGTGGGAAAGGAAATTATGCAAGAAAACGACGAGCTCGAAGAATTTCTGTTGCTTGTCATAAGTGTGCCAGAATGAATTGCAATAAAAACCCATGTTCTTTAGGAATGATGTCTGATAACAGGGAAGATAAGATTTAATTCATTAGGGATGGCTTGAATAAAGAGTCATTGGATGATATCCTTCTGTCTCTTGAAACGCATCCCAGTGGATATGTGCAAGGAGCGATTCTCCAGTTATGGCCATTATTCCAGAAAGAGCATGCACGATATAGTCTTAGGAATCTGACTATAAACGACCCTGTTTGCCAGTTTATAAGAAAACTAGATGGGAACCCTATCCTCGACCTATAGAGGGCGTTCAAGTCGTTTCTGGACGTAAAACCAGAGGAAGATGTGAGCCACAGTCGCAACTACCTGTAAATATCCTTTTACTTTACTGTTATTTTATTTCATTTCACTATTGTTTTATCATTTGCATTATTGTCTTTAATAATTTTATTACTGTTTGTTTTTACTGTTTGCTTTTTGACTATCGAGCCATGTGCTTTACGCGTATTTGACACTAACATGCCACCTCATACACAGTTGTGATCCATTGTCACCAAGATTCTTAAATATGACTTTTTGTTAAGCACTCACAAATTGTTTTTGAGAAATATTCCAATGGCAGCTACTCCCAATAGACAATTCAAGAACATTTGTGTGCTTTCTGGATTTACCTATGGCAAACATAAAGAGTTCGTTGATGCAGCCATAGATCTTGGTCGAAGCATAGCAGCGAGAAAATTACACTTGGTGTATGGAGGAGGTAACCGAGGGTTATCAAAATTGGTCTCAGAAGCTGCTTTTATCAGGGGAAGCCAAGTGTTAGGCATCATCCCTAGAGTCCTAAAACCTTTGGGCAGTGTGTCTGACTCAACGACTGGAGAAGAGTTAGTTGTCTCAGGTATGCAAGAACGAATAACTGAAATGTTTGATCACGCTGATGCTTTTATTTTCCTTCCAGGAGATCTTGCAACACTGGAGGCACTTATCACACTGGCATCTTGGGCCCAACTGCACATTCACCAGAAACCCATCGGTTTGTTAAATGTCAATAATTTTTATGATGGCTTTATCGCATTTCTTAACCATGCAATAAAAAACTACTTTATTCGTTCCAGTACGAAAAAGCTTTTTATTTGTGCTCACACTGCTAATGAGCTACTTGATATGTTACAAGCTTATAAACCGGAGCCAGACCCCTGGAGCTTTGTGTTGGAGCGTTCAAATGATGACGGTAACAGTAGCCGCAGTAAGAAGTACAAATTAGATTTAACTCTTCGCCTGTAAATATTTTCTTCTGTGTTGCACCAACCAGGTGATGTCTTCTAAACTCTACTTCTTTCCTTTAAAACATTGAGGACAATGTTTCGTTCTGGTTGGGGGGAGGGAATAGTCGACAATTGTGGAATCTTGGTTAAGTTTTGACTAATTTTTTGTTGTAGAAACTAACTGTTGCTAACTTTTTGTGTTGAAGATGGCTGAATATGGAGTGTAGTGACTCTAGAAACGCATCTTCATTGTTAAAAAAAAATAATAAAAAATAATAAAAAATAATAAAAAATAATAAAAAATAAAAAATATTTTTCTTTATTATGTTTTGATGTTTATTTCTCTTTTTCTTTTTAATTTCTCCTTTATAAATATACATTTTCAAAAAAAAAATTTGAGTCAAAGATGGCTGAATATAGAGTATAGTACCTCTAGAAACGCATCTTCTTAAGTAAAAAAAAAATCATTTTCTATCATTTTCTAATCAGTTTTTCTGCATCATTTTTACATTTCTGCATGCATATTTTTCACGTTTAGAATAGGTTGGGGGGTAGACTGTTGTTAAAAAAAAATTTGTGTGATTTGTTTTAACATTGGATGACATGATGATTTCAAATTTTAGTATTTGTATTATCTTTAGTGTGAAGTGATGTTACATTATGTTTGCTATTCTACATGTTGATGTCGGAGACAAATATGAGTTGCTTGAAGGAATGAACATGTCATAATAAATACCAAGTGAGTTTTTTTTTAGCCTAACATTTTTCTTGGAAAGTAACCCTTTTGCCCATTCTTTATACAGCTTAGTAGTTTATTATTATACACGATCTCTAGATTTCTTTTGAGTTAACCCTAAAAAGAAAATAAAAAAAAAAGAAAAAAAATGAAAAAGAAAAAAATGTATGTTACTACATTTGGAAGCCCAATTAATTAGTAGATATGGAAGATTATTTAGAGTCCTAAAAGATGATGGAAAGGCCTTCTTTGATCCGTTTGAGCCTTTCTAGCCATCCCTTTTATGAATATCCATAGTTAGCCCTTTTGCCCCTAATAAAAAAAAATACTTTTCTTTGTCAACTTATTATCTTGACCCACTCCGATTTGGGGTATAACCCAATATCTTACAAGATCCATTACCTATTTATGTTTGAGAAAAATGTAAATAAATATTTTGTATAGTGAAGTTATGGCTAGTTCAAAAAAAAAAAGAAAAAAATTGTTGCTTTAAAAAAAAGAAATTGTTGTTAAAAGAAAAACAAAAAACAACAATAATAGGTGAAATCCACCTTGCGAATTCCAAAAAAAAAATCTGCATTTTTCTCAAACATACACTTTGTTTTCCTATTTCCCTTCTTTGTTAGCCATGTCCCTAGCCTACGTTACGTCCTAATAAAAGTCCTTCTTGATTTTAGGGAACTATAATTTGAAGTAGAAGCTAGTTATATGGGCTAAAAATATGTAGTAATGTATAAAAAAAATAAATAAATAAATTGGGTTGACTAGCATTTCTATTTGACTTGAGATCGTATTATTTTTAAGTTGAGGGCATATTTCTTTCATCTTGGTGAGAGCATGAGAGATCACTTCGTTATTATTTTCTCTCAATTACCATTCATTGGAGTGACTATTTTTATTGGGTTTAATTTCTTTGTGAGAGTGTCACTATTTCCAGTGAGATTTTGGGGTTTGACATGTCATTCTCGAAGGTAACTACAACAAAGTCTACAGGGCTAATTCATGTGAATGGTTGATGTGGGTGTGATGTTTCGTTAGACTTGAGATAATGCTTATACTTTTATTTGATTATTATCATTAGTCTGATTGAATAAACAAGAGTGTTTAAAAAAAATCATTTTTGAATTTTGTTTTCGCTTTATTTGCTAGGGACTAGCAATAAGCTGGTTGGGGGGTGTGTTGAGTGTTAGAAAGTGCATATTTATAAAGGAGAAAATCGTTATTTTATATATCAAGTATTGCTAACAACCTTTGCTTTTATGTGTTTAAGTTTCTTGTACTTTAATTATGTGTTTTATTTTAATTAAGTATTTTATGTATTTTAGGGGGGCATCATAGTCATTTCACAATAAACGAGAGATCAAATGGTAAAACAGACATCGTTTTTGAACTCAGGACGGTCGAAAACTTTAAGATGAGTATAAAAGGAAAAATGACACTGTTCACATGTACGGTACTATTCACATGTACGGGTACTGTTGGTGTTACTGTGTAAATAGTGACTGTTGACTGTACTGTGCAAATTGTGGCTGTTGACTATACTGTGCAAATAGTGGTTGTTGACTGTACTGTACAAATAGTGGCTGTTGACTTTACTGTGCAAATAGTGGCTGTTGACGTGGCGAAATCATGAGCGTCCAAACTGTTTTTAATCCGATGACCATAATTTACTCGATGTAACTATAAAAAGGGGGCCTTCCCCCCCTAATTTGGCACCTCTGAATCCATTTTTGGGATTCATTTTCTGTAATTCTCTCTCTATCTTGTATTTTCTACGTATTTTAATAAATTCCCATTTTGCCCCTAGTTCAACTATGAGTGGCTAATTTTCTTTCAAGCTTGGGTTGAAGGTGAAGTCTCAACATGTGTCATGGGCTTAATTTGGTAAATGTACTTTCTCTTCCCCTCTAGTTTTTGTGGATGTTTTGACTTCTCGTCGACAAATAATACTAATCTTGTCTAGTACTGCCCTGGTTTCACTGGCACCCTAGTATAAGATTATTATTATTTGGCACGATAAGCTCTTATCACCATATTTATTAGAGTGTGGTTCATGAGGTGTGGATTCCCCTCTCATGATTTAATTGGTATTAATAAGGAATATTTAGCCCATGATGCATGTTGATATGGATCCAGATACCCAAGTACGTCATTTCAATAGAATTCAATTCAATTTATTCTTGCCCTTTTAATTCCAATTCCAAAATTTATTCTTGTTATTTTAATTTAAGTTTTAGCATAGTCTAAATCATTTTCCAACTTAAATCCAATCACCCATTCACTAAATTAATTTTATATATAATTAAAATCCACCTCCTCGTGGGATCGACACTCGTCACCATTAGTCTATACTACAACAGATTCGTGCGCTTGCGAGTTCAATAAAATTTGCACAACACTCGCAACATGTCATCGAGAGTGTGAATAGTTCTTTCTGACTATCCATCTGTCTGAGATAAAAAGCAGTGCTCAATCTCAACCCTGTTCCAAACTCCTTTTGTAAACCAGCCCACAATTACCCATATCGAATCACAACCCTTCCTCAAACAAGGTAACCCACTCACAAAGTCTATGGTAATATGTTTCCACTTGCATTCTAGAATTGGAAGCGACTAAAGATAGCCAATAGGCCTCTGGTGTTCAATCTTCACTTGCTGACACACCAAAAACTTCGAAACATAATTAACTATATCACCTTTCATATTCCTCCACCAAAAATTTTGTTTTGGGTCTCAATACATTTTTGTTCTTCTAGGATGAGCACTAAATGTAGAATCATGCCCCTCTCACATTATCTCTTTCTTCAACTCAACCACATTTGGTACACAAAGTTGCTGACCTAGCCATAAAGTACCATCATCATCAAGTCTAAACTCTAAACGTCCATCTCTTACTGCGTCAATGATATTTCTGAGTTGTGGATCCTCACTCTGAGCAGTCTTAATCATATCAATCAAAGTAGATTGAACACTCAAGTGTAAAATATTCGCCTGCCCATGTATAATAATTTCAATTCCCATCTTCTTTAGATCCTCCAATATGTGGCCTTGAGTAGTTATTATATTTGTCAAACAACCAAATGACTTCTTACTCAAAGTATCGGCGACTATATTCGCCTTGCCAAGATGGTAGTAAATTGAGAAATCATAGTCTTTCATTAGCTCTAACCATTTTTTCTGCCTTAAGTACAATTCTTTCTAGTAAACAGGTATTTCAAACTCTTATAATTTGTATAGATTTCACAAGTCTCACTATACAGATAATGTCCCCGCATCTTTAAGGCAAAGACTACAGCTGTTAACTTTAAGTCATGGGTTGGGTAATTATTTTCATAATTCTTCAACTGTTGAGATGAATAAGCAATCGCCTTGCCATGCTGCATCAATACACAACCCAACCCTTTTCTAGAGGTGTCATTGTAAATAACAAAGTCACCACCGACAGAAGGTACTGTCAAGGCAAGCGGAGAAACCAAACTCTTCTTCAACTCTTGAAAGTTTTTCTCACATTCTTTGCTCCATTCGAACTTCACATTCTTTCTGGTCAATCTTGTTAATAAGGCTGCAAGTCTAGAAACCCATCCAAAAATCTTCTGTAACATTCAGCCAGCCGCAGGAAGCTTATGATCTTAGTAACATTAGTTGGTCTTGACCAATTGACCACGACCTTAACCTTGGCTGGATCAATATAAATGTCGTCTTTAGTAACAACATGTCCCAGAAAGACTACTTAGTCAAGCCAGAACTTCCATTTCTTAAACTTTGCATAGATTTTTTTCTCACGAAGTGTTTGAAGAAACACCCTCAAATGCTCCTCATGCCCCTCCACGATCTTAGAGTATAGAAAATGTCATCAATGAAGACAATGATGAAATGGAGGAAAGCCTGATAGACCTTGTTCCTCAAGTCAATAAAAGCTTCAAGAGCATTGGTTAACCCGAAGGGCATCACAAGGAAATCATAATGCCCATATCAAGTTTTAAATGTTGTCTTGGGTCAATCTTCACCTTTCACCTTAAACTGATGATACTCGTACTGTAAATCAATCTTTGAGAATACTGGTGCACTTTGTAATTGATAAAAAAGATCATCTATACGGGAAAGTGGATATATATTCTTGATGGTAATTGAGTTCAACTGTCGGTAGTCAATGCATAACCTCATAGAACCATCTCTCTTCTTCCCAAACAACACATGTGCTCCCCAAGTACACACACTAGGACGAATAAAGCCCTTATCAAAAAGTTCTTATAGCTGAATGTTCAATTCTTTCAACTTAATAGACGCCATACAATAAGGTGCTTTTGAGATAGGTGCAATGCCCAGCAACAAGTCAATGGAGTTCTCAATCTCTCAATCAAGAGGCAAGCCATACAAATCCTCTAGAAGCACATCAGGAAACTCCCTAACAACATTAATGTCTCTAAGAGAAGCCTCATCATTCCTATCAGTCACTACACAAGCTAGAAGTGCCTCACACCTTTTTGCCAACATCTTTCTAGCCTTAAATGCATATATCAATCCTCTACAACTACTTCGTATACCTTGAAACTGAAATTCCTTCTCTCCAAGAATTCTAAACACAATCTCCTTAGAGGAACATTCAATACTGGCATGATAAATGCTCAACTAACTTATCTCTAAAATAATATCAAAATCATGCATCTTTATAAGTAACAAATCAACAAGAAAGTCTCTATCACCCAAACTAATCAAGCAAAACTTATACACTCGATTCATCATCATACTATCACCCATGTGAGTTGCAATAGACAAGTAATATCTTAGTGGCTCAATCTTTTCACTTGCATGACAAGCAAATGTCATAGATATGAAAACATGACCCTGAGCTCTAGGCTTCTTCCTCTGACTATCATCAACTTGGTCGCCAGTAGGTTAGCTCCTCTTCTTAAGACAATCCCTAACCATGTGACCAATTTGTCCACATCTAAAACAGACCCTTGTACCCTAAAGGCACTATCCTCGATATGTCCTTCTACAACTCTTACATTGTGGAAAGTTCTTCAGGAAATAAAGACCATAAACACTTTTTTGTTCATTCTTAGAGTCACCATAATTATTTTTCTGAGTTTAAGCGTCTTTATTGTTAGGGCCTTTACCATGAGGTCCTCCAAGTCGAGACCTCTAATTCTATCGTTCACGTCTCTTTTGAGACTCATTCAACCACCTCTCTTTCTCTAAAGCTCTATCCACCATATCAACATATTCACTTAACCTCAAGGGTTCAATAGTGTCTCTAATAGATGGTCACAGTCTCTCAAGAAAATGTCGGCACTTCTTTTCCTCAGTATTAACCAATGTCAAAATAAAATGAAATAAGCCATTGAACTTATTCTCGTACTCAGCCACATACTTATTCCACTTAATCAAGTCTAAAAATTCTCTCTTCATCTGGTTAGCCAGACTCTTTTGAAAATACTTCTTATAAAAGCATCAACAAACGCCTTCCAAGTGATAGGTCTCGTACTAAGACCCTTCCTCAACAATTGAACCGTGGCCTCCCACCAGTGAACTGCCTCACCCTGAAGAGCAAATGTGGCAACGACCATGATAAGCTCCTCGCTACAACCAATAAGACCCAATATCATCTAGATCTGCTTAACCTATGCCTCAGCAACCATAGAACTAGTTGTCCCATAAAAAGTAAATGGCCCCAATTTCTAAAACTGCTCTAGTGTCACATTCCTTCTATTACCAGCAGAACTACTTTGTCCCACATTTCCAACATTATGAGATGAGCCTCCGCCACGAGCAATCCACTTCAATAGTCTAGTCTGTGTCTCTAGAATTCTAGCCAACATCTACATCGTTGGGTTAGCATTCTAAGCTGTCTTACGAATTTTGGGGTCTCCCTCGTCAATTACCCGTTATGGAGTGCTCGATCAAGCAACATCCCCCATATTGGTTCCTCGATTAGCAGCCTTAACACCAATTCCCCTAGTTACATTTCGAGAACCAATTGCCCTAGTAGCTACTTCATCACCCTATTATAGCTGAGTTTGGCCAACATTAACAAAAGCAAATCTAGGAGTCATTTTCCTATGGGTCATCAAATATATACATGTAAAGAAAAAATTTCATTAAAACATTTCTTTCAAAATATTAGGCAAAATTATAGACATATACATAAACATATTTATCAAAAAGCTTTAACAAACATTTCATTAAGAAGTACAAACAGTACAACATTGCAACCATTCAAGCAAACATATCATAAAAGTATGGGTTTTCTAACATATCTAAAATAAACTTCTGGCCATACTAAATCATGTCTTAGGCAATAAAATACCTATTACCCCACCTGCATTAAAATCTTAATTTTACCCTATGAATCTTTAATCTCTATAGGATCTGATCCTTTCCTCTGATACAACAAATGTAACACCCTAAAAATTTACCCATGAAAGCACAAGGGTAAAATTGAAATAAAACCTCACATCAATTATTCTTATTTATAAACCTCAAGATAGACAATCATTATTTATATTCCAACTGAATCTTTACGTAAAACATCTGAAATAAAGTCTCCAAAGAAAAGTCTTTAATCCAAAATAAAAAGTCTGGCCAAATTTACTATTTAAAGCAACTCCAAAGATCCACAAAAAAAAAAATCTTCATCTAAGTACCCAAGCCACATCACTAATCAATTTGTAAAATATTGGAGACGAGAGGTGAGCCATCAATTCGGTAAACAAATCCATGCGCAATATTTGAAAACCATTGTAATTATACCTTTAAAATATTTTATAATATCTTATAATAACATCTTCATTTAGCATAAGGAATGGATTAATGTAAAAACATTAAAAACATTAAAACATAAACATTTGGTAGCTCATGCCTCGTAGTCATAATCATTCATCATTTTAGGGTACTATACCCCTGCAATATTCATAACATCATTGTGCACAAGATCATCGTCATACTAGCAGGCTGGACATAGCATTACATAATACCAAAACATTAGCATCATATATATTCCTACGGACTATGAGCCAAAATATTTTTTGAATCCACCTTACAGCTTTCATAAATAGCATTTAAAGTCTTCTAAAACATTAAAAAATATTTTTTAATCATTTAATTATTTTAGAAAATTCTTTAAGAAAACGTTTTGTTTATGAAAACTAGTTTCTTAAGAAAAATTCATTTTCAAATACATTTTTATAAATTCATTTAAAAGTGTTTTAATTTTACAAAATTTATCTAAATATTTTAGAAATAAGTTTTGTAAAAATTTTTATTTAAACATAATTCTTATAACATAAATTGCATTTATTATAAAGCACATTATGCATGAACCTACTTACCTCGATCCACAACAATCAACTCAATACCTCAAGAACAAACCAATGAGCTTCCCCATGTCCTTAAGGCAAACACTAAGCAAAAAAGTTATAAAACTTTCTTTTCCTTCTCCAAAGACTTATGTTTGTTTCTTTTTTTTTTAGTGTTTTGTAACGGTGTAGAAAATAAAAGACAGTTTCATGTTAAAAAAATAGAAAGTAAGAAAACGCGAGTTTTAAGAAAATTCTTTTTTAATAAAAGCTAACAATCTATGTAACTTATTTAAAACAAATTGATAAGTTTTACTCACACACAAATATCCAATAATAATTATCCTACCCAATTTAATAAGGGTAAAAGAGGAAACAAATAACGAGCATTACACACGGGGATATGTTGCCCTATTCGTGGAGTGTTTCAAACTGGGAATGAGGCTTCTTTTGCAACCCTATTTTGTTCAAATACTTCAAAGAATACATTTAGCTCCTTGTCAGTTAAGCCCAAATGGCTGGAGATTACTCTCTGGTTTGTTTGTTTTATGGAACAGGTGTGGACAAAGTGAACATATTGTTGATGAGATCAAACACCTATTCCAACTAAAGAGCAGCCCAAAAGATGTCAGCTGGTATTACTTTATGTCAAGTATTAAGGTCATAAAATCCATAACCTAACACTCAACTGGGGGTGGGAATTGGAAGAGCAAGTTCTTTTTGCTGAGGGCCCTTGGGGTCAGGGGCATTTACCGATGGTGGGAATGTCCATATTCCATCCCGTTTCTCAATTCCAGGTTGCTTGCTAGTTTAAGATATTTCTTGCTTCTACATGATTAGTTGAATAGGTTGACTCTAATGCGATCTTGGTGTTAACATATATGTTTTCATAATATTGATTTTGATGATAACAAGCAAAATTAAGCATGATTAATCTTTTAAGCTCAAATTATTTTCTTTTTAAATAAATCATTATTTTCATATTATAAAGGTTTTATATTTAATGGAAAAATGATTTGATGAAATTGGTTGTTTTTCAAGTTATGATTTAATTGAAAGAGTTTTGAAAACTTTGAAATCAACAAGTATTTCTTGAAATTTTGGAGGACTTATTTGAAAAGTGTCATAGCATTTTGAGCTATATCATAATTTCAGAAAGTTTTGAGATTAACAAAGCGTTATTTGAAAATTCTAAAATTGGCTATTTGTAAACTTTCATAACGTTTTGGGTCATAGTACAGTTTTATAAAGTCTTGGGGTCAAACTGTATATTTAGAAAATAATTTCACTGTAGCAATCACTGTAGCAAACGGCTAACCATTTATTTAAAACGGTTAACCGATAATTTCCAGAAAGCATGTTCTGTCAAGTTTTGTTAAAATGATGATTCTAGAACATAACGGTGAACCGTTTACTGAAAACGGTTAACCGTTTATTTTAACCTTGAACCATTTAGTAAGAACGGTTAAACCAAATTAAATAATGATTCTGAAACATAACGGTGAACTGTTTACAGAAAACGGTTAATCGTTTATTTTAACCTTGAACCGTTTAGTAAAAACGGTTAAACCAAATTTATTTTGCAGGTCTCTGGAAGTTAACGGCGAAAGGGTAACCCTAAACGGTAAACCGTTTATTTGAAATTTAACCCAACGGTAATTTTTGACCAGCGAAACGGTTAACCGTTAATAGTTAACCTTGAACCGTTTTCGGGCCGACAGTGCATAACGGCTAGTTTTTGAGCTCAAACTATATAAACTCAAAACCAATTCATTTTTGAAAATCCAAGCAAGGAAAAACAAGATCATATAACATATATTGAGCTTTCATTTCGTAAATCATCATTTATTGAATCATTATTGTTCTTCAATTTGTATATCCACTCTTAAAGAGAGATTCATTGTTGTATTTTTCATTTCTCATCAAATTGTGAGTGTACAAGTGTGGGAAACACTTGGGGTGAAGAGATTGGGGATATAATCTCTTGTTGTAAAGGTTCATTGACACCTTGGAAGTCAATTGTAAACATTTGAAGCCTTGGGAGACTTGGATAGTGAAATCCTCAAGCCAGGTGAGCTTGGAAGCGTGGACGTAGGCGGAGATACCCGAACCACGTAAAAATCCTAGTGTTCGTTTTTCTCTTCCCTTACTCTTTTAATATTGTGCTTGATTGAATTTATTGTTTTCATTTGATTAAGGCAATAGATTAAATTGTTGTGCGAATTGTTTTGCATAAATTTTAAAATCCCAATTCACCCCCCTCTTGGGTTGCCTAGTTAGTATTTCATTTGGTATTAGAGCGAGGTGCTCTTGTGTAGACTTAATCGTCTAGAGTTAAAGATCCATGCGAACCCAAATTAGCGCAACCATCATGGAAGGCCAATCTATCACTAGACCTCCATTTTTCGATGGAAATGATTTTCCTTATTGGAAAACTAGGATGAGAATTTATTTACAAGCTTTAGATTACGAAATTTGGGAAGTTGTTTGTGATGATTTACTCATTCCTAGAAAGAATGTTTTAAGTGAGTTGGATAAGAAAAAGATGTCTTTAAATTCCAAGGCTATGAATGCTTTATTTTGTGCCTTAGATAAAAAGGAATTTCATAGAGTTTCAAATTGTTCTAATGCTTATGAAATTTGGAGAAAACTTGAAATTGTGTATGAGGAGACTACAAACGAGGAGGAATTTCATGAAGTGTCGAATTTGGCACTTATGGCACTAGGAGATGATGATGATGATCTCAATGAGGTAAGTGATCCAACCTATGATGAATTGTATGATGCTTTTAAAGAAATGCATGATGAGTTGATGAAAATTGGTAAAAAGAATGCATGGTTTAAAAAGAAAATGGTAGAGCTCACAAATGAAAATGAAACTCTAAGTGCAAAGATTGTATGCCTAGAATTAGATAATAAAACATTGCATGATAGAGTTACATTATCAAATGAGAAACTTGGCACTTCACATGAGCATTTAGAATCATATGTAGATGACTTGAAAAATGAAAATGATGCTTTACAACAATGCAATAATTCATTAAATGAAAATATTAAAGGACTAGAGTTAGACAATAAAATGTTGCATGATAGAATTGCATCATTTAAAGTTAAACAAAATATTTCGTATGAGCAGAAAAATCACATGTTGATAAATTGATGAAAGAAAATGATGTGCTTAAGAAGAAGAGCAATGAGCTCAATGAAATTGTGTTAAAATTCACAAATGGTCAAAAGAACTTAGAAAAATTACTAAGCACTAAAAAATGTGTGTTTGATAAAGGAGGACTTGGGTATAAGCCTTACTTGAAACAAAAATATTATAAGAATTATTTTGTTAAGGCTACCTCCATAAGTGATCATAAGATTGTTTGTCATTATTGTAATGGAAATGGTCATATAAGTTTTAGATGTCCAATTAAGAGAAATGTACACTATGGAGTTAAATGTATTTGGGTTCCAAAAGGAACTAAATCTAACATTCAAGGACCCAAGAGCATTTGGGTACCAAAGTATACAACTTGAATAATTTTTTTGTAGGTACCACAAATAAGGATGGATGGAAAGTTCCTTGATGAAGCTTGTGAGGATAATCACTTGATCATGGTTTAGGCAAAAATAATGAGGCAAGATGGTTTAATTGTTTTGGTAACAATTATTGCCTTGTTGATTATAAGTGATGGTCTTTTAAGTTTAGTAAGTATTTAATAATTCATTTGGTATCTTGTTGAATGAATCATGAAAAATGAATTTACGAAAGTATGCTTGTATGTTTACACGATTATCATTGTGTTTAACATTGAGTGCTTTATCATGATGCATGGTTATATATTTATGATGATAGCTTGTCACCTCATCATGATGGATTTTTTTTATTTTAATGATTATGTAATGCCTAAGCATGATAAATAAGCGATATGCTTTAATTCTCAATCTTTGAATGCTTACATATTTCATGATTGTGTGATGTATATGCATGATATATGCGTTATATGTTATTTCTTGTATTAGAAGTGATAATTGTGGAGAATTTGAAAATCATGCATTTGAGATTTTTTGCAATGATTTTGCCATTGAACATCAATTTTCATCACCTAGGACTCCACAGCAAAATGGAGTTGTAGAGTGAAAGAATAGGTCTATTCAAAAAATGGCTAGGACCACGTTGATTAGGCATCATCTCAATAACACTCCATATGAGCTTTGGAAAGATAAAAAAAGCCCAACATTGGTTATTTTAAAGTTTTTGATGCAAATATTTTGTTTTGAACACAAAAGATAATCTTAGTAAATTTGATCCAAAATCTGATGTTGGTATTTTTCTTGGTTATTCAAATTCAAGCAAAGCTTATAGAGTGTATAATAAAAGAACTTTGATTGTGGAACAATTTATACATGTTACATTTGATGAGTCTAATTCTTCCCCTACGGAGAAAGTCGTTGTTGATGATAATGCAGAAGAAGAACAACAAGAAGAAGTATCAAATGACAACAAAAAATGATGCACCACATAAAAATCAAGAGAAATATCATGCAGAAACAAATGCAGAGCAAAAGAAAGTAATTCTCAAACACTCCCCAAAGAGCAGAGGTATGTTTCTTCTCACCCTAAAGACTTAATCTTAGGAGATCCATCACAAGATGAAATTACTAGATCATCATTTAGAAATATATGTAAGTATTTGTAATAATAGATTTGATCACTTGTTATTTAACTCATAATTATGGCTTTTCTCAATAGTTATGTTGATTTTGATGATATATATTGGCATATGTTGATTTTGATGATCTATGTATTGCCATTATGTACTTATGCTTTAATTAAGTTTTGATAATAAAGAATGTGCTTTGATGATTACATTGATTTGATGAAGTTTAATCTTGTGCAATCTATGATTGGTGAATGGATTTATTTTTTATACTTTATCGATGTATTGTTGAATATGCATTACTTGTTGTAAATGATATATAAAAAAAGATACATATACTTCGAGAATTTTAAGCATATAAGATTTTTTAAGTTATATTGAAATGTCACATTAGATCTTTGGTGAGTTTAGTTGTCTTGATTTATAAAATGTGATTGGTAATTACGGAGCTTGGATAGTTGATAATATGCATGCCAATTTGGTAAAGAAATCAAAACCTCTTTGCGAAGAGCAATTTTCAAAAATTTGCCATGAACTTGGGATGATGAAATTTATTAATATATCTAATCATGTTATTAATACTATTAAAATTGATTTCTTGATGATTTTGATGATTGATGATTATATGTGTGTTGCTTGATGAATTGGTGAAGTGGTTGGTTTGTTATAATTGTTTAAACTTGGAAGTGTTTTTAACCATGTTGTGAATTTGAGAATTTGTTCATTTTTAAGGGGAGACTCTGTCGAAATTTTTGTTCGCACAAAATGGGTAATATCTTCATCGAATTATTTTTTTTTTTATGATCTTGTTTCGATTGCATCTATCTATCTTTTCTTTTTTATGATGAAGGGGGAGATAAATATGATATGTTTTTGGATAAAATCATTTTGGTTAAATTTTTAAATTGGCCATATATTTAGGGGGAGCATATAATATGATTTTGGATAATATGCATTTGAGAATTTGTTCATTTGAGAGTTTGTTCATTTTTAAAGGGAGACTCTGTCGAAACTTTTGTTCACACAAAATGGGTAATATCTTCATCGAATTATTTTTTTATCTTGTTTCAGTTGCATCTATCTTTTTTTTATGATGAAGGAGGAGATAAATATGATATGTATTTGGATAAAATTATTTTGGTTAAATTTTTTTAAATTGGCCATATATTTAGGGGGAGCATATGATATGATTTTGGATAATATGCATTTTGAATTTTTTTTGTTGTTCAAAGGGGGAGAATGTGTTGAAATTTCTAGTCGGACAAACATGAGTAATGAATTTGCTACTCTTATTCTTTTCCTTTAAGTTTTCTTTTTGATGATGAAGAGGGAGAAGAATACATGTCTTTAAATTTATAAAACTTTACTACTCTTTTTCTTTGCCAATTAAATTTTTTTTATGATGAGGGGGAGAAAAATCTATGTATTTAAATTTGTTAATTTAGCTAATTGGCAAATTGTAAGAGAAGATTATATTTAGGGGAAGCAATTTATGGAATCATTCTTTAAATACATGAAATGTTTGTCATCATCAAAAATGGGGAGATTGTTAACATATATGTTTTCATAATATTGATTTTGATGATAACAAACAAAATTAAAAATGATTAATCTTTTAAGCTCAAATTATTTTCTTTTTAAATAAGTCATTATTTTCATATTATAAAGTTTTTGTATTTAATGGAAAAATGATTTTATGAAATTGGTTGTTTTTCAAGTTATGATTTAATTGAAAGAGTTTTGAAAACTTTGAAATCAACAAGTATTGCTTGAAATTTTGGAGGACTTATTTGAAAAGTGTCATAGCATTTTGGGCTATATCATAATTTCAGAAAGTTTTGAGATTAACAAAGCATTATTTGAAAATTCTGAAATTGGACCTATTTGTAAACTTTCATAACGCTTTAGGTCATAGTACAGTTTTATAAAGTCTTGGGGTCAAACTGTATATTTAGAAAATAATTTCACTGTAGCAATCACTGTAGCAAACGGCTAACCGTTTATTTAAAACGGTTAACCGATAATTTCCAGAAAGCATGTTCTGCCAAGTTTTGTTAAAATGATGATTCTAGAACATAACGGTGAACCGTTTACTGAAAACGGTTAACCGTTTATTTTAACCTTGAACCGTTTAGTAAGAACGGTTAAACCAAATTAAATAATGATTCTGGAACACAACGGTGAACCGTTTACATAAAATGGTTAACCGTTTATTTTAATCTTGAACCGTTTAGTAAAAACGGTTAAACCAAATTTGTTTTGCAGGTCTCTGGAAGTTAACGGCGAAAGGGTAACCCTAAACGGTAAACTGTTTATTTGAAATTTAACCCAACGGTAACTTTTGACCAGCAAAACGGTTAACCGTTAATAGTTAACCTTGAACCGTTTTCGGGCCGACAGTGCATAACGGCTAGTTTTTGAGCTCAAACTATATAAACTCAAAACCAATTCATTTTTGAAAATCCAAGCAAGGAAAAACAAGATCATATAACATATATTGAGCTTCCATTTTGTAAATCATCATTTATTGAATCATTATTGTTCTTCAATTTGTATATCCACTCTTAAAGAGAGATTCATTGTTGTATTTTTCATTTCTCATCAAATTGTGAGTGTACAAGTGTGGGAAACACTTGGGGTGAAGAGATTGGGGATATAATCTCTTGTTGTAAAGGTTCATTAACACCTTGGAAGTCAATTGTAAACATTTGAAGCCTTGGGAGGCTTGGATAGTGAAGTCCTCAAGCCGGGTGAGCTTGGAGGCGTGGACGTAGGCGGGGATAGCCGAATTACGTAAAAATCCTTGTGTTCGTTTTTCTCTTTCCTTACTCTTTTAATATTGTGCTTGATTGAATTTATTGTTTTCATTTGATTAAGGCAATAGATTAAATTGTTGTGCGAATTGTGTTGCATAAATTTTAAAATCCCAATTCACCCCCCTCTTGGGTTGCCTAGTTAGTATTTCACTTGATTCATGTTGCAAATTCTTGGAGCATCAACTATAACATTAAGAGCAAATTACTGAAGAGGATCAAGGTTGCCTCAGCAAACTCTGCTCGTGTAAAGTCATGTTGTCCATGCGTAGCTTAGTCGACTGGCATCTAGTATTAGACGCTCACAATATGGAAGACACTGTGATCGGGGTCTTGAACAAAAGGCGTCCTCGTTTTGGTGGTGCCAAAAGAGGTCCAAGCAAAGATACTCCTTAAGATAAGCACCTTAATACTATAAAAAGGGTTTCTCCTCTTAAGACTTTTCTGCCTTCTCTGCCTAGAGCAAGTGAAACAAGTGGAATTGCAAGTGACAAAGGTCTTACCTCATCTTCTCCGCTGTCTGGGTCAAAACCTCGATCACCCAATGAGCGACCAGAGTATCTGGCTGCCTATATCAGTGAATGCATCAGGCTCGTAAAGAAAAAAAAAACCTTGAGGATTTTGACAATTGTACTCTTGGGGAGTTGGTTGGAGTTCTTCAGTTTTATAAGTTCCAGCTGGGTTCCTTGGCCACATAATACAAAGCAACAGTTGGTCGTTATGACAAAAACATGAAGGATTAGCGTCTAAATTACCAAGAATAGAGCTGAAGCGGCCAAAAAGAAAGTAGGAGATCTTAATCTCAAGAATTTAAAGCTTATGGAGCATATGTCTCTTGCAGAGGCTAAGGAAGTCAACCTCGAGAATGAGTTGTTGAAACCAAATCAATCAGTAAGATCAACTTGGAACCCCCAAGACCCACTCTATAAAACTCAATCTTGTTCTGGAACTAACACTGAACTAAGCTTTAACAAGAATTATGTTTGGTAACTAAAATCAATCACACAATCAAAGAAAAACATATCACACACTTACACCAAGGATTATAGTGGTTCGGCCAATTTCTTGCCTACATCCACTGTGAAAAGAAAAGCATGTTTTTACTGATTTTCAGAAAACAAGTTAGCAATATGAAGTGTACATACAATTCAACTGATACCCTTAGTAACAGATCCTAGGACCTTTAATACTCCACTCATAATAATTTAAAAGAACCCCAAGAAGTCAGTTCACGCTCCTGGATTTCCAGCCAAGAAGATCTCTAGCTGCTTTCTGCGTGATCTAACCGAAAAAATCACTTCTTGAATTTGCTCTGGGACACTTGTCAATTGCTCATGCAATCTGCTAACTAAAGCGCAGATATGGCTGCCATTTGAATTAGTAGAACATGTGACACATCATGTGCATTACTAACGCATCCAACCGACATAGTGTTTGCATCATTCAGTTGCTCTGAACTCCAATACTCGACATGTCGTTATTCTTCCTGACAAACAAGTGACATGTCATACATATCCCTAAGTTCATATTTAAGCTTCATAACTCCAACATTCTCCACCTTGAACTCAAATCAGTTACTGCTAAGTTTCTACCTCCTACATCATCCCTGCAGTTTTATAGCCTGCAATTCCAACTGAGTTCATGCAGAACTCCAGCTTGGCTACTGGTACAACCTGTGTCAACATATTAACAATGTTATTATCAGTGTGTATCTTTAACAACTTCACTACACTTCTGGACACCTCCAGCCTGACAAAGTGCAGTTCAATGTTAATGTTCTTTGTCTTTTCATGATTTACTTGGATCTTGCTTAGGCAAATTGCACTTTGACTGTCACAATGAATAGCCATCTACTTTTGTTCATATCTCAATTCTGTAACCATTCCTTTGAGCCATATTGCCTCTTTAAAGGCTTCTACAGCTACAGTATACTCAGCTTCTGTTGTTGATAGAGCAACAACACTTTGCAGTGAAGCTTTCCAATTTATGGTATAGTTACTGAGTGTGAACAGATAGCCTGTCGGAGACCTTCTTTTATCTAGATCCCCTGCATAGTCAACATCCACATAGCCTTCAACATTAACTTTTGTACCTCTTTTTGCTCCATAGATGAAACCATAATCAACAGTCCCACTGAGATATCTTAAGATCCATTTTACAGCCCTTCAGTGCTATTTTTCATGAATAGCCATATTCTTGGAAACTACACTTACTGCATAAATATCTGACCTTGTTAGGACCATGGCATACATTAGGCACCCCACAACACTTGAATATGGAATTATGCTCATCTCAGCTTTTTCATCTTCAGTCCTTGGACACTGGTTATAAGACAACCTGAAATGAGCTAACAGTGGAGTTTGAACTGGTTTTGAGTCCACCATTTCAAATCTCTCAAGTACTTTCTTGATATAACAGTGATATGATAGCTTTAGTATCCCTTTCTTGCTATCTCTTAGCAACTCCACTCCAAGGATCTTCTTGGCTGCTCCAAGATCCTTCATCTTAAATGCATTTTTTAACTGTTTCTTTAGCTTATATATTTGATCCATATGTTTACATGCTATGAGCATGTCATCAACATATAGCAACAGATAGATCTTACTACCATCTCTCAAATCTTTGTGGTATACATAGCAATCATAATAGCACCTTTGAAAACTGTTCTCAGCCATGAACTTATCAATTCTCAAGTACCATTGTCTCGGGGATTGCTTTAATCCATATAGAGACTTCTTCAAAAGACACACATAATCAGCTTTATCTGATTTCTCATAACTTCTTGGTTGTTCCATTACAATCATTTCTTCCAATTCACCATGAAGGAATGCAATCTTGACATTCATCTGTTCCAGGTGCATGTCATTCACTGCAACAAGTGCTAATAGGATCCTCAAAGAAGAGTGTCTCACCACTAGGGAAAAAACCTCATTGAAATCAATCCCCTCCTTTTGTGTGAAGCTTTTGGCAACTAGTCTGGCTTTAAATCTGAGTGGTTCAACTCCTCGTATACCCTCTTTGATCTTATAGATCCACTTGCAGCCAACTACTTTCTTCTTTGCTGGTTTTGGAATCAAATCCCAAGTTTGGTTCTTGATCAATGATCTCATTTCTTCATCCATAACTGCAATCCACTTATTTAAGTCCTTACTACTGACAGCTTCAGTGTAAGTTTTTGGTTCATCCACTACTATTTTCAGTGCTGCTAATAGTGCAAATGCAATCAAGTTTGCATATGCATACCTCTTAGGTGGCTTTGATTCCCTTTTCTTTCTGTCTCTCACCAACTGATAATCTCTGAGGTCATCATTACCTTTTGATTATTCTTCTTGTTTAGAAAAATCTCTTCCATGTGCATTCTCAAGCCCTGCTTTTGTATCAGCTTCTGTGCTTGAGCTTGGAAACTCCACCTCAAAGGAAGTATTCTTGTCACTCCCTGAATTTCTTTCAATGGTTTGCTTCACAGTGGTTGAGTTTTGAAACATTTCATATTCATTAAACACCACATCCCTGCTGATTATTGCCCTTGGTGGCTTCGTATCTGTACACCCTAACTTGTATCCCTTCACACCAGCAGGATATCATAGGAATACACATTTAAAGACTCTGGGCTCTAGCTTCCTTTGTTTGACATGAGCATAGGCTGGGCAGCCAAATATTCTCAAATGAGAATAGTCTGCTGGTTTGCCAGACCATATCTCATATGGTGTTTTAAAATTAATTCCAGAAGAGGGACTCATGTTTACTATGTAGGATGCAGTATCTAGAGCTTCAGCTCACATACTCATAGGTAGCTTAGAATGGATCAGCATACACCTAACTTTATCTATTAGGGTCTTATTCATTTTTTCAGCTAACCCATTTTGTTGTGGTGTGTGTCTTACAGTTTTGTGTCTAACAATGTCATGTTTTGTACAGAAATCATCAAAGTCCTTATTGCAGAACTCTAAACCATTATATGTCCTCAGTCTTCTAACATTTCTATTTGTCTGTGTTTCAACTAATGTTTTCCAGTTCTTAAACTGATCAAACACTTTATCTTTACTCTTCAACACAAACACCCAAACCATTCTTGAGAAATCATCAATAAGAGATAAGAAGTACCTAGCCCCACCTAGAGAAGTTGTATGTGCAGGCCCCCACAGATTAGCATGAAAGTAGTCTAGAATTCCCTTTGAGTTATGAATACCAGCACTGAATTTAACTCTTAAAGATTTTCTTAGGACACAATCTTCACATAACTTCAAAGACTCTATCTTATCTACTCTTAAGACCCTCTGTTTTGATAGTTCCTTTAAGCCCCTTTCACTCATGTGGCCTAACCTTACATGCCACAACATGGTTTTGTTTAGGTTTTGATTTGACACAGCAACATTCCCTCTGACAATTGAGCCCTATAGCACATACAAGTGATTGTTCATGTTCCCTTTCATCACAACCATTGACCCCTTCATGACCTTTAAAGAGCCTGACTCAAGTTTAACTAAGTACCCTATTTTATCCAACATTCCTAGAGAGATAAGGTTTTTTTTTAGATCAGGCACATGTCTGACATCTCTTAGTTCCCTAATCATGACATTATACATTTTCAACCTAATTAAACCTCTGCCAACCACTCTACAGCTTAAATCATTACCCATTACTACTATTCCACCAACATAAGTCTCAAAGATTGTAAATAAAGTTTTATTTGGGCACATGTAGAAGGAACAACCAGAATCTAAAACCTAATTACCTTTTGTTTGAGCATCAGTTGCTATTAGAACTCCAGTTGAGTCATAGCCATCAGATTCTTCAAATTCTAATGCAACAGCAGCATCTCCACTTTCTCCTTTGCATTGTTCTTCTTGTTTTTCATCTCAGGGAAATCTTTCTTAAAATGACCTTCCTTATGACAGTGGAAGCATTTCAAGTTCTTCGGCCTGGATTTTGATCTCTTCTTATTATTCTTGCTAGTTTCTTTTTTTTCAGTTCTTCCCCTTACTGTCAGACTTTCTTTATCCCTAGTTTCTTTCTTAATTGCAGCCTTAGAACTCAGAGCTTCCTTTACATCTCCCATAGGGAGAGTCTGTCTCTCATACATTAATGTATCCACAAGATTCTCATACGAACTCGGCAAAAGAGCAGAGCAGGATCATGGCTTTGTCTTCATCATCAATTTTCACATTGATGTCTCCAAGATCCAAGATGATCTTGTTAAAAGCATCAATATGATCAGTGATTGATAATCCTTCTTCCATCTACAAGGTCTAAAGCTTCTTCTTTGTGGCTAGTCTTTTAGCCATTGACTTCTTTGTGTATAAGTCTTCAAGCTTCTTCCATAGTCCTGCTGTTGTTTTTTCTCCACCAACTTCTCTGAGTACACCATCCCCAAGACTTAGAATTATTGCATTGTGTGCCCTATTAAGCACCTCAGATAATTCTTCTTCAGTCACCTTCATTGGGTTTTTGGATGATGACTCATCATCAAGTGCAACATCCAACCTTTGATGCACTAGTAAGGCTCTCATCTTGAGCCACCATAGGTGAAAATCATTTTTGCTTGTAAACCTCTCCACCTCAAGTCTAGTTGAATCCATTTCAAAGACCAAGAAACCAGAGATAGGCTCTGATACTAATTTGTTGAAACCAAATCAATCACCAAGATCAACTTGGAACCCTCAAGACCTACTCTATGAAACTCGATCTTGTTCTAGAACTAACACTAAACTGAGCTTTAACAAGAATTATGTTTGGTAACTGAAATCAATCGCACAATCAAAGAAAAACATATCACACACTTGCACCAAGGATTACAGTGGTTCGGCCAATTTCTTGCCTACATCCACTGTGAAAAGAGAAGCAACTTTTACTGATTTCCAGAAAACAAGTTAGCAATATGAAGTGTACATACAATTCAACTAATACCCTTAGTAACAGATCCTAGGACCTTTTATACTCCACTCAGAACAATCTGAAAGAACCCCAAGAAGTCAGCTCATGCTTCTAAGTTTCCAGCCAAGAAGATCTCCAGCTACCTCCCGCGTGATCTAACCGAAAAAATCACTTCTTGAATTTGCTCTGGGACACTAATTGCTCACGCAATCTGCTAACTAAAACGCAGATGCGGTTGCCGTTTGAATAGTGGAACATATAACGCATCACGTGCATTTCTAACGCATCCAGCTGACATAGCGTTTGTATCATTCAGCTGCTCTGAACTCCAACACTCGACATGTCGTTATTCTTCCTTACAAACAAGCGACGTGCCATACATATCCCTAAGTTCATATTTGAGCTTCATAACTCCAACATGAGCTGATCGACATTAAAGAGGAGTTCGCGACCTAAAAAGCATCTTATCAATCCCAGTTGGAATTTCTTCAAATGACCCATAAGAATTAGATCAAGGCTCTAGAGAACGATCATTGTCATTGAATATGATTCGAAAATATTATGTCAGTAAATATAAGAGAACTTTACTTCTCCATCATGAGCAGGAGGGACATATCTAGGACAGGATTAGCTAGGGCCGTGGCCCAGGATTTTGAAATTATTTACATCATTAAAAGAAAAGATAATATTTTATTTATTATTTAAAAAATTAACCCTACTGAATTATAAAATTATGAAAGTGTCATAATTAATTTTAAAAAATTTTATGCTACCCCTACATTAAATTTCTAATTATAAATAATTTGATCAACCATTAAAATATTATGAACTTAAATGAAGAGAAAAAACAGTATATTATGAAGATAAAATTGAAAAACTAATTAAAAATAAAAGAAAATCACTTTCTTCTTTTTATTTTTTTCGATTTCTTTCGAATGCTTTGAATAAAAAACACATTTTTTTGTTTATTTGTCACAATGTCAGTGCTTGGATTTCATTCTGGTTCCCTAAATCAAAAGAGCTTCCTTCAATTATTTAGTCTTTTAACATTGATCTTTAAGTTATAAGTGCAGCTAATTCTTTAAGTTTTCCAATTGATCTTATATCTAGTTTTAGAATCCCTATTTTTATCAAGTATTCTTGTTTTCTCTTTGTGTTGTACTTTATGAATATTTATGTTATTATTAAAAGATTATAAGAACAAGTTAATGATAACTTGGTTTTGTATATTGGAAAATATTTTTGATTATATTGATAATGAAACTATCATTTATTCTTTTCAATGCATAAGATTCCATTGAATTGTCTTTGACGAGAACAATTTTAACCAGTAAATCTATTATCAATCAGTATTATAGTTTTGATGTTACATATTGCTATTTAATTTTTTAGAATTATATTATATTTTAAATAGAGTGTTAATCAGGTACACGCACATGCATTCCATAAGAAGCATGACTGTGCACATGACAAGCTCGCATTTGGAGGATATGGAACCCACAATACAGTTTCCCAAATGAAAGCTTGCCACAGACACCTGCATCAAGTTCGATTTTAAATGTGTCCCAACTCGATCAAAATCTTGATTACGTCCCTGATGATTAGAGAAGGATGGAAATTTTTTTGGCAAACTTCTTGTATGGTTGTATGCTCTCCTGTGTCAATATATTATGTGTTGGATAAAAATACAAAATTTAATATGTCTAACAAAATAAGTCTTTGTGAAATCATTAACTAATAATTTAAAAATATGTCACTTTGTAAATATACGAAAAAAATTATACAAGCATTTGTATATTTGTTATTAATTTAAATGAAAAAGAGTAACAATAGAAACACAAACTATTTGTGCAGCATAAATGTAATATGCAAATTCATGTAGCATGAAGATATGAGTTGGATAAAAGTATGACATAACAATTTTTTGAAATTTAAATAGTATTTATGTTGTAATTTTAAGTGTCATTTTTCCTCAATTAAATCTCAATTTTATGATAATTTAGAGTTTGATTAAATTGTCCATCCACTTCTACCTAACGTAGCGCATACTTGAAATTGAGCATTTTGTTAAATAATTATTTAAGAAAAAATGGAATATATATTCTACAACAGATGAAAATTGAATAGCCATTAATTTCAACATTGAATAAAAATAACGAATATTAAACTCTTCAAAATAATGAGAATAATTAATCACAATAATGAAGATTGAAGGGCACTTTGATGCTTTTGCTTATCGTCAAAACCTTGTGGAAACCACCGTATAATGCATGCTTTAAATAACGCTGTCATAACCACTTTATATTATATTGTATAATTCGCATATCAGTATTTTAATTTGGACTAAAGAATGGAATCTTCCTTTCATATGAAATAACATTCGTGGTAATGGCTTTAAAATTTTATTTTTCAAAATTAGAGATCGAGAAATTGATCTTTCAAACAAGTTTGAAAAGATGCCCGAACTCAGTGTTTTCTTGGACTGATACTCGAATTTTCTTGGAAAGATAGATTCTGTGAGAAGTTCAGTAATACAATAGAAACTTGGAATAGATTATTATTTATCTCACTCATTGGTATTTGGTCTATGCTCACAGCTGATAATACTGTAGATGACTTGTCGTTTACTTTTTAACAACAAACAATGTATGTCGTCACATTAATAAATGATCATTTGTCTTCTTGAAAAACGACGCGTCATCTACAAGAATCAGCTGTAGGATCTGAAATTTGAAATGGCTGTGAATTTTTCATATTTTTATTTTTGGGTACAGTGTTTGTAATAATTAGCTCACTGGTTGATCTTCGTGCACACGAAGTTGACTAGTCAAGGTGCGTGAACGGTCCCGATCCGCTCATGACAAAACCATGATTTCTGAAAATATTTAATTACCTAAACGACATTTCAAATAATTTAATCTACATAATTCAGGCCATTTATTTTCTTTAATTTGTACCAATGAATGGAATCTTCCGTTCATAAAATTAAACTTTTAATTTGCAGTAACTGATTTGATTCCCATTCTAGAGATCAAACTGCACACATTCTTTCTCTTTTAATGAGCAAAGAGAAAGATTTTCATGGTTCCGAACTGAAAATCAAAACACTTTGCTGTGATTTACTCAAATTCACATCTTCATTCAGATGCTGAATTAACAATGAACTAACTTCGACACAAAAAGCAACCTCAAAAAATAATAATAAATAAATACATACATGTAAAACCAGAACTGCAGGTTGGAATAAATTAAATCTCTGCAGCTTGATCAGCTTAAATGCTTAATCAGTATTACTTACCTCAACAAGCAACAACAAGGATGTTGTTGACACGGCTTCGATAAATCAAAACGCATGTCTCAGTATCTGATATGGGAAAATAAAATGTCAGTGGCCTTTCCAACCAAAGGCAGAGGACTAATCATAAAATGGAAGAATCAAACTACGTGATGGTATCCAAAATTCAAATGAAAAGCAAAGTAGAAAAAGAAAGGTAGATCATGCACACATTCTAATGAGGTTATTCTTATACCATAAATGCACCAAGATGAAGATCCTCTTAACTCCTTGCGCAGATCCACACACTAGACATTGGCTAGGAGGTATAGGTGTTGTTCTTCAGTCTGAAAGCAATTTCTCTCGGTTTAATCAAATGCAGAGAAACACGCAAGGATCAGTAATAAAATGAATGTGCAAAGGCAAATTATTGCCCTTGTTAGGATCACAAATTTCAATGTTAATGAAATTTGGTGATCTTGTCAGTCTCATTTTTCAGCTTGATGTTGCATTATCCCTGTTCTGTTGTTTAATCTTCAACCTATCTTTGGTCACAGGACCTGCAGGAAATATATTTTCTTCCGACGCAAGACAGCATGGATTTCACCACTCCATTCTTGGAATTCATACTGAACAAAGCAGATAACTGGACGTGCTGCTCAGGGAGGAAGACGATAGAGATGCAAGAAAGAATGAGACTATGATTATACATATTAAGATTGGGAATAAAACTCCCAACTTATTATGCCTCTGCATTTCCAGCCGATTGTCACCCCACTTCAAAACCAGAATGACTTGATCATCCGAAAGAAAACGTAGATTTGGCAAACTTGGTATCAACTTTGTCCGAAACAGAAAATATTGAATTGAAACGGGACTAAGTTCACAATTTTCTTTAATTATGATACAACTCCGCAGCTCAGAGTTTATATCATCGAATTACACTTTTCGAGTAAGTGCTAACTCCAGCAGAAAAACCAAAAAAGAATTGAAATTAGATGAGGAACAGAGAAAGCAGGAGAGACCGAGAGAAAAGAAGAAATATTTGTAATTAATTTCATTAGTTCCTCACTGACGTGTTTCCTTACACATATACCTTTTACCCCTCAACAATACACGCCTAACTAACCAACAACATAATGATTGGCAAAAATAAACAAACAAAATAACAAAATCACAGCTGTGATCTTCTGTGATCTTCACCCCCTCTTTTAGTTCATTCTCGAATATTCTTTAGGGAATGTAATCTTTGAGGTATGTCAGTGCCCTGCGAATACGAGTTGGACCTTTTATGAGCTCCTCGACAAGCTGAGCTTCTTCCTCTGTTTCAAGTGCTCGCTTATCATTAATCTCGGGCCAAGTTGTATCAAATTACCACTCACCAACCGAAGTTCCGAAATCCTATATGTAATTAGAGCTCCCCTCAGTCATATAAAGGAAGTTTCAACATCCTCTGTTTCCTCTGCTAGCCACCATCGTGACATTCGCAGTTGGTGAAATGTATGACTGATCTAATTGGTTTCTGAGCTATGAATTCTCTGAGTTCATTTTTCCTCCTACGAATTTGCCATCTATGCAAACAAGAGGGATGGTGGCAATCTTGGACCACTCTTTTCCTGTATCCCTTTTGTACTCTTTCTCTAGCATTGGACAGCTCCATATGTTTAACCCCAAAATTGAGGATGGAAGGCCCACCTCTGGAAATGATGTCAGATTCGGGCAATCATCGATCCACAGAAATTCAAGGGAGGTGAGGCTTTGGAAACCCTTTGAAGATAGCTTTTTCAAGTTTTGGAATCCTATGATGTTCAGAAAACATAGAGAGGTGGGCAACATCATTCCCATCTCCTCGTCTGGAAAACACTCTGCTTCATCATCATCACATCCTTCGATCCACAGGCGTCTAAGAGAGGTAAGCCTGTGCAACCCCCACTGGATGACTGCCTTGTACATTTTCACATCAACTCCTCTAATTTTTAGTTCTACTAGATTGTTGGGAAAGCCTTCTTCTGGAAACCTTACAATACTTGGACATCTCTGCAAATATAAATGTTCAAGAGAGTTGAGTTTGTGCAGGTCATTGGGCAGAGCTTCAAGCTTCTCACAACTCCATATCCTAACACTTGAAATGGTGATGGGAAGCCCTCTTTCTGCCAAGGAAACAAGACTTGGACAGCGCTGTACATCAATCCTCTGTACATTTTGCAGGCCGTCAGGTATTGACTCCAGCTTTTGACAATCCCATATATAGAGTTGTTCAAGCGCCTCAAGTAGCCGGATTCCTGGGGATAAACTGGTGAGCTCAGGGCAACGCCTTATCCCCAGGCATTTCAGCGTCACTGATGAAGTAGCATCTTCTTCACCATAGACCAAATGCTGTAAGTTCGCACAATTCTCTATCTCGAGCCTTGTAAGAGATGAAGGTAGCTTCCGTCTTGCAATGAATGTTAGAGAATGACAACCACCGATTACTAAACTTTCCAGCTGTGAATTGTTGCCGGTAAACGATGAAGAAGAAGCAACAGAAGCATCCTCTTCACCATCGACCAAATGCTGCAAGTTCTCACAATTCTCTATCTCAAGCTTCTTGAGAGATGAAGGCAGCTTCCGTCTTGCAATGAATGTTAGAGAATCACAGCTGGTGATTCGTAGGCTTTCTAGCTGCAAATTGTTTTCTTTAAACGATGAGGAAGACGATGAAGAAGCAGCAGTAGCAGAAGCATCCTCTTCACCATCTACCAAATGCTGCAAGTTCTTACAATTATGGATTTCGAGCATTTTAAGAGATGAACTCCACAACACGGTCGATGGCAAATATGTGCAGTTCTCACAATTTTCTAAGATAAGGACCTCCATCTTGGAGTAAGATGGATCTCCTATCCAAGAAGGAAATCTTTTGCCACCATAGCCGTTGATTTTGAGTTTCTTCATATTTGTACAGGGTTTTAGCATGCCAAGTACAAGCTCTTCTTTATCCTCATTTCGTGAGCTGTCAAACTGAGACCCCCATTGCAATGACAATGCTTCTAGATTCTGCTTCTCGTATAATATTTCTTCGCTTGCCTCCCGTGAGATAGTCACATTCTCCAATCTCGAAATACAAAGTTCTCCACCGAGAAATGTTAAACTCTTCAGATCTTTCAAGCCAGATGATCGCGTACCCGTGCCCACAATGAAATTAGAAAGTGCCTGAAGATTCTTCAACTCCCTCATTCCGAATGGCATCTCTTTTATTAAATATGCACCCATTATGTCAAGATGGCGCAAATTGATCAACTTTCTCATTTTGGATGGTAACTTCAGTAAATAATAACAACCTCTTAACAACAAAATTTGCAAGTTAATCAGAGAGCACGTTGACTTGGGCAAATTTCTAATCCATGTGTGAGAGAGGTTGAGATACCTCAAATGTTTCCAACCACTCATCGATCTTTTAGGAAACCCGGTGATATAAGATCTGCTTAAAGATAACACCCTCAATTTCCTACATTTTGATAATAAATTAGAAAATACCAAATCATTCTTGTCATACACACCAGAACTTGAAATTGACTCATACACACCAGAACTTGATATTGACACTGGCAGAAATGTCCTCAGATGCTGAACTTTGTGCATTACTTCAAGCATGCTGTTGCCATCATTCACACTACAGTCATAAGAAAAATGACGAGACTTCTGTACAGAGGAGATTGACTTGTTGGCTTCTTCCCATCTAAAACTCGTTTGTCCAGAGACCAATTGGGCCAAATCATGAACAAGGTCGTGCATGACAAATTTAGAGTTGTTACTACTTGACGGTTGGAGTATTGACCTCGACAATAGATCATGAAAATATTCACGACCCAGAACTTCTGGTTGCTTCTTGTTGTTCCTTGATTCTTGAATGATGCCTTCAGCCATCCATAAGAAAACAAGTTCCTTCTCCTCAAAATCATAATCTTTGGGGAAAATAGCAAAATAAGAAAAACATCTCTTCAAGTGAGAGGGGAGATAGTGATAACTCAAACTTAACGCCGGGAGAATGCCATTTCGTTGAGGTAGATCCAAGATTTTGCTGTTCAATATTTCGTCCCAAGCATCATGTCTCTTAGAACGTAAAAGTCCACCAAGAGCCTTTGCTGCCAGGGGCAAACCTCTGCACTTTGCAACAACTTTGTCACGGAATAAATCGGAAATTTGTTGTGCAGTAAGATCTCTACTCACAAACGCGTGCATCATGAACAAGGACCAGCAATCTTTATCTGACAGGCACCGTAGATTATATTGTTGAATTGGTTCCATTGTTGATGCAACATGTGAATGGCGAGTGGTGACAACTATCTTACTGTTTGGTGCAGCACCCATGAGTGGAGCTTTCAGGTCTTCCCACAAGCCGTAGTCCTCGTTCCAAACATCATCCAAGACCAAAAAGATTTTTTTACCATTGACTGCTTTTTTCAACTGAACCTGCACTTCATTTAAAGCCTTGAGATCACAACTCGAGTAGGTGATTGACTCGAGAATTGCCCTTGAAATGCTCAAGACATCAAAGTCCTCAGAAACGCAAACCCATGCTTTAATGTCGAACTTGAAAGTTTCCACCTCCTTATCATTGTAGACCTCCCGAGCAAGGGTTGTTTTTCCAATCCCACCCATGCCGACGATGGGTATTACAGCAATATTGGCATGACCACTCGGGGAATTGGCCGATACCATTTCAAGTATTTTGGCCTTATCTTGGTGTCTCCCGAAGACAGTACGTTCTGTTGGAACACTTGAACTGGGTGGCCTTCGCTGTGCAGCTGTATTTGATGATGCCCCTCCCGGAGTCAATTGCAATCCAAGTTCAATTCTTTGTTTACATAGTTCTTCCAAGCGGCCAGTAATGTCTTTTACGCTGGAGCGCATACTGTGATTGAACTTAACAGTATACCGATTGAAACAACGGAAAAAAGCTACAGGGAGGAGCCTCTGTACTTTGCTAGTGCTGGCCTCATGATCATGTTCTGCTATCAACTTGTGCTCCAAAGCACTGGTGGCAAACACATCAAGATTGTCCTCAACATCATAAGCCAAGTCCCTGAGATTGTCCAGCCAAATCTTCACAGCCTGGTCCGTTAGCTGCTTCTCCTCTGCATCGCTAAGAACCGCCTGAATCATCATCAAAGTGTTTTCCCACTTCTTGAGCTCCGAATCAACCCCGCCTCCAAGCTGACGAACAAAGTTGAGCAATTCACCATGGGGAGCCAATCTGTCAAAAATCACCTGAAACAAAGCTGAGAGTAAGAGCTCACCCACGGGCATGGTTTAGTTTTGTACTTTCGTTTGCCGGAAAGTAAAGGAGTATAGGATGAAATGGGATAGAATGCAAGTAAAATGAAACTAGGAAGCAGTGCGTCAAAAGCCTGCAGAGATTTGATTAGATTCTAAACCGTGTGGACTCACGCGTATCATGATCACCATCGACATTTCTTTGATAATGACCATAAAATTAATAATTTTTTTCTTCTTTTCTCAAAGTCAAAGTCTTGCATTCATTGATTCTAGACATTTAAATTTCCAAAAATACCTATACTTAGTTACTAATATTATTATAGACGGTGCCAAGTGTCATCTGAAATTTGCAATGACGACAATACAAGAGTTAAATTATTAAATTATAAATGGTGTCAAGGCTCTACTGATATTTTGATGCTTTGCCACGTTGTGTTACGTTAGGTTGATTAATTTAATAAATTGTTAAATTATAGCTATTACTCTATTATTCTACTTAGTTCTTGGGTACAAGTTATCCTGCTTCCTAAAATTAGAAAATGAGACTCTTCCCACGTTAAGCATCACAATAAGCACCAAACGGTGCGTTTTGGGTATAGTATAAAATGAGCCAACTCACGTGATGCACACATAGCCACCACAACACGCGCGCAATAGATCTCACGCGACACACACCTTTACTCCATTTGCTCTCACAGAAATCTCACTGTTTCTCTTACCATGTCTCTCTTTGATCTCCGTTCTCAAACTTTCTCAGGGTGCTCGGCGTTGGTCTCTGGCCGTGGGTCTCTCACCGTTGGTTTCTCACCGTGGGTCTGCTCTCTCTCTTCTCTGTCGTCTCTATTCTCAAACTTTCTCAGGCAGTGGTGCTTGGCATTGGTCTCTTGCCGTTGGTCTCTCACCGTGGGTCTGCTCTCTCTCTTCTCTATCGTCTCTGCTCTCTCAAATTGTATAGGTAAAGACAAATTTTCGTGAGTTGATTTTTAATTTGTAAAAATCCAGTTGATATTGTGAGCTTAATTGCACTTGAATTGATGTTGTAGTCGAATTGTATAGGTAATGACAAATTTCCGTGAGTTGATTTTTAATTTTTGAAAATCCAGTTAATATTGTGAGCTTAATTGCACTTGGATTGATGTTGTAGTCGAATTGTATAGGTAATGGCAAATTTCCGTGAGTTGATTTTTAATTTTTGAAAATCCAGTTGTTATTGTGAGCAAATGAGACAATTATTTTTAATAGTCTTAGGAGATGGCCTTGTGCTGGAGATGGGATTTTGATAGCCTTAGGAGATGGTCTTGTGCTGGAGATGGCATTTTGATAGTTATTTACATGCAGTTTCTTGGTTACAATTGGCAATCCGTTATATCCTTTGAAGTTGACTACTACAAATATTCCAACTAATGGGTGAGTTGATTATTCTTGTGTTCCTCTTAGACATTTTTGAAATGAGTACCAAACAGACCATATTTTTCTTCTTTCTGTTTTCTTTGTAGTTGAAATTGAATAATTTTATTTGAGCTGAATGGAATTAGCTTAGACTTTTTGTTGTACTTTTGAGATGAATGCAGTAAGATGTATTTCTTTTTTTTGGGGGGAGAAAAAAAGAAAATTAGACCTAGCACATACTTATATTAACATTTTTTTTGTCTTTGCATGGGTGAAGTTGAATTGGTGGTCATTAGCATAAAGATGCAATTGGTAATTTTGAAGTTGGGTTTAGTAAGCTGGTTTTTAATATATTGACTACTATTTTCTCTTTCTGGAAGGAATCTGGGTTGTTGTGTATATTGAACAGAATTTGTTCAATCATTATGTCTTCAAGCACAAGCGAAATTCAAACACAACTGAAAGCTTGTGATAAATGCTGCAACAACAATAAGGTCTTGTGAACTTCACGTACAAAAGAAAATCCGAATCGTAGGTTTTGGAAGTGCAAAGGATGTGGGGCTTTTGAATGGGATGATGATTGGAAGAGCAGTGAATGTAATGATTTTAGAGGGATGGAAGATTGTATTATAAATCAGAATAAAATTGACATGTTGTTAGCAGAAGTCCGCAAGTTGGGCCATCAAATCGAATGCTTATCTCTTAAATTTCAGTTGCTTGAGCAAGAATTTCAACGAAGACAACAACCAAGTGTTCTTGTAACATACGTCCCGCAAATAATGATAACTCTTTTAATATGTATTATATTTAAGTTGGGTAATTAATTAATGTATTGTTATCTTTCTTTTTTTTGTTTTGCGAATTGTATCATGAATGCTTCAGTGGATGTAAACAAAAACTAACGTTTCTGTAAAGGGCAGAGAAGATTATGTATTATATTTCACTGTCATTTTAATTTGCCTTATCATTTGCATCTTTCTGTCATTTGATCCCCATAACTAGTTTGTAAGGGAATTGTTCCATGCTTTCTCGTGGATATTGATAATTGCTGCACATTAAAAACACATTTATTCTTTAGGAAATAATTAAAGAATAACATATCTGCAGTTACAGAGGATCAATTCCAGTAGCATACAATTAAAAAATAACAGAATATCATTTATCCATCCACCATTCCAGTAGCACACAATTAAAGAATAACAGATTTGCAGCATCTCCCTCAATTCCAATGGCATACAATTAAAAAATAACAGAATATCATATATCCCTCCACCATTCCAGTAGCACACAATTAAAGAATAACACATGCAGCATATCCCTCCACCATTCCACCAGCATATAATTCAAAAATAACTCATGCAACATATCCCTCCACCATTCCACCAGCATATAATTCAAAAATAACACATGCAGCATATCCCTCCACCATTCCAATCCAATAGCACACGACCAAATAATAACACAGCTGTAGCATATAAATCTAATAAAGGATCATACATAGAACAAAAACAATTTCATGTATGAAATCCACAATCTCACATATCATAGCCAAGGGCCTGTATCCGAATATTAATGAGAATAAAACAAAAACAATGCTATTCTACGAAATCACTTCGAAACTCCTTATCAACTTCATATTCATTATCTTGCTGAAAGAGTAGCTGCTGAAAATGTCCATGCAGCTGGAATTGTGGTTCCTATTAAAAGAAAAATTAAATATTTTGTTATAATAAAAGAAAATAAAGTAGATAAGATGAATAAATACTAAATTTATCACCACTTACCGTACAAGAATTTTGTGTAGGTGTTGGATAAACATTATCCCCAACCATATGATGTAAGCTCATAAGACCCTAAAACAAACATACATTAAATGAAGAGATAATAAAAAAAATCATAACATATACTATGAAAAACTTACATTACAATAGTCCATAACTCCATGTGGGTACATATTCATATCAACACAACTTCCTTCAGGATTTTGAAATGCCTACAGTGGATCAATAATATATTAGAAAAATGTCTATGATTAAGTAATAAAAATCAACGACATGCATATGAATTCCATAAAACCTACCGTAACAACATTGTTCTCGTGTGTTGGGATCACAGTCGGCACTTGCTCGTTCACCTGTCCATCCTGCAAAGTCAACAAAACATACATTTGAACATCATTTATCTCATAAATTTTTTAACTTTAATTAAATTCAAAGTACATTTTAAAAATACCTTTGCATTGGAACGTGAGGAATTCATTTTAGATTTTGAAAATTTATTAGATTTCTTTCTTTGACAAGGTGGCCAACCTTTACGACGCCGAGCTACTGGATCTCTAGCTGTTTCTACTTCCACACTACAACTTCCTCAGCCTTTAACAACAGTTACTTCATTATCTCCGCAAGGAATTGCCTTTGATAAATCCTCCCGTACATTCTTAATCCAATTGAAAACAAGATTAGAGCTTTCAATATTATGTGCAGCCATATTTGCAACCTCCGCGAAAGTAGCACACATTTTCTCATATCGTTTTTGCTCATCCGTACAGCTATGAAGCTCATAACTCGTTTTCACTCTACTATGGCATCTCCACACATCTTTTCTCCATCTTCGTAAAATATACTTTTCTGGAAGTACTTCTATGTCATTGCGGATCATGATTGTAACGGCATGCCTACAAAGAATACCTCTAAATTGGAACCTTGAGCAGCTGCAACGTATTTCACCATTTTCTTTTGCAAAATATACTTCAAAAAAGGTTCTCTTTTTACCCTCTCCAACTTTGACATCCTCTCTAACTATATATTCACAACCCATAGAATTTACAAATTCGCAATACATTTTCCCAATCAATTCTTGCTGAAATTCTTGAAATTTTGAAATAGTGTACACATCTCGGACTTGCCTCTCCATTGCATAAGATGTTACACATGGCATTTGTTGGGAAAGACACCTGACATCTTCTTCAACTTCCTTCTGAACTTTATTCTTCAACGCACAACTGTATTGCTCTACAAACTGCTTCAAAGTAGTCTTTGAGTTAACATAACCATCAAAAAATGCATTCATGCTTTCACTGCGTTGAGTAGATGACATTCCTGCCCAAAACGTATTGTTTAGATAACAAGGTACCCAATGATGCCTCTCATCATATAAGCCTCTTAACCATTCGTTATCCCCCAAATTATATTCTATAATCATGTGGTGCCAAGTTTCCTTAAATTTCGCAGCACTCTGGGAATCATAAACAGCACAATGCAAGACATTACTTATGTTACGATATTCTTTATAACCCCCTAGCTTCTCTGGAATTTTCTTCATTATATGTCATAAACACCACCGATGTCGAGTATTGGGGAAGACATTCTGAATTGCAACTTTCATTGCCCTGTCTTGATCTGTAATGATTCCATTGGGAGCTGAATTAGACATGCAGGATAGCCATGTTCGAAATAACCACGTGAATGTCTCAATATCTTCGTGTGAAATCAATCCACACCCAACAAAATAGAATGCCCATTATATAACTTAATAGTATAATAGCAGACTTTAACAAACGTTAGGATTCTGGATTGAAATATTTATCATATAAAACTATACGTATATCTTATGATAGAGTTATCCTGCCACCTTTCTCTTTCTATATATATATATATATATATATATATATATATATATTACTATTTTTTAAATTAAAATAAATGAAAACATAATTTGACCCGTGAGATAACAAACAATAGAATTGAAACTGAGATCTCGATGCAGCCAAACACCACATCTCAAACCACTAATTGAACTACTGTGCAAGACGCTTAAAGATAATATATGATATGTCATAATACACACACACACACACATACATATACATATAAATATAAAACGATGACAATGTGGGCATTAACTCTGACGTTTATTGTTGGAACAAAACTGAGGCAGAAAATGGACGAACAAGTACAAGCTAAAACGTGTACTGTTGAGGAATATTTGAGAATGTCAATAAATTTTTTCTTCATGAATATAAGAAGATCCGAAATGGAAAGAAACAGATCATTGAAGAGGACCTGACGTCATGACTAGCCTTGCTCAAACCAAGAATAGAAATTTCAACAATGTTGTTGTTGTTGTTGGAGACTTGGTTTTGTTTCTCACTGCTTCCTAAAAATTACAGGGACAACGGTCCATTTAGTTTTGGGCATTTGCTCTTACTCTGGGTGATTGTAGTCAAAGCTCCTCAACAACAATCTCTTTTATTCTCTTATCCATTTCGTTTACCCGTTTTCTGCCTTCATATTACCATTTCCAAATAAAATAAAGAATAACCGGAAGCATATTTTTCGAGATTTTTTTAATTGCATAGTTCGAGACTATGTACCTACCTAGAATACGCATCCATGCATACCTGCAGAAATTGATTGTCGCAATCGACGATGAGTGAAGTCAGTCACCAAGATGCAACTCAATTCCTCACACAGCTAAGAGGATGATATTCCGTGAGAGAGCCGACGGATTTCACACCGTGAGGAACAGTCCACAAGTAAAACAGAAAATGCCTTGGGAGAATTAGTTGTTCAGATTTGTAGCTTGTCGTTTACTTTTTAACAACAAACAATGTATGTCGTCACATTAATAAATGATCATTTGTCTTCTTGAAAAACGACGCGTCATCTACAAGAATCAGCTGTAGGATCTGAAATTTGAAATGGCTGTGAATTTTTCATATTTTTATTTTTGGGTACAGTGTTTGTAATAATTAGCTCACTGGTTGCTCTTCGTGCACACGAAGTTGACTAGTCAAGGTGCGTGAACGGTCCCGATCCGCTCATGACAAAACCATGATTTCTGAAAATATTTAATTACCTAAACAACATTTCAAATAATTTAATCTACATAATTCAGGCCATTTATTTACTTTAATTTGGACCGATGAATGGAATCTTCCGTTCATAAAATTAAACTTTTAATTTGCAGTAATTGATTTGATTCCGATTCTAGAGATCAAACTGCACTTTTAGCAAGAATTAAACAGCAAAAAAGAAATCAGCCTCAGCAAACACAAGTGAGATATGCGTAATGATTAATGAGCAAAGACGATGATTTTCATGGTTCCGAACTGAAAATCAAAACACTTTGATGTGATTTACTCAAATTCACATCTTCATTCAGATGCTGAATTAACAATGAACTAACTTCGACACAACAAGCAACCTGAAAAAATAATAATAAATAAATAAATAAATACATGTAAAACCAGAACTGGAGGTTGGAATAAATTAAATCTCTGCAGCTTGATCAGCTTAAATGCTTAATCAATATTACTTACCTCAACAGGCAACAACAAGGATGTTGTTGACACGGCTTCGATAAATCAAAATGCATGTCTCAGTATCTGATATGGGAAAATAAAATGTCAGTGGCCTTTCCAACTAAAGGTCATACATGTTAAAAGTAATTTTTAACTCTCAAGTATAAGAGTGTCTTGTTATATTATAACTCGGTAGTCTGAAGTCAATTCTCAGAGAAAATATTTATTTTATTTTATTTTATCTAAAAATAAAAATAAAACTTGAATATAAATAACTTAATTTAAATGAAACTATGAAATTGAACTAGTTAGGGTTGTGGATCCACTCTTAGTAGTAAATAAAACTTAATAAATTCTTTTTGCCATTTTTTGGATTTATTGCCCAAAAGATTAATTATAAAAATTATTGTTATTTTTCCTTTAATTTTATGAAGGATTAAGTATTTATTGTGCCAAAATTTAATTTGTCTACAATAAGTCAAAATACGATTTTACCATACCTTATACTAATATATTAAGAATTTATTGTGGCAAACTCCCTTATTTGTCTATAATAAATCAAAATTTCAAAACATATGTATAAAATTAAATAGAAAATAATTTAATTTATAAAATTAAAAATAGAATTTGATTAAATCATATTTATTTCCTAAGAGTTTCACCTTACCCTTATTATTATTATTTAGTTGAGCATAATTGAAATAAAAGAATTATTGAAATTAAATTACTTATAATTAAAAGTAATAAAACAACTTAAATTGAAAATAAAACAAAATTTATTTATAAAAACAATTATACAAAATATTAAAAACACACCTGAAAAATCAAGATTACAAGGAGATTGAGAGAATTTGAGAAGAAGCGAGATGTAGAAAGATGATTAAAAAACATAAAATGAGGCTCTATTTGTAGACAAAAAAATTCATAATCCAGTGTTTTGCGGTCCATCATAAACTTCATGCATGCGCTCATCACAACCATTAGATCAAGATCCAACGGCTAGTCAAACTTCAAAATTCAACATTACACGTGGCATCATTTGACTCGTTTGATTTGGCCAAAGAATGGTTGAGATTTGGCGGGCTAATGGGTGGATAGGGTCGACCCGGATACAAAGATTCAGATCCTACAACTTGCTTCACCAACCATTGCCACGTGGCACAATCATGGCTATTGAATCATGAACGGTTGAGATTTAGTCAAAATTGTCAGCTATCCCATACACTCATACCTATTGTAAGCTCATTTTATCATCCAATCAGTGCTCGGTCAACAAAAAAAGTCAATTTTTTTTACACAAGCTCAATTTTAAGTCGATTTTGACTCATCTTAAGGTTTTCGAACCTCTGTTTATCTGTTTGGAGCCTCGAATTACATAAAATTAATATTTTACCTATTAAATACACAAAATTATATATATTTAAAACATAATTAATAATTCCTAATATATTACATAAACACAAATATAAATTATAAAATAAGTACAAAATAACATTATTATCATTTGATAATTAAACAATTTTTAATACTAATCAATAACAGAAAGTCTAATAAAAAAAATGGATTGCACGTTAATCCTATTATCATCATTGGGAAATGGTAACATTGACTGAACAAAGGTCGTATGTAACAACAATTAACTAAGTCACCTCAGGTGAAACCCAATATTGGCTAATTTAGATCCTGAAAAGCAGAAATCAGGAGACATCAATTAGAGAAGGGGAAAAAAAAAAACATCGGCTCTCTTTGGATTTTGAGAGTATATTTTGTATAATTATGTCTACAAGTAACTGGTCTGTTTTCTTGTTCATCTAAAAACGCCTTTAGCATATAGCCAAGTAATCACTTTTAGAATGTAATTCAATATCAGCCCTCAAAAGCTCGTTCAAGCCCCATTGGCGGCATCATGCTAAATGGCTTAACCTCAAGATCATCTTACAGAGATGAGGATATGTTTGTGAGGGAGTTATTATCTTCGCTGTTCGAAACAAGGAAGTAGAATCCTCAAGCTTGATGATACGAAGCACAATTAGATGAACATGCAAAGGCACTATTATAACGCTCGAGTCAGCTTCACTCTCAACAAAACATGTGAATTAAAAGAAGAAGATAAAAGCTTTCTTTCATAATCGAAGAGAGATAACTAATCCCCCTCTGAGTCAGACTTTGTCTCCACTTATAGCCACTCTCAAGTGGCGAGATATTAAAATCCGTTCCGGGTCTAATCTCCCGAGTCCGTTCTCAGGGATTAATCCCAACGTTTCTTTCTTACGCCTCATTTAAATTTTGCACTTGATCTTGTGTCCGAAGCCTATTTGCTCCTTGTCAATGTTTCTGCTTAATGTTGCATGTGATGTTTCACATATTTAATTCCAAACCTTATTGCTCCGAAGTTCATTCAAGATCAATTATTTTTTATTTTCTCGATTGAGTAATTTTTTAATAATTTTATGAAAAATAAGCATTAATTTTTTTTTAAATTTGACTCATTGTTTAAAAAAATTAAAAAACTATTATTCTTCATTTTATTATTTAGATCTAAATGAGACACATGAAATATTATTGATCCTCTAAAAATAAGACCCGTATTCGTGTGATGTCAAATTTTAAAATATACTGAAAAACAAAAATGAAATTTTTTTTAGATAGCCCATAAGCCTAATCAACGGGTACTGGCAACGCTATGAGACATGAAAAGCCATTTCAACAATAACAATGCCAAGTGCTTTGTTAAGTTCGAATGGGTAAATGGGCTGTCAGTGGGCTTCTATCCCACTGCCATCGAACTGGTGTGTTCAACATGGGCTTGAGTCCGAGCCTTGAGCTAGGATTCTTTCTCTTTTCAATTATATACTAACTGTATTCAATTTTTTCCTTTTAATTCCTTCATAATTAAGTAGGAGCAGATATCTCTCTAAAAAATTTATAATTGATATTCCTAAAGGTAAAAATGTTCAAATTGACAAATGAAAAAAACTGAATTATGCCATAATAATATTAATCTAGGTAAAATCTTTGATTATAAATATATCAATAAAATTCTACTTAAATGATCTACACATCTTTAAACACAGCTGCATGGTAGTGCTCCGAACAGGCGAACACACTAGTGAAAATTGTACATAAGAGCATTACATGGACTCGCCGCGGGACATCCATCACTTGTCAGCAAATATTGCTACTTTTTAAATTACATATGAACCATGCACCTTCATTTTTTATTTTTTTTACAAATGAATTGATTAATGAGTAATTTTATCCAACTATCTTGGTTTTATTTTTCCTCGATAAAGGGCATAATCTGTCCATTTGTATCAAATTAGCCTTTTACTCATGTTGAAATGAATGATGAACTATTAACTTCTGTTTGGAAAGGAATTAGAAAAGAGAAGAAATATGAAAGAGAGAGAGAGAGAGAGACAGAAAATGAAGCAAAAAGAATAATGATCTTTTATTCCATTATTTGCTATGATATGGAATACATATCTTTTTCCTTATTTTTTATCTCCCCTCCTTTTCTCTTCTCTCATTTCCTTTTAGGTAGCGTTTACTTTTTGGATTAGAGTGAGAATCCTGAGAGGTGAAAATCCTAGGATTGAGAGTGTGGAGTGGGAGTGAGAGTATGTTGTTTACTTGCACTAGAATGGAAGCATGGAATGAAGATCATAATCCAATTTATGTGTTTACTTTATCTTGGATTTGGAGTAAATAGTTTCAAATTACAATTTTATCCTTATTTAAAGAATTATAGTTTTTAATTACACAGTTAATAAAAAATATATTTAGTGAATAAACATTTATTTTATTATATTTTTAAATTTATAATAATTATTAATATTCTCAATTATGAACATCATAATTTTTTATTAATTTTAATTTTAATTATATAAATTAAAAATTGTTGATAAGGGCAATATAAATGAAATGTTTTTACTATTAACATAGTATGAAATTAATATTTTCTTAGAATAAACTATTTATTAGTATTAATTATTAATATTAAATAAATATAATACTATTATTTTTAAATAAATATAATAATATTATATTTTCAAATAAAGATGGTAATAGTAATATTATTAATTATCTATTAATATAATAATATTATTTTAAGTAAATTAAACTTAGAATCAAACCCAATTATTATTTAGTTAAATATAATAATATTATTTAAATATTTATTAAATATAATTATAGTAAATTTAATAAAAAGAAGAGTAAATATAAAATAAAATTTTATTTGATTTAATATAATTATATTAAATTTATTATTTATTAATATAATATTATTGAGTACAAAATTAATATTTTCTTAGAATAAACTATTTATTATTATTAATTATTAATATTAAACAAATATAGTACTATTATTTTTAAAATAAATATAATAATATTATATTATTAAATAAAGATAGCATATAGTAATTTTTATTAATTCTCTATTACTATAATAATATTATTTTTAAGTAATTTTAACTTATAATCAATGTAAATTATTATTTAGTTAAATATAATAATATTATTTATTTTATTTTATTAAATATAAAATATTAAATTAAATTAAAAAAGAATAGAAAAGGAAGAGGTAGGAGTGGATTCTCACTCCCACTCCCCACTCCAAAAATAAATGGAGCCCACGAAATAGAATTTTCAATCATTTCCCAATTTATTGAAGTAAATACTGGAGTGGGAAAAATTCACACTACTTACTCCCACTCTATAAAGTAAACACAGCCCCTTTAAACCAAATTGTATTTATCGAGGAATATATAAGTTAAAATTGATGTTAAAGTCATTTTCATAAGAGTTAGGGACCACAAGTTTTACTTTTCCTCACAAAAGGGCTTGATTTGTCTATATATATCAAATTAGTCCTTTACTCGAAATAAAATAATTCATAAACTATTGAATGTATTTGTAGGGCTATATAAGTAGGGATGGCAAAAATTCCCACGGAGACAGATATGCTTAGGGATTTTTCTCATTCGGAGAGAGTATGAGAATAATTTTATACCTAATTTCTTATTCGGGGAAGGGACGTAGAAATTTTTTTACCCAATTTCTTATTCAGGGAGGGAACTGGGATGAGATGGAATCCCCATCCCCTATCCATTTCCCCATTTTAATTTTTAATTTAATTTTTTAATTTTTAAAATTACTAGTAAATAAATAATAAAATTTGAATTATAAAATTATAAATATTGGTAAAAATAAAAAATATCAAAATATTTATATTATTAAACTTTTAGGCATAATTAACTAATTAAAGTCCTAAATTTTTATTTAGGATATTAAAAAAACCGGATAAATTCTATTAGCCCAAAATTTTTTTTTTTAATTTTAATATTCATTAAATGTTTTAAACTTAAATATATTTTTTATTTATTTTTAGATGTTATAATTGCCCACAGCGAATCACAATTTTAATATCTAATTTAATCTAATCTAATATAATTTAATATAATATTTGCTCTTGATTTGCTCCGACTTAACTATTGTGATGTAAAGGAATAGTCTACATTTATAAAGTGCCCACGCCACCATTGAAAAATCTAATTTTGAATCTAAATTCGATTTTATTTGTAACAATTTTGTATTAGAGTATTAATTTATTCACGATAGTTTGTAAAAGAAGTTTGTATCTCTTACATGCTGCGTTACTTACTAATTTAATGTATGTGACTTTTGTAATGGATATTAATGTAAGATATATTTTAAACTTTACTTTTATTTGAATTTTTTATTTTAATATGATTAACTCAAAATCAAAAATAAAAAATGTATTAGTTATTTGGGGATTAGGGACCCTTGGGAATCCCCTGTTATTATTCGGGGAGGGGGATGAGAATTCTCCCAAGTAATTCTGACAGGGACGGGGAGGGGACGGGGACATACACAAAATATCGGGAATGGATACGGGAAGATTGGTCCCCTCCCCTCCCCTCCCCATTGTCATCCCTATATATAAGCTAAAATTAAAATTAAAACTATTTTCATAAGATTTAGGGACCATTAGAACTATTAGTCGCAAAATAAAGAATTTTATTCTTAACATATAAGGAATGTTCTTGCGCCCTTAACATATAAGGAATGTTCTTACGTGAGACGTCAAAATTAATTCTCTTTTATAAGTATTTATTCGTAAGTTTGGAGTAAATCATGCCTAACAAGTTATCATTGATACATGACCGAAGTATGTTATAATTATATGAATTTACATCGTCAGTCGGAATATGTCAGTACTATTAACTAAGTAGAATCTTATATAAATTCAAAAATCAAAACAAAAAGATTCAGGGATCTACTTGATGTAAAATGAACAATAGTGTCCTTAAATGAAAAAACAAAAACACTCAGGGACCTCATGTTATTAAGTCTATGATTAATGCGCAAATAAATAAATAACTGCCATGTGTAAGGCGCAGAGTGTAAATAGTGGCCTTGCTCTTCGTGGTTGCTGTCTTGAACTCGTCAGATCTCTTTCAAAACTTCATCAACTGTCAGGTAAATCTAAATCTCGTTCACTTTGATTCTGTCAAGTCAATACAAATCTGAATGAATCTTGCGTTCATGAGTGGATCTTCTTTATGTATAAATCTATACATTGCTCATCGAAATCTCATTTGCTGATGCTACATGCAACATGCTGATTCTGCCTTTTGTTTCATTTTTTTTTCCTTCTTTTTTTATCATAGATTTGCCTCAAGAGATGTTTAGATCATTGATGTTTGAGTCATTTTAGCAAATGGGTTGACTTTGTTTTTGGCATTCAATCAAGAAGTTTTGCATCTTGACATGATATGATCATGCTTGATCCATAATTATTCATTGATTATATTTAAAAAAAAAAATTCTTTCAAGATTGATTGGTCTCAAAATCATCTAAAGGAGCGGTCTTTGATTGTTTCTAGGATCTGATTTTGAAATTGAACGTAAGTAGGCAGGCTTGCATTTGTTCTGTTGTGAGATTAAATGTTGGTGATCAATTCTCTAATCTCGATTTGCTGATGTTCATGCAGTCATGCTCAGTAATTTTCCTTTTATGTTGTCCATTTTGTTGGATTTAATATTAAATATTTGTTGTTAGTAATCATTCAGTTTTTCTCCCCCTGCTTTTAAGAGCACTGAATGCTTTAAGATTGCAGGTTTTACTTTGGAAGCGTTGATTTCTGTTTTTTTTTGTTTCTTTTTTTTTTGGTTATGATGCAATCTTATCTTTTCATTGTTTGGTAATATTTGTTTCGGAAGGTATGGCATCATCTGATAAGCCGGAAGTAGTTGAAAGGGATGTTAAGGAGAAAGGGCACAAGGAGGATGACAAAGAAGAGGGAAAAGGTGGATTTATCGAAAAAGTCAAGGATTTTATCCATGATATTGGTGAAAAGATTGAGGAAACAATTGGATTTGGGAAGCCAACTGCTGATGTTACTGCAGTTCACATTCCTAAAATTAATCTTGAAAGGGCAGATATTGTTATTGACGTGCTCATTAAAAACCCGAATCCTATACCGATCCCTCTAATTGACATAAACTACTTGGTTGAGAGTGATGGAAGGAAATTGGTTTCTGGATTGATCCCAGATTCTGGAACTATTCATGCACATGGCGAGGAGACTGTCAAAATCCCTATTACTCTGATTTATGATGACATTAAAAATACATATGATGATATCAAGCCTGGTATGATTATTCCATATAAGATCAAGGTTGACCTGATTGTAGATGTGCCGGTTTTTGGAAGGTTGACTCTTCCACTTGAGAAAAATGGAGAGATCCCCATTCCTTACAAGCCCGATATTGATCTCGAGAAGATTAAGTTTGAGAGATTCTCATTTGAAGAAACTGTTGCAATTCTTCATTTGAAGTTGGAAAATAAGAACGACTTTGACTTGGCCCTGAATTCACTTGATTATGAAGTTTGGCTATCAGATGCGAGCATTGGAGCTGCTGAACTCACAAAATCTGCCAAAATTGTCAAGAATGGGATTAGCTATATTGATATTCCTATCACCTTTAGGCCCAAGGACTTTGGCTCCGCACTTTGGGACATGATCAGAGGAAAAGGTACTGGTTACACCATGAAAGGACATATTGATGTGGACACACCTTTTGGAGCTATGAAGTTACCAATCAGCAAGGAGGGTGGTACTACGCGCCTCAAGAAGAACAAAGAAGATGGTGGTGATGATGACGACGATGATGATGAGGTATGTTAAACCTGTTGCTTTCATGTTGAAATCCAGCATCTCATGCTCGACTGTACTTCAGCATCTCATGCTTGACTGTACAGTTATGTTGTTCATAATTGACTTTTTCTATATCATGGATAAATAATTAGAAAAGCAAAACTTCCTTAACGTAATTCACTTTGAATTTCTGGAGAATAAAGGTTACATAAGTATGACTCTGATTTGCTTATCCTTTGCTTGGTGGGTCTCAATAAATGCTTCCTTCGCGTGTAACTGTCTATATTATTTTTCTAATAACAGTCTCGTAAAATCATATATTATATATGATTAAGGCTGGAGTTTTTATCATTTATCAATCCCATTTTAACTACATTATTAAGTAATCTCTCAATTTACTGGCCATAAATGAATGTATGAGAAATGAGCAGGAATTGAGGGATTTATAGAGAATTATAGGAGTTCATATGATTCTAGAAACATATAAATGCAGCTACTCATGTTTTGGAGTAGTCATCAAAATAAATGGATCTGTACATGCAAAATATTTGCACTATGTTATACAAATTAGCTTTCAAGATGGTGCATGGTCCACTGACTATAGTGAAGTAAATTTAAGCAGAATCAGATTAGGTATTTTAGAGTTTGGTATCAAGGCCATTATGCCTAAAACATAAGCATCTAGCGCTTAGAAATGTGCTATTCACTTCAATAGGGATAATGTTGTATGCAATGTATGAACTCCATCAACTTTAGAGAAAGCCTCTTTTTGTACCATATATATGAGTATATATCAGACACTTAATGCAATGTTCTGATAGATGGTTTTGGTTGTGTATCTAACTAAAATCTTAATTTCTTTTTTCTGTGCAGGATTAGAGCAGCTGCTGATGGGGGACAGTAGTGGTTCATATGAGTTGCTGTGTTGTTTAATTATTGGAGATTTGTTCATTATAATAATAGATCAATAGACACTCGAGTTCAAAGTATCAACTTCTTATGTTAGCATAAATACTTCCTTTAGAGGAGAAGTTGGTATTGTGTGTTTATGCATATGTATGCTGTTGTTACAGTGATCGGTGTTGCATTGTGTGGCATTTGTTTTTTAATCAGCACAGCCACTTACCGGTAGACTTGTCAAAACATTTAGTCCTTATTTGGTTGGATTTGCTTGCTTTCTGCCTGCAAAATATTAGTCTAATGACAATGTGTTTGGTGTATATGTTGAATCAGTGTGCTACATCTTCTCGACTTCTAAATTTTCCCTCTAAAGGATGTAAAATTAACTGCATTGGTGTTGGAGCCAATTACGAATGCATAAATGACTAAACCTGCTGCGTAGAAGGTTATTGGTGAGTTTGAGTCTTGTGAGACCTAAACAGCCACAGCAAAAGCCTTGGATGGCAAAATTTTCTGTATTGCTGAGTTTAGAAAGCCAAATCACCGTTGCTTTTTATGCGAGCAATTAAGGGTTAGCGATGTAAATGTTTACACCAGAGCTTACTTGATTCACTTGAAGGTAACCTACTGGGTTGTGACCAGCTTTCCTTGCAAGCGTGTATTACTGGATTTTCTTAATCACAGGAATTATAAAAAGATAACATTTTAGGATGAGAACAGTGTTGAAATCACTCTCAAATATGACCTAAATCATTGTTATGTTACATGATTTTGCAAGATTATTGAAAAAAATCAATTGGATCATATACAAAACTAGAAAAGCAATAAGAAGAAAGATTATGAGCTAAAAATGAAAAGGGTTGTTTTAAAAGGAGCATAAAATCTTATCTATGATCTTCCCTATTAAGAACTGGGAAGGCATGCTACGCTGGCCTGACAATATCAATTATGATTTCTGAATCCAAATCCAAAACACAGAACAAAACTATGAGCAGGTGAGCAAATGTGGTTTGTCATCTGATTCAAGTAGATCATGTGACACAAATGGCCCAAGATTGTGGGGTCAAAGGAATAATAATTCTGATTAAAGTAATCATGTAATTCGAAATTGGGCTTAGGAAGCCTATTATATTTGGATTTTGCACCTGCCACACAAACCAGCGTAGGTTGAAGTTCAATGCATATTGTATCAAGAAGGGTGCTCTTTGGATTCCCAATATCTTTCATGATCTCTGTTCATTCAATGGATCAAATCATGGAGCACATCTCCCATTGATATCCTTTACATTATTGACCCAAAAAGGTTAAAAGGAAACGAAATAAATTCCTTGGAATTTAAAGGAGGAAGCAGTAAGAATGGTTATTTAAGGCTATTCGAGTTGAACCACCTACTGTTGATTTTTCCTTCTTTTTTTTTGTTTAATTGTTTGTGATTCACGCAACGTGCTATAATTATCATATTACTTTAAAATAAACGAGTTGAGGTGATCATTTTTTTCCAGGACAATAAGGTAGAAATGTCCCTCTAATATTGTAGAGGGAAAAAAAATATCTGAATTAAGGTATAAATTAGATAGTTATGTTTAAAATTGGAAAAAAACTAAATTTAGGCGCTATTGAGATTAAAATATCATATGTGAAAGATGTAAGTTTTATCAATTGCTTTAACCGTTGTATTTTCAATATCAAGTTAAAGTAAAACAACCACAAACAGGCTCTCCAAATCTTCTTGGTTATGCAAAACTTGAAAACCCAATTAATAATTGTAATTAACAAGATGGAATTCTAAAATTTATACAAATATCAATTCTCTTTCTTTCCAAGGGACAAAATAATGGAGCATCTCTTCCACCTGATATCTTTGGCATTATTGACACAAAAAATTTCATTAATATGGTTACTTGGAATCTAAAGCAGAAGCACAAAGCAGTCAAATTAGTCATATTATAAGGTTTTTAGTTAATCTCATCTTTCATCTTTCATGGATAATTTTTCTGGTATTTTCATATCTTTGATGATATTGCCTCTTTTAAAAGAAAAAAAAAAGAACATATACATGTTATTATGATAAATCTGAGGTAACTAGATTGTGGAGTGCAGTACCTTTTGGAATACCAATATTACTCAAACAGATTTCCGATAATCCAAAAGCACTTCTTTAATCTATCTTATCATGTTTAGTTAAAGTACACCTTTCAATTGATTTTTTAAATAAACAACCCTTAAATTTTGTTTAGAATTGTATTATATATTTTCAATATTGAAATTACAATTTAGTGATTAAGTCGTTTGTTGAGACCTTGCTTAGACAAAATTAACACTATACATAGCACAACGAGAATATTTAACACATTTAATTAGAATTTTAAAAATGAGTTAATCTATTATTGTATCAAACTTATGGTGCCTAACTATATGAATATGATTTCAAACCTACTCCATTAAGGAATGTTTGATGGTGCGATTTGATGTTGAAATAACTACTTGAGAAATGAAAATTCGCTTGGTATACTCACTGCAAAATCAATATATTTAAAATCTGAAACACGTTAAAATTATGACTTTATAATGTATGATCAATTTGACTTGCAAAAGTTGTATAGTTTGGAAACTCAAATGTCAGCCACATGAATATATATAAAATATTCTCAGTTTTTATGAACCAAATTATTGGGCATTCATTCATATTTTCTAATAATTAAAACATTATTTTTTTTTCATAAAAAAATAGTAAGGAAACAAGAAATTAAGAAGAAACTCCAAATACAGTATAGGTAATTATTTTGGTGCATGGCCACATGGTTTCCCGGTATCTTTGGTCAATGACCAAAATAATGGAGCATCTCTTGCAGTGATGTGTTTTAACTTTATCAACCCACTAAAACAAAGAGAAAGGACACAAATTTCATAAATTTGGTTAGTTGGAATTGTTGCCAAGAAGCAATCAGACCGGTTATTTGGGGTTAAGCGATTTGATCCATTCATTTTTCTTTAATTTTGTGGTTTCAGATTCTCTCTGCAACTCATCATAATAATTTTCACTTTGAAAAAGAAAAAGAAGATAGGCCAAAGTTGTTTTCAATTTTGGATAATGCTGCCAAGCATTTATGGACCTTTATCATCTAAAGTTTTAATCAACCTATGGGGAAAAGAAAAAAAAATAAAATTGAAAGAATAATGAGAAGTTAATAAAGAGGGTATGCATGTATTAGAGTAATTTGTTAGGTTTAACAGTGGTGTATAAGAGAGTTTGATGGCGTATGGTGGGGGTTTGTCATGTAGTTTATTGTGCAGGTTTTTAATAAATCATTTTTTTTAATTACATGATACTATTGCTCAGAATACAACATATTACATAATATTCTAATTAGTATTTACAATCACATAATAAATGGGACTAATTTTTTTTAATTACATGAGATTATTGCTTAGAATACAACATATTACATAATATTTTAACTGGTATTTACAATCACATAATAACTGGGACTAGTTTACGTTTATATCAACTCTTATAAAGTACAGCATAGTATAGCTCAAATTTTGATTCTTTCTAATATTTGAGGGACTTCAATCTTCACCCACGAGATGAGGAAGGAAATTTAAATTAAATCCTCACAATTCTTCTATGGGTGTTTGAACCACTTCCCTCACACTTGTGAGGGAGTGGCTGTAACCACTGGGTTAAGGCCCAGTGGTTTTCGTAAATCACCTTTTAAGAGTAGCTTTTCAAGAGTTTTTGCGGATTTATTTTTATTTTTATTCTTTAGCGATTTCTTGGTTAGATCACTAAGTCTTATAATTCAATTTTTTTCAATTGCAAGGTGTTCTTCACCAATAACCGATATTAAATCTTAATATTCAAGTGATTTTTTCTTTTTGGATATAAGGAATTTGTGTTATATTATTAGGTGTTGTAATTATTAAGACTTGATTTTTAAATTTTTCTAAAGGAAAGCACTTAGATTATAACTCATATTATATGATATTATTACTGATGTTTATAATAAGACAATTACTGAAATTAGACTGAGATTAGTTTACATTAAATCTTATATAAGATTGACTAGATTTAACTTTTTTCTCCCTCTAATATTTAAGAGATGCCAAGGCACTTAGATTACATTAAATCTTATATAAGATTGTCTAGATTTAACTCTTTTCTCCCTCTAATAGTTAAGAGATGCCAAGGCACTTATATTTCGTAAAAGAGAAGATTGACTTTACTTAAGGGACTAATTTATATTAAATCTAATATAATACTATCTAAATTTTATCTTCTCTCTATAATATTTGAGAGATATTTAATTTATTCACATTTCATAAGGGAGAAAATTGGCTTTACTCAATTATTTCATAAATAAGAAAGGAACTTAAAACCTTATAATTACTTTTATAAGGGTTCGAACACTTGTTTTCACACATTATTAGAGTAAGTGTTCTCCCACTAAGTCAAAGACCTATTGGTGCCTTTAAGATTTGATTGGAAATGAGTTTTCAAAAATTAAAACATACAACACAGTATTTTTTATATAGTTCAGTGCTAATCTCATATAAAATTTCTAGAAGAGAAAAAAATAAGTTGACACAATAGTAAGAGGAAAACTCGCTTGGTGGTTCAATATAAAGAATATTGAGTAGGTGGCCAATTTTGAATGAATGTGTTTCCAATTAGCAAGTAAACTGCATGAGATTGTACTTTTTGAAAACATTGTTGAAAACAGCACTATAAATTGTCAATAGTGGAGTTTATATTTCTATAGAAATTAGAAATTCTCTTTTACTTTTCAATGATTTTTGTGTTGTTGAAATTTCAAGTCTTAAAACACTTTAAACTCGTGTTTATGAATTAACAAATGATTTAAGTTTTCTATTGGCCTATTTATTAGTAAATTATCAGCTAGAGTCATATAATACAACTAATACATGCAATCTGGTCTAAGAAAACAAGCATAAATAAAAATAAAGAGTAGAAACCAACAAAAAGAAGATATGGGAAGTATGTAATATCTATAAAAAAAAAATTATAAAATTTGTCAGAAAAAGATCCATTAAAAATTTATTACAAGACAAATGTGGGATTCTGTTGGACAGTAGAAGCTGAATCACCACACTTTAACAAAAAATAAAAATAAAATGGATCTGTGCCAGATTTTTCATTTTTTTTTTGTCAACAGAGTTTTTCTTTTCAAATTAAAGCAAATTGATTTGAAAAACCCCATTAAAAAAGAATCATTAATTTTATCACGCTAGGAAAAGACTAATAAGAAATACAATTACAAATATCAATGAATGAGAAATTAGTTGTTTATTTTTTATAAGATCAAAACAAATTCAAAACCAAGAAACCCAGTCAAAAAAATTTCAGCAAGAAGAAAATTTATGTTGGAAGATTTTGTGTGCACAATCTGTAATACTAATTCAACTCACGGCAACATAATTGGTCAGAAATCAGAAGCAGCCATTGACAATGAATTGGAATTGGAAAAAAGCACTTCGTCTTTGAATTAATCAGATTCTATCCATGCATGCATTGCTGCAGCTTCCTTGAACTTGAAGAATATATTCATCAACTACTAAGAAATGTAAAATTTGGTTCCCTAACGCAATTGCAAATGGACCCACATATCATCAGCTTAAGAAGCACTTTTGGAATATTGTAATAGGTGGGGAAGGAGTTTGGCGTCTATGGAAAAAGCCCTAATTCTCTCTGTCTTCTGCTTTGCCAAATTCCACAAGCTAAACAGGCAAAATGTTTTTTGTTTGTTCTATAAAATTACAAAGGGAAGCTTCCTTCACAATTTCACAACTATTTTTTTTTATTATTAACCGTTTTTACACTGTCTTCTTTGAATATTCTCTATATATATTAATCTAAATTTATCCCAATTTAAAAGGATCATTATGATATGCATGATCATATGATATATAAGTAACAAATGATCAAGATCTGAATCTTTTATACTCTATTTTACATAGAAGATGATAAAATTGAAGCAATAGATATGGTGGAGTTGTTCTACTACGGTGCACAGATACTGATATTTAGATTATAACAGTAAGTAAAGATTTAATATTTATTTGTATGATCATATGGTCATTATCAATGTTCCACTATGAGAAGTTTCAACATAACCGACTCTAAATTTAATTGCATACCAAATAGAAGAAATATAGTTATCACATATTTCAAAAGTCTCACTTTACTCATCAAGAACATATTCGTGAAGTGTGATGTTGAGTTTCGTATTAGACTTGTATTTCAATTGGTGAACTCCTAACCCCAATATATGATGCAGACTCGTAGATAATGTGTTAGATAATTAACATTTTGATATCCTTTCAATTCTTCAAATTACTCGCCTAACATTTTCGTAAAAGGGGAAAAGAGAGAGAAAAAGAAACAACTTTGATTACTAGTACTACCAATAACTATAAATTGTACTATCTCTCATTGTTAACTGGAAATAATTTTAATTATTAGTTTATAAATTTTGGGATTTTATTAGTCAAGTAAATGTATTTTGGATCATGAAACCTAAAACTGATTGGTAAAAGCGAACGGCGCCTACACAAAGTCTAAAAGTAAATCCCTGAAAAAAACAAAACTCTGAAGAATGAACGACGCGTGATATCAAATCGAGTTTCCATCAAATCTTTCCCTAGCAAGCCCTAAAACAAAACAAGTAATACTTTGGAAAATTTACATCCGTTCACTTATTTGTTTTATTTTTTTAAAAAATATACAAATATTTTTTTTTCAGCACGCCACTTGAAGTTTGTTTTTTATTGCATTCGTCCACTTCCGTCTAATTTCCGTTAGTCAATTTAACGGAATGTTAACGAAATGACTTTTTTACCCCTCAAAATTACAATTTACCCAAAATAAATGGAAATTGAAGATAAATTAGATGGATTTAATTTTTTTTCAAAGGTGGATGCTAGAAATTGGAGGAAAATAGTGTTTGTTGATTGCTAAATTTAAAAATTTTGTATTTATTTTTTTGAGAGACAAAAAAATAAATACACAAAAAAATACAAATTTTCTAAATTTAGCAAGCAATAAACACTATTTTTCTCCAAAAAAATAAATAAATTTTTTCTAAATTTAGCAAGCAACAAATATTATTTTCCTCCAATTTCTAGCATCAACCTTTGAAAAAAAATTAAATCCATCCAATTTATCTCTAATTTCTATTTATTTTGGGTTAAATTGTAATTTTGAGGGGTAAAAAGGTCATTCTGTTAAATTGACTAACGGAAATTAGACGGAAGTGGACGAATGCAACAAAAAGTAAACTTCAGGTGGCGCGCTGAAAAAAAAAAGTATTTATGTATTTTTGAAAAAGACAAAACAAATAAGTGGACGGTTGTAAATTTTTCTAATACTTTTCTTAATTCGCAGATCAGTTTCTAGACGTACACACCACAAAGTCTTGCCTTCAATTCTTCTAATAGTGGTAGTGGATGATGCATGCACGATCCTAAATTCCTAAAAAAGATCTTCCAAAAACATTCAATCAAATCAACACATGAATTTGCAATCCCGCGGCAAGCAGCTTGTTTTCAAAACAAGTGGAGTCTGGATAGGGCATGCAATGCCCCATATTGATCCAAATCTTACACTTGCAAATAATATATTATATTAATGTCTCTAGCGTATATTTAATTAAAAAAGAATTAAAAATAAAAATTCAAACTATATATTGAAATACGTGACAAGTATACATGGGTTTTGTACGAGGAATTGAATTGCAAGTTGCATGGAGATGCACTGAATGGAAAAGGGCAAGGAATGTCAGATCATGGCATGTGCCCATCTCATGTTTTGCATATGAGCAAATGTATCTCATTGTCACCTTTACCATATACACGAATTTTAATTAAAGACATTATTGTGGTCTTATCTATTTGTGTATATGTAGAGTGCCACTTGACGTGAAAATTTGTTTGCAAATATAAATAATAGACTGCCATTTCTTGAACCCCACTAGCCTAACCACATCGTTTAGGCAGGATAATAATTTATAATTTGGACTAGTATGATCAACTTGAGTAAGACAAGTTGAGAATGAGTTTCTTTACTTGCATTTTTGTAGTTGCATTATTGTGACTTTTCTGAAAGCAAATCATACAATCAGATAAAAGGAATTATAGGAGACTTTGAATTTTTTTTTTTTTTTTTTTTGGTGTCATTGTTTAAAATTCTTTTTGTTCTATAGATCCAGGAAATATTGGAGATAATATTGATTCAGAATATAAATCTTTTCGTTTAAGAATGGATTTTGTTAAAATGTAAAAAAAAATGGGCAAGCGTGGATTTTTTTAAATTAAAATACTGTATTACTATATTAGAAGTATTTTCAAATTGGGTAAAATTCAAAATTTTCATAATTAAAAAAATTAATAATTTCATAGATCAAGGACTATAAAGGTTCTATTATGAATAAATCTTGTGTTTGTTGATACGATTGGTTCACTCTATCACATCCAATTAAATTCTTTGTCTTATGCCCACAAGTTGTACAACAATCAACGTATATTTAAATTGATTTATTTCGCTGTCGAGTTTAAAATAAAATAGAACATACAAACCTAGAAGAAATAGTTAAAGAATATATAAAAAGAAAAAAAAAAGATAAAATAAACGCTTAAAGACTGTGCGAAGTAATTAAGAAACATATGTAGCCAAGAAATTTAGCTAAATGGGCCCATTTGAGATAAATAAATACAGTTACGTGCAATGTCCACTTGACTTGGAACAATACAACTTCTATAAATCATTAATACACCAAGTTTTTTCTAAGATTCTCCAAGTTTTTACATTATAACACATCTTAATATTAATAAAAAGTTTATGAATACCTACACTATGATTTCAGAGATCTTGTATCCTATAGATGGACATCATTAAATGATTAAATTTTGTAATTTTTTTAATTATCTAATAATATTTAAATTATAAAATACAATACTTCTAAAATTACCTTTCATTATTAAAAGATCGTTGTCAATATAATTGTTATAAGATAAGATATGACTATGATACTTCATAATCACTCTACCTCACATCTTAAACACTATCATACTATCACTTTACTTTAGGGGTGCTATTTTTCTTTCTTAGAAGAATAAGTTGTCTTCATATAATGTAATTGAATCATTTACTAACTTCAAATAGATGATTTTTTTTCCACCTAGCATAACATTTGAACATATTCACATTTCATTAATTTATTAATTTTTTTTATCATCCAACGATAGCTAAACAATAGATGAAATAACCTTAGTGATGGTGGTTGGACCGTAAGATGTATTTATTATTCACTCACATAATTAGAAAATAGAAAATAGAAAATAGAAAATAGAAATTAGAAATGAATTAATTTCGGAGGCAATATTAATGGTAATGGGACCCATAAATGGGAATAAGAAGCAACAAAGTAGGTGGTGATATAAAAGGAAAGAGAGAGAGAGAAAATGTGAATTTCTAGAGAGATGTTTAATTTTAAAAAGCTTGATAAAGAGGAAAAAAATAAAAGATGTCCAAGGGAAGTGAACCTTGGGAGACACAACTCAACACACTCATTCATTTTTTTCCAAAACCAGCAACTGGGTTTTGTCAGCAGCAACCCCACTTGTAGTCTTAACATTTGAAAATTCACTGAATCTAACCGCAAAAACATAATAATAACCAAAAAAAAAAATTTAATTTTAATAAAGCGGTGAGCAATTAAAAAGCTCTTGCAATTAAAATTGAAAATCAAATACGTTTAGATACAAATTCAGTGAAACAAAGCAAGGCCAAAATCCTATCTAAATTCAACTTTCCATTCCTAATACAGATTCATTTCGTTTTCACTTTCCTCATTCCTTCCTTCCTTGTAAACTTCAGCACCGCAACATTTTAAATTCTCCTTGTTTTTTTTCTCTTTCTTTATATTTCCATGTAATTGTTTTTGAAAAAGAAAAAGGGAAAATTGCAAGTACGGAGAGAAGGAGAGAGAAATTTTTTGTAGGATAAAAAAGAGGTGATTTCCAGGTTGAGGCCTTGTGGGCTTCAGTATTGAGGTTCAAAGATTGCTTAAACATAAACAAAGTTTCACTGGGGAAATTTCATTTTGTGACCCTTCGTGCCATCATAAATCATAATCACCTTCAAGCTCTAATACATCAAAGGTATTGATTTTCCCTCACAAGTTTGTGAATTCATTCCTGGGTATTGTTTATTTTATTGTACTTCATTTATGGCGAATTGGGTTTGTTGCAAATCATTTTCTTTGCACTTTTCTTTTCAGAAACAGGCCTAATTTTTGGTACTATTGGGTATTTTTTAATGTTTTCGTATGATTAAAGACGAGTTTTTGTGGCTGAAAAATTAGGACTTGATTTGGTTTCGTATAAGATGATGTTTTATTATTGTATGCTGATTGAGTCTCTTTTTCTTTGTTGAACTAACAGGAATTTGAAGAACCGTTGGATCACTGGGGACGAAAAGGCTGGCAGCTGAATTCTCATAATCTTTGTTGGGGGTTTGGACTTTGAATCTTATTAAGTTCCAATTGTGATCATTAGATATTAGTTTTTGAGAAAGATAAAGAGCTTCTTCAAAGATAAGTAGCCATTTGCACATTTGAATCTGCTTGTTGGATATTGTCAAGGAGGCTGTTGGAATTAGGCCACATTTCAGAATCTGGTTTCATCCTGGATCGCTGGGCATTTGAAGGCATTCTGTGATCATCGCTGCTTAAAATTTGGCCGCATATTAGAATCTGGGTTCTTATCGGTTTTCAGTACATATACCCGACCACATTTTGATATCTGGGTTGAGCTGCATTTTAGCCTTAGTATTTAAAAGGACTTGATCTAATCTGGGGTCTTGGTGAGCCGGGGCAACTGATCATAGTAAATGAATTCTGATAATTCTGAGTCGAGACGGAGACTATCAAAGAGCATTATAAACTTGCAAGATCGATATCCGACCAGCATTATGGATCGTGGTGTAAGAAAAATTGCAACTCCTCCGGTCGAGAAGAGGAAAGTTGAGTATCACCGAAGTTACTCGCAAGGGGCATCCAGAAGACTGTTTTCAGCAAGCTATTTCACCCTGGAATCATTGCTTTTGCTCGTATGTCTGACGGCCTCATTGCTGATCCTGCCATTGGTACTTCCGCCCTTGCCGCCCCCACCATTCCTGCTGCTTCTGGTTCCTATAGGTATTCTAGCCGTGCTTTTGGTCTTGGCATTCATGCCTTCTAATGTTAGAGATATAACTTCCACGTACGTGTAAATGGTGTTGCTGTTCATAATCGCACCCGTTTTATGATCATAAATATTTTTGTAAGTTCTTTGAAGTCAGGAAAAAACGGATAAAATTTGTTTGTTACTTTTCTAAATCATCAGCCTGTCCCGTTAGATTCCTCAGCCTTGAAGATGCACAGATTGTCTCTTGACTCAAGTTTGTGCTTATACCATTGGCTGAAAGACAATACTGTAACCGCAAGATTAGTGACATAGAAGTAGAACCTTAGAATAATAAGTCATGAGCATATCACTTCTTGTAACAAGCTCATGTTAAATGTTATTTGGAGCATTAGTATTACACGTTATAAGTTTTTCGTTTCATGTTATAAGTATCTCGTTTCGGGTACTTTGACCAAGTTTGTTTACATTCGATGTTACAAATTTCGAGCTTCCATAAGATTTAGAGGGTTGAATGAAATTTTGGTCAAACTCGAAATCCCTTGAGCTTGTCAAGTTGTTTTATAATAGTAATGCAGGGTACATGAACGTTAGTAGTTTATTATTTTGCCACAAGGAAACCAATCTGTGGCACACGGTTTGAATTTAGATTCAGTCGGCTAAGCATATATTTCTTGAAATCGTTGCATGAATAACATACATGCATAAAGCCATGAATTATGTTTATTTTGGTGGTGGTTCTTTCTTTAAAAAAAAAAAAAAATTGGGATGATCCATGAATGTCGTTGGTGGCATGTGACTCGCTGATTGTAACAATCCAACTGCATATTGCAGACCCAAATTGAAGAAAAATGCAATGCATTTGAAGAAGAATGTAATTAATACCAAAGGGCTTCTTTATGATTTTATTCATTATCACTACTGATCTTATGCATCTTTCAATTCTATATGGATGTAAACGGGATTTAAGGTCCATTTGCTTTTGTTTCCTTCCTTCCTTCTTCTTCTTCTTCATTTTTTTTAAGGGTGGTCATTTGTTGCTTATGACACCATATACCAATCGATTAATTGTATCATGTTGACTTAATTTTTATCATTATAACTATATTTATTCTTACCATATTTTGAAATTGTTATAGTTATATTCATACCAAATGATATGATTAATTAATGGTTGAGTTTGTGTTTAAAATTCTCGACCCAGTTAATAAAATGAGATAAATTTATGTAAAGATAAATTTAACATAATGTGTGAACTTGAATTGCTACCCCCAATGCCTAGCTAGCAATTCCCATGCTACTAATCTTGTTTCCTTAGGAAAAAAAAAATGGGTATCTCACCTATGGGCTGTAGTCATTGGAAAAAAAAGAAAATTATAGATATCAGAATTTGGTGAGTATTTTATACTCCTAAAATTACAATAGTTCTTGGAAGAGCTGATAAACATTTGTCATTTTATATGATTCAAAACATAAAATCTTATGCATTCCAAGAAAATCTTTACAATGCTGGCATAATCTTATCTTTACAAAATTTAAATTAAAAAGATTCTTTAATAACGAACGTTGAAATAATTAATTAACTTTTTTGCACCAATAAATTAAGAATGTTGGAAGTGACGAGATCATAGCATCAAAGGTGAAATGGAGGATGACACTATCTCATGATTTGGTCACTTGCTTCATTATTGACCAAACCCATTAAAAAATTAATAACAAGAGCTTGATTTGATCCGCCTAGGCTGGTGGCTACTTTTCCAGAAAAGGGAAGTAAAGCATTTTTTTATTGGCTTTTAAAGGTTCATAAATCAAACAACTTGAGGTGAGATCTTTCCATTTCCATTTCCATTTCCAAATCCAAATGCAAGGCAACAATTTCAAAAAGCAATTTTTTTCCCTTTTGTTTTTTTAATTTTGCGGAGATTTGTGCATACCAACCAGAGAGACCATTAGGCGAAACAAGAGGGGGAAAATTTTACAGATCTAAGACCATTTTCTTGATCAAATTCATATCCCCTACCACTGGCTGCGGTCAAACACCATGTGGAACACCAGTTCTTTTGGGGCTAAAGAATTATTTAAACAACATCTAAAAGCCAACCAAGGGCTTAAATGGGTTGGAGTTGAATGTGCGTTTTGTTGTCGACATTTGAAAGCAAAAGCATATCAGCCTTCCTAAGTTTAATTTTTATGAATATTTGGATTTGCAACATTTATAACGTGTTAAAAAACAAAGTCTTTTCTTTTCTCAATTTTTTTTTAAACAATGCCTAAGTTTTCACATGGATTATGAACTTAGGGCATGTTTGGTTGCTGTATTGTAACTCCTCATTGCATTAGCTTTATACAAGTCCATGTTTGGTAAGTTAAAAGCTACAGAAACATTGCATAATGGGCCAATCTAATGCGGCAAACTGCCACTTGCTATTTTATTTTTTTTTTTTTACTTTTCGTTTCCAACTTTGCAGCTTTTGCTAACTTTTGCTTTTACTTTAATTTTATAATAATAATAAATATTATTTTATAATTTAATATTATATTATTTAATATTTGTTTTCTTTTCGTTTGCTCTTTCCTTATTCCAACTTTACAATTTTTGCTAACTTTTACTTTTACTTTAATTTTATAATTATAATAATAATAAATATTATTTTTTAATTTAATATTATATTATTTAATATTTTTATTTTTTTACATTATAATTATTAATATAAATAAATAATTTATTGTTCAATAATATTATATTCTATTTTTTATTTTTACATTTTAATTTATTAATAAATTTACAATTTATTATGACTAATAATAAATATTTAAATATGAATAATATTAATTTAAAATTAATAATAATATAAAATATTAATACAATTTAAGTATATTAATATAATATAATATTTAATTTAAATTAATAAAAAAAATTATTACAGTACAGTGTAGTACTAAATATTGTACAGTATTATTATAATACAATGCTAATGCAATATAATATAATACAATACGGCATAATACAATACGTGTACCAAACACACCCTTAAGTAATTTTCGCACAGCTCATTTTAAGTTTTTAACGGGCCACTAAAGTTGAAATTCTATAAAAAAAAAAAAAAAATGGGAGCTACAAAATTAATTTAGGATTTCTCCAACTTCCTACCTTAAAAAAAAATGTCCACAAGCATAAAAAGAGTTCATTCAAGTCCCCTCGTTGTACATTTAAAGGGGGAAAAGGAATTGGTATTCTATCCTAGATAATCAAGCAGTGGCATAACAGAACTATCTACAAATTTTCTGTTGTAAATACTGGTAATTGGATCAGAAGGATTTGGAAAATGAACAAAGAACTTAAGAACAAGAAGTGTTACAATATACATTCCCATCATATATTAACTCTTTTTGTGTCAAACAGTTGCTTTGTGTCTTACAAAATAGATCAACACTCATATCCACCAAAATATCACACACATATTAAGCCACATGAAAATTGCAGACTACAGAGAGAACTAAGGATTTCAGCCAACCACATGATGGAAGGAAAATTGGACAAACATTTAAAGCTTTGCCGTTGCCTTAAACACAGGTATTATGTTATTATTGTCTATAACACATGGACATATGGAGGTAAAAAGTGAAGTGAAATTCTTAAACCCGAGAGTTAAAATATGCTAACCAGTGCAAGCAGGTTGGACCAAAAATGGAGGGAGGTGATGTTCCAAAATTGCCAAGAGCTGTCTGCCATGGCTTACCTCTTCCAACACCCCACCTCCAAGCCTTCTCACGGCTTCAACAAGTTGCCCTCTTAGCCTTTGAGATAGCAAATGACCACCTGCCTTGACACACTCTCTATACAGTGGCAGGTATGCAGTTGCCAGCCTCAGAGGGCCTGGCAGATCTCTTAAGCAAATAGGAGATTCACCCCACTTCAAAATCCTTAATAGATTCATGTAATGGACATCCCCTTGCTTTAATCCATCCAAGAAAGCTGCCTCTGACCAGTGCTCCCGAAGAAAAACCTTCAGGTCAGGAGCAACACCCTCATCATCAGACCTAGCAATGCTGTCTGCAACTGCATAGGTAGCAGCTGGGTCACCTAAGAAATCAGAACGGAGAAGAAATGCCACACCATCAAGAGAACCACCACTCCTTTCACCAGCAGCCTTGAGAATCTCAATGCTGAGGGCTGCTAGGACATGCTGAGGGACATGAGGGAGGAGATAGGCAGCAACTTCAACTTGGCTACTGGAAGTGGCAGCTGTAAGGGCAAGGCAGAGATCCATATCGCGGCAACCCCTTTTCACAAACCACTGGACAACCTGCATGCAACCCCTCTCAGCTGCTCTCATCAAAGGACCCAAGAAAGCCACGGCATTACCTTCTTCCACCAGACACTCCATTGTACCAATCTTGCAATAATGTGAAGCAAAACCCAAGGCCAGATCGACATCAACATCCAAACTGTTCCTTTGGGCAATCTAATCAAATAAATCCAGCATAGCAAAAGAAAATTATGAACAAAAATGTTAGTTAACCTTGGTGAAAGCATAACAAATTATAGATCACAAAGTAAGTTTCATGCAATGAAAAGCACAATTTTTTTTTTAAACACACTGCTTAAATTTTATCCTTAAAAGGAAAGTGGAACAGTCATGCATGGGTGAGCATCATGTATTAATGGATGCAGTGAATAGTGTTTTTCAAATTTTCAAGGATGGACAAATATTTGTGAATGGAACAGTTTATTAACCTGTACATTGACAGAAACAGTAAAAGTTAGTAGGGGAAGGGGAAGCAAATTTCATGACAAAAAACTCTTTATTTGGAATGTTAATAATTTGCATTCACTTTCCCTGTACGAACTCCTAAGTTTATTGGATCATCAGACAAAAGCTGACAAGGAAAAATACGAGTGGAGCTAAGGTAAGAGTCCTATATGCTGTAAAATTTGAAAATCTATATGTTTCTTGTGAGGAATAAAACAGGTTCAACCTCTAATGTACTACCATGTAACTTGGTTATGCTCTATATAGCACCAAATTTGCTTATAGAAGTGTTCAAACTATTTCTGACAAAACATATATTTTTCGAATGCTGCTAGATCTATCCAACTGGCTGAAACACACTTGTTGTATAAGTTAACAGTGAAACTTTACGATAGAGAATATATCTACCTGCAATAAGATGCGAACAAGTTCTGTACTCCCAAATCGTGAGGCTTCAAGGAAACACTGGTTAACATTGTCTGCACCACCTTCCACCAACAAACCCAGCAGTCCTTGTATCACAGTAGCTGATATCCCAGATGCCCAACCAGGGTCAAAAGAGCTAGAGAAGAGAGTAAGAGGAAAGCAAGCAGCATCGAAAGCCTCTGTGAAATCTTTTCCAGTAAGTTGATTGCCTGCGAGATCTAGGAATGTCTTAAATGCGGATAACTGGAGTTGGATCTCAACAGCTGAACTGTGACTCACTGCATCACAATTGTCATTGCAACGAGAATGGAAGCCTATACATCTGAGAGCCCATTCAGTAAACTTTTGAACCTTAGCACCAGCCTCAGCCTTCAGTACCTCATCTCCATTGCACTCCTGGAGACGCTCATTGAGCCTGGTGAGATGGAACAATGAAGTAAACAAGTATGCCAACAGTATGTTAACAGAAATGTTCTAACAGATATGTTGACAAAACATCAGATGTTGCAAAAATTTGATGTACTAACATCAAATGAATTATAAGGGTGAACAAGAACTCAATTTTCATTCCCTGCAGTTTAGTGTAAATACAATTCACACCCTCTTCAGACAAGGGAGTTTATTTTCAACTAGCAAACCTTCCCAAAAGTAGAAACCAATTCATAAGAACAATGCAATGAATGTCTAATTGTATATTTGCATGTAAATATTTTTCCAAAAGCACATCAACAGGTATACACATAAAAGCCAATTTTTTTGCCTTTCTTTGGGATAAAAAGAAAAGATTTATTTTTGTAATAGAAATGAATAAAAGGTAGGATTTTATCCAACATCTAAGACAGAAGTCAAGAACCGTCTATTCACGTTTGCCCCATCAAAGAATTCTCAAAACAACGAAAGGAAACAAAACAGTTTACAACAGGGAGGGAGGCAGGGCAAAAAGATGGTATTTTTGATAAAGCAACCCCAGCAAAGGATTTCACTGTACTCCTAGTTTCTATATTAAGTATTATTAGTTCATGTTCACACACTATCAAGCAATCGATGGTGAGAATTGCATAATTATGAATCCGTCAGTCAAATATACAGTCAATCTATAATCTGATTAGTGCATTTGAAGTTCTGTTGCTTAGAATTGATTTCTGATTCAAGCTCATCCATTGCATTCTAAGTAGCTAGTTTCATGTTCTGAGAAGGTTAAGAAATACTTCAAAAGTATGTTATCAGTTATTTTCCAGCACTTAGTTGAAGTAGCATTAACTGATATGGTTTATTGCTCAAGCTTTGTGCCTTCTCTTTTCCTCTCTTTTTCTCACTCTGATTCTTTACAGTATCTTTTCCACTCTTAATTCAGACTCAAAACAATTCTCTTAATTCCTTGCATACAAAGCAAGCTATTTCTCCAAATGCATAGACCCATCAAACCAAACAACAGCCTGGTTTCTTTTATAGATTAATTAAGGAAATATACGTTCATCAAGCAGGCCCTCTTGTTCAAAGAGTCCATTTAAAAATTCTGATGAATTCCACCGAACAAAAAGAAAAGAGCGGAGGAAAAAAACTATTCTTCCATCTATTACTAAAAAGTATGAACTTGATTACCTCTGGGCCATAACAGTTACTGTGTCTTGAAGACTCATTGTTCTGCTCTGGCAAGCTGAAACACATGAGGCAAGAAATGAAGTCCTGAGGGCTGCTCTTGTAAAGTCATAAGCACCATTAGCAATTATCTTCTTAATCAATCCTGTCACTCCATGAAGCTCTTGCTGTGTCCTCAAGAACCAAATGGAGTCCAGCGTAATGCATAATGCATCATTAAGGGTATGTGGATCTGCCAATAAAATCAGACTCTCCGCAAGTTCCCAATCATGGGAACTCATCGCACTTTGAAACATCTTGCCCAGCTCAACCCTCTCTGATTTACTGAGTTTTTTTTCATGCCCAATTTTCTCCGCAGCAAAATCAGAATCTGTTGCAATTATCCTCCTTGATTTCAGATTCTTTGCACTACAACTACAACCACTGGATATTCTTGACTCTTTACTAATCAGGGGTGCTTCTCTGGAAAACACAACATTACTTCCCTCGCTTCCTTCCGATGTAAAACCATGAACTTCATTCGCTGGAGTTCCAGTCTCATTCTCATCAGCTTCCATTTCAGCACAAAAGGGTTCTTCATGATCAATCCCATCCTCCAAATACATATTATCGTTCTTCGAGATGAAAAATCTCTCCTTTACCATTCTTAACCTCTACACAACCCTGCCAATCCTCGAAGATCTAAAAATTCCTAATGAAATAAACACTCAGTCCTCATCAAACAACAATTGATACATTGAAAAGAACAAAATTCAAGCACCTTATATTGGCAATACTTTCAAAATGACTCCTTCCTCAAAATCCTTATTCCATCAAAAAACAGATGCCTATTGCCAAAAACTTTGAATACCCTGTTTTCCTTATATTCCTTTTGTCATTCAACTATTCCGGATATCATCCTTAGGTAAAAAAGCAAACTGAACCGAAAATTCCACTTACCAAAAGAACAAACCGAAAAAAGAAGATATTTATACAACAAATATCATAATTTGCTCTTCTTAAAAGATCTGAATTGACACTAACCAATCATCAAAACATCAAAGCAAGCAAACCCATGAAATCTAACACGGAATAAACAAACAACTCAGACCCACCAAAGTTCCATTAACTACGAAACCCTAGAAACCCCTTTCTTCACAAAATCCACTGCAATTTTTCATTGAACCAATAACAACCCTGAAAAAAAAAACCATGTGCATCAATATATGAATAAACAAACCCAGAAGCAGAAAATGATTATACAAAGCAATTGGAGAAAAAAAATCATTAGCTGTGGATTACGTCAAAAATTTGATAAAAGTTAATAAAAAAGATTAGAAAAGATGTAGAAACAGCAATACATGAAAGAAATGGAGCTAACCAGATTGAGAAATGGGAAGACAGATGAAACTCAGAGAGGGGAGAAAGAAACCCACTCTGTTTTGGGTGGTTTTGGGAGGAGAGAAATTTAGATACCAAAATAATTGCCTATTTTTTAATGGAATTAATAAAAGCTGGCCCTAATGTTCTAAGGTTTCATGATTAAGGGTCAAACTTATTTATTTTTATCAGATAGGTCCCCAATCCTGTCTCATGCCATCCCACCCAAAGTAATCGTGTCCACTTAAATTTGAAAGTTTGCCACTTTGACTCCTTACTTTCATGGTAATGAAGTTGTCGGTTTGATTCCTTATTTTCACGATAACAAGGTAATTAATTAAACTATTCTTTAAAAAATGGTAATTGTTACGTTAGAATAGCTGTAACTTAAAACAATTTTTAAAATTATTAGAAGTACGTTGTTACAATTGTTTTAAATTTAACTACATGCATCAAACGATTTTGTGGATTACTCTACGTTAGAGATACTCCAATATAGCTAAACCCTAAAAAAAATATAGATTTACTACTATTTTACCTTTATAATTGACTAAAGTATTACATTTTAAAGTTTTTATTATCAATTCTAATATTATATTTATCACATGCTCTAATATGAGTTAAATTCAAATGATAATCATATAGTATAATTTCAAGAGATTTTACAACTTATTCAAATATTGTGATATTAAGAATTTAGATAAATACTTAAATAATATTAACACTATTATATTTTTATATTGTCATGCTTTGTATATTACTATGTATATGCTAGTTACTTAATATAACATCCTCATAAATGTATTGTGTTTATATAATAATACATGTTGATGCCTTGACGGTCACGGTCACACCGACAATTAACAAAGACTTCCATGGTGATTCAATGCTGTTGGGTTACTTGAGGGTTGGGTCATTTCAATATGGGATAGGGTCCTATTGACATAAATATACAAACTATATTCTTATTTGAGAAAATATAAATCACTAAGTACTCCCATGTTATTGTCTTTTAAAAAAATATGTTTTTTTTTTGTGATGTTGAATTTCTTTTAATATTTTTTTTTTGGGGGTAAGTTGAAAAGGGTGAGGTGTATTAATTATTTGAGAGAGATGGAGAAAGAGAATATTTAATTAAAGAATTGTGAATAAAATAAAAAATATTTTGTAAAAGAAAAATTAGAAAATATCAAGGAGAGAGGGTGTATGAAAATGAGAGTCACAAAAAAGGAGAGGTCACGGAGTGGGGCCCATCCATGCAAACACTCCCACTACAATCATTACACATATTCCTCTCGCTCTCGTCCAATTGCCCATTGTCCACCCTCTTCTCTTTTGTCCACTTTCACCTTTCTCTCATTTTTTTTAATTTTATTTTATTAACAATTATTTATGATGTGAAGTTATTTTATCTCAACGGTCGGTTACGTTGAAATTACTTCACAGACTACAGTGGAACACTGCTAAGATTACAAAAATAAATATTAAATTTATATTTATTAATATAATTTAACAGTTATCGTTAATGCTCTAAGATAGAATTACTATACCATAACTACTATCTTATTTTAAATATTATATTAATTTTATATTATCTAATACTAGATGATTCGACGTCATTAAATAATATTTCGGACTTTAAAAATCTATTATTTAATTATATAAAATTAATAATTCAAATTTTATGTCAAAATTTTAAGAAAAAATTAAATTAAAATAGGCTTATTCGCAATTTGTTATCTTACACATTCTTGTACATTTATTTATAGATTGATCTTTGGTAAATATGTCGAACAAATCCATTTGATGAATTAAGCAACCATACCAAATCTCCGTATAATTAAAGAGAATGGTACAACTCGGAACATACACTATGAAACATAGAAATGACAGATGAGAAATAGTTAATAAGTAACAATTAAGGTTTTATTTGGTATTGCCATGTCTTGATTTTTTTTTAATACTGATTACACATCAAATTATTGTATTATACAGAATTATATAATTATTATTAGAGTAGACATTATACTGATATTTATAATTAGATATATAACTTGGGACTTATATTATTACATTAATTATGTGAAGTACATGCCCAAACATATGACCCTCACAGACGAGGGATGTCTCTGCTCCACTCACATTTCGTAAGAGAGAAAAACTTACAAATTAACTATACACAATTTTTTATGTAATTGAGGGAGATTGAGTTTATGAAGACTCGAACCACTACCTTCATAATCATTTTTAACTTTGAGAATAGTTCACAACTGGGCTAAAGTCCAAGTGACTCATATCGTGACTTTTAAATCACATTAGTTGTGAAATAAAATGAATTCTTTATAACTCTTAAAAATTTATTACTCTTTCAAAAAGTTTAAATTTATCTTCGGAAGCTCGAATGAGTGTTTCTTAATCTATTTTCTTTAATTGACCCCAAAACCAAAATATAAGAGGATTAAGAATAGATTTAGATTTTGCCCTTCTCACCTTTCGGAGAAACAAATATGAAGTTCATGTAATTGGGAAATCTTAATTTATGACCCGACAAATGAAAAGAGAGTTGCTCTCTTCCTGTTCATTTCTTCAAAGCTTGAAAGAAAAATACTCTGGGGAATGTGAAAAAAAAAATTGTAAAAGCAATAGGATAGGGAAGAAAATGAAGTAACAAAAAGGGGCAAAACAGTCTGCACATTGTGCATTATAACAATAATCGTGGCGGTGAGCCCACGAATTTATATTTGGTTGGCGGTGTCCAAGCTAGTGGGAACTGAAATCAATCTTTTGTATTTTACTCTAAAAACATGATAAATTTTACGGAAATGAGGTGATGGGCCAACATCATCACTGATAGAAACTCTTTTAGTGGTTGATTAAACGACTTGAAATTGCATAATTACATCGTCTTTAAAGAAAGAAGTTTGATGATTAATAAACAAATGTCCACGTCTTCTTCTTTTTATTTTATTTTCTTTGAAAAAGCCCAACCATAAATATAAGAATGGTGAATACTCACCACTGAATGAGTATTGTGACTATTATCTCACGTTTCTCTAAAAATCTTTGATATTATTAAACGATCTATATGATCGAAAGGATAGTTTAGTCGGCTGATCTCTCCTGTCAGTTTTCAAAGAAATTAGTTTAATTTGAAGTGGAGTCGGATGAGGTGAAGTGTATGGTAAAAATAACCTTACAATTTACACCATTTAGTATCATATTACTTTAATACGATACAACTTTTTGCCACTATCTTATTGAATAATAGACTAATACAAATAGTAAAGATTAGTGAGAACCATGTTAAGGAGATTCAGACCCGTTTGAGATTATTTTTAAAATTTTTAAAAGTGATTTTGTAAAATAAAAAGTTAATTTTGATGTTTGATAATTTTTTAAAAAATTAATTTTGACAAAATTATCTTATTTTATAGCACATTTTGAAAAGCGAGGAGGGGATAATTTTTTAATTTGAGAATTAATTTTATACTTAGTGCGTGTTTCGGTTAGCTTAATTAAGCTTTTTTTTTGGCTTTTAGAATTAAAAAAAGTCTCTTGGGGGCTATTTGGGCGTCAAACCAAAAGTCATTTTTTAATCTAAAAAGTCTCCGGAGAAGTCAGGATTTCTAGCTTTTCCCAAAAGACCTTTTGAGAAACTTTTTTCTCATTTATTACATTTTTTATAATTCTTAAACTAACCTTAAATTAACAAAGGAACAAAAAATATTACATCCATATCGAGACCCTCAAACCCTATTTCTTATGTATTTTTTTTTGTTTTGCCTCTTCATCATTCAACCCAAAAAAAAATAACAGAAGGAGAACAATTACTACGCTAATCTTCTTTCAAGTGAGAATTTTTTTTTGTAATCTCATGCTTTAATTTGCATCTTATTGTTAATTTTTTAATGTGTGTGTGTGTGTGTACGGAAATATCATACTTTGATTATACGAAATTAAACGGAAATCTCATCCGTTGATTCTTTGTCCATTTGGTTATACTTTATTTTAATTATTTTTTGAAGTAAATTTATAAAGTTGACTTAGAACGAAGAGCAATGTTTTGCGAATTGGTGGAATATGGAGTAGAAGTTAAGTTGCCGAATTAAATTTAATTAATTTTGTATTATTAATTTATAAAGTTTTTGTTTATTTCACATGGGTTTTTTATTCATGTGGACATATAGAAGTGTTATTGTTCATAATGTAAAGTGAGGAATTGCATTTAGTTCGAATTGTTCAGAATGAAGAATATTGTTTGATCTGCATATTATATGACATGCATGTGCAATAACAAGTAACTGAAATTAAAGTTACAACAATTGATATTTAATATTTTGAAGATATTTATAGTTGTGTTATCAGTTACTATCGAATTGTGTTTATGTTTGTTGATTTTCTATCATTCTTGCTCTGATTTGGTGTTGCTGATATGTCTATTGATAAATATCTATTAGCCTTAGCTATAATTAGATGACAACTGATGGTGTCTCCCAAGGTAAAGCCAAAGCTATTTGGGATCCAAAATCACATGAAATTTGGGTTAATTTGGCTGTGTAGCAAGTGAGAGCTGGTAATAGAAGTGGAACACATTTAAGTAAGGTTGGAAAAATCTTATAGAAAAGTTCACAGCGGCAACCAATAAAAATTATGTTCGAAAGCAACATAGGAACTGTTGGGATATTGTGAAGAAAGAGTGGCAAATATGTGATGCATTGGTGAGAAGAGAAACAAGGCTAGGTTGGAATGTTGGGAGACAAACAATAGAAGCTACAAATGAATGGTGGGAGGCAAAGTTACAAGTACGTTATTTAAATTCAAGTTATTTTAAGTTTAATTCATGTATTAAATTTTTATGTCACTAATTCTAAAATTAAAATAACAAAAACACCTAGAAGCTGCAAAATTTCGGATTAAGGGCCTAGACCATACTTTTTATGTTAAATGAATTATTTCGTGATGTTACAGCAACATGAGTAAGAGCTTGGGCACCAACTTATGGTGTAACACTACCTTTATACAATCATTCTAGTTTTGAAAATATCATTGAGGATGACATTACTCCGATGAATAGTGCAAATTCTAAAGAAGTCAACCATGATGAAATATGATGTCGTGACCGTTTGGAAAATATTTCACCAAGAAGAAAGCAATTAAAGAAAGCTAACATGAAAAGATCTATTTCATCTAAGTTAACCAAACAACTTGATGAACTTTGTGAGGCAGTTAAGAACAAGGATTCATATATACGTACTAATTCTCTTGGTTGTGTTCAGGAGGTTTTCGACAAGTTAGCTACACATCCAGGATGCCAACCAATGTCTCATCTATTCAAGTTAGGCATTCGTTTGTTCACAAAAAAGGCAAATATAGAGACTTTTGTTGCTTTGAGTGAGCTGGAGTATCAACTTGAGCGGTTGAAGGATCAACCAAGATGACATCTTAAATTTAGAAACTATTTTATTTCTATGTTAGTTTTTTTTAATTAAATTTGTGCTAGTGTTTTTGTGTTACTTTAGATTAATGTATTGTTTCAGGATTTTTTAAATTTGTAACAACTTTTAT
>JAQOOB010000003.1:28384805-28496968 GCA_029721495.1 Citrus inodora | reverse complement strand
TAACAACTTTTATAAACTTGTCTTTGCTATTATGTTATCATTTGATGATGATTTTTTTTTTTTGCTCTCTTGTTTTGTCTTATTCAAAGTTAAAATTGTAAGATTTGTCATTTCCTTTTTAGATTTCATTTTTATGTTTTAAAGAAAAAATAGGCAAATCAAGTTTGGGGTTCGAGTCTTATGAGAGAAAAGAAGATTATATTTCAAATGATGAAGAATCATCAACTAACATTAATGTTGATGAAAATGAAGCAAGTGAAATAGGAGTGGTTCGTGAAAATACTGTTAGGGAACTTATACTTAGATAAACTTAAATTAGTTATTTTTGTTCTTTTTTTATAAAGAAAAGCAGTACTTTAATTTGTAACAGTTTAACTAGATTGATCAAATAGTTATTTTAAAATTTGATAAGTATTTATTAGACTTAAATATTTAAGGGCATTAATGACTTTATAATGATTAAAATGTCTTTTTTAGATGGCCATCCAAACACTTCAAAAAGATCTTCTCATTAAAAAAAGATCTTTTACTATGGTCATCCAAACAGCAAAAATACTCTAGAGCTTTTACTTATCTTTTATTTTAAGTAGAAGTAAAAGCAAAAGCTAACCCAAATGGACCCTTAATATAATTCCATGTATATCTTCATATATATATATATATATATATATATATATATTGTAAAAATCTAAAATTATCCTTATTAATTAGGAAATAAAATCGTTAACTTTAAATGGATTATTATTATTACCAATTATATTGAGATGACAAAATAAAAAATAAAATCAATAATATAAAATATTTATTTCTTATCAATTATTATATATAGAAAATAAAAATATTTTATACACATTTTTATAAATGTGTAAATAAATTTTATTTAATATTATCTCTAATTTAGATATCTATACTCTTACAACAATTTAACAATAAGATTTACTAAACACATACAACTGAAACTTTTAAAAATAAATTTGATTAAACATTTAACTGTTCTCTTCACAGCTAATTAGTTTTACATCACAGCTAGTAGCATTACCAAATTGACCCTCAATTTCGATAACATGATAAAAAATATATAGATATTCTTAAATGAATATAAAAATAATATGTAATTTAATATTAATAATATTCAAATTTGATTAATTTCAAACGGTAGTATAATTAGTTTGGCCTTTAACGATAAGCAAGAGGTCAAAAGTTTAATTGTAGAAGACATATTATTAATGAATAATGGTAAATATACAAATTACTTAACATATGATTAGTTGAACAATTTATTATATGACTAGTTGAATAAAAATTATGTCCAATGCATTTGGAGACTTGGAGTTTTGCCAAGTCTTAGTGCACGTAGTGTCAAAGATTTTGGGGACGGGCGGACGGTGGAGTGTAGGTACTCTCTAGGATTTGGTCGGATGCTTTGAAGGGGATGGCCCAACTATGGCCTATTGGGCCCAAAATGGTTGGGTAGACTTTGTGCAACGAAAAGGCTCCATCCCAAAGAGTGGCCCATCATATCTAAGTTTTAACTTTTAATGATGGCTTTGTTTTATGTTTTGATTTTGTTCAAGGTTTTGTTTGTTGCATTAAATTCAAAAACCAAATAATTGGTGATAAATGGTTAACTGTCTAAATTAAAAAGAATAATAATGTTTTGTGTCCACACACAGCAAGAGAGAAGTCTATTCAAATAATCATCTATTTCATATCCTAATGGTCTAGAGAGTGTGTGTATAAGTATAAATGGATATTGAAAAATAAGTTCATTGACCGCCTGTTTAAGAAGGAGAAGAGCAAGTTGTTAGGATTTGGAGAATGGTTGGTTTATAGTTAGAATCATCTAGCCATCAATAATAAAGTCGTTGTTCACTTATGGTGCATTTATTTTATAAAATAGGAATGAGGTGGAATGAGAATAGATTGGGAATGCGAATGAGTTGAAATGAGAATAATGAATGGGAATGAGATTTCAATGTTTATTTTATAAAAATAAATGAGAATGGAGAATGGGAATGAGAATTAATTTACCAAAATACCCATAGTATTAATAATTAATAAAAATAATTAATTTATCATTATTAACAATATTATAATTATTATTGTTGTTGTTATGATTATTATTATTATTATTATTAAAAATAATTAGTAATAACTAAAATTATAAAGTTAATAAAATTTAATAATAATAATATTATTAAATATTATTAATTTTATTGTTTTAGTTATTATTAATTATTGTTAATATTATTTTTATTAATATTATCATTATTAACATTTATTATTATTATTAAATTTTATTAACTTTATTATTTTAGTAATTATTAATTATTATTATTATTATTAATTTATTATTTTAGTTATTATTAATTATTATTATTATTATTTTTTATTAATAATAATAACAACAACAACAATAATGATAATATTGTTAATAATGATAATAATAATAATAATAATAATTAATAATAACTAAAATAATAAAGTTAATAAAATTTATTATTATTATTATTGACATTTAAAATAATAAAATTAATTGTGATTTGAATGAGAGTAATTTGGGAAATATGAAAAAATTAGAAGGATACAAAAGTAAATATATATTTCATTCCCATTCCCTCATTTTCATTCTCAACCCTCCCATGGAAATGAGATTTTCATTCCTTATTTTCAAATTATGTGGGACTCACACATTTTATTCTCATGCCCCATTCCATGAAGTAAACACACCATTATTTCTTGAGTAATGATACAGTCACAAACTCTTATACAAATTTATTTTATACAAACAGACGTGGCATTAATTTATTAGTTGAATGAAAATATAAAATAATAAAAACAAATCATGTGGACCAAGTGATATTTAATTCAACCAATCTTATCATGCCACATCAGTTTGTACAAAATAAATTTGTACAAGAGTTTGTGGTTATATCATTACTCTTATTTCTTTTGTGTGTACCATTAAAGGACAAAATAACGATAATTGAGTCATTAACTAAAAATAACTCATTAATTATTTATGAAAAAATTAGATGAAATCCAAGTGCATCAGTTGATGGCTTTTTCCTAAGAATTCAATCAAATCTTTTAAAAAGAAAAGGGCCAAAAAAAGTGGAAAAAAGAAAACAAAAAGAGTAAACGTTTAATTTGTATATAGATAATTTTAAGCAATTTATTCAACTCATTAAAACATGAAGATGAAATATCTTATGATGTAATTAGAATACTTATGAGGTAAGTGAAAAAAAGAAAAATTATGATGTAAAAGATAGATTTTATGAATTTAGTAGATTGTTATGTAATTGTTTTTAGAATAAACTGTAAAGATCAATTTAAATTTAAGAATATTAAAAAGGGGGACACAATTATTTAGCAAAATGAGTTAAAGGCAAACTTTGGAAGATATTCTTTTGGAATTTCCCATTTAACAGACAAAGCACCTCCTTCTCTCACTCTAATTCCTTTCTTTGCTTCTATTAATATTACTCCCTTCACCTTGACCTAACCCACAAAACCCTCTGAATCAGAAATCAAAAATCAAAAATCAAATCATCAACATGGATGAAGTGTATGATGTCATCGTCTTGGGAACCGGTCTCAAGGAATGCATCCTCAGTGGTCTCCTCTCTGTTGATGGCCTCAAGGTCTTAAATTCTTATTCGCATGTTACTCAATTATTATCCATTTTAAATTTCTGTTTTTTTTTTTTAAAAATTTTTTTTTCGATGATTTGTTGTGATTTTCTTTCATGGGTTTGTTTTGAACTTGATTTTGGTATCTGTGTTTGTTTCTGATCTGATGGATCTGTTTGTTCTGATTCGATCTGATTCATTGTTTGATGTTCGTTGATTGAAGATTTTATTTTATAAGCTGTCTAGATCAGTTGGTTTTGTCAATTATGCAAATCTGTGTACTTAGTTTGAATTAAAGAGTGGTGATTGGTGGAAGAATTGAGTGGGATTTTGGTCTCTTTTAAGAATCTAAATGGAGTTGTTATATTTAATAAGTTATTTTTTACTGTTGTTCAATTAATTGATTTTCATTATGTAAGTAATTGAATTTAAAATAGTTGATTAATTTCGGCAAATGAATTTTATTGCACTTATTTGTGCACGACAATGTGATTAATGATCATTCGCTTACCTGATAAGCTTACATTTTTCTTCTCTGAGTGAAAATGAAAACTTAAACATTTTGAAAGACGATTCCTTTCTCATGGAAGCTTAATAAATTCCATTTCTTTTTGGAGCCTGTCTCTATTTGTGCACGTGTAAGAGCTGTATATTGTTTACTAGTGTATTGCACAATTCTCTATTACATTTATTATTTGTAAAAAGCTGTGCACTTAATCCACAATTTTATGCTTTTTCATTTGTTTTGATTTTTTTGTTTACATGTCTTGTGCGTAGGTCCTGCACATGGACAGGAATGATTATTATGGAGGAGAGTCATCATCGCTCAATCTCATTCAGGTCTGAGCAAATGAACCTCTCAATAACATTCCAATGTGCTTCCAGTTCACTATTATGCATCAGACAATTTTGTTAACTTTATTTATCAACAGCTCTGGAAGAGATTTAGGGGAAATGAACAACCTCCTGCTCACTTGGGCTCTAGTAGGGATTATAATGTTGACATGATCCCGAAGGTGAATTTTTCCCTCACCACTTTTCTGTCTCGTCATTAATTTACTGTACAGAACGTTCTTTCTCTTCATTTAAACTTGCTTGTATTGTACTGATTTTTCTTATTTTGGCTAGTTTATAATTGCAAATGGAGCTCTTGTTCGTGTCCTCATTCATACTGATGTTACAAAGTATCTGTACTTCAAAGCTGTGGATGGCAGCTTCGTCTATAATAAAGGAAAGGTATAATATTAAATTGACATATTTGAATTTTTCATTTGTTTAGGTTCAATATACACTTGATCGTAATTTGAATTGCTGGTATATAAACCTGCTGCAATAGGTCCATAAGGTGCCAGCAACTGATATGGAGGCGCTCAAATCTCCACTCATGGGTATTTTTGAGAAGCGCCGTGCACGCAAGTTTTTCATTTATGTTCAAGATTATGATGAAAATGATCCCAAAACACACGAGGGAATGGACTTGACCAGGGTGACCACTAGAGAGCTGATTGCGTAAGCCTCTGCACTTATTTGTTACTGCTATATATCTCTGCATTGATTTTTATCATGATGAGTTGATAATACAAAGTCTGATTTAGGTGATGTTAAATGTCCCCATGGACTTCTCTATCTCTGTTTCAGACGTTGTTTGTAGATATGTTTAATAGAGTACATGATGTTTTGTATGTGTATTTAATAGCTAGACTGAAAGCAAGATATTTTTTACATAGTTTTATACAAATGAGAATAAAACAATGACTTGCACAATGAAACTTTCATTATTTATCGATTTGTTACTGAGTTCTTGGGTAGAAGTTATAAATTTTTCTGCTTGTTTTGTGATGTTGATATCCATTATTCTTCATTAAAAGAAGAAATGCGGTATTAAGCTGTTTTACTCAACAGATTGATGGAGATAGAATGTTGCTGACATTTTGACAGGAAGTATGGTCTTGATGACAACACTATTGACTTCATTGGTCATGCATTGGCACTTCATAGAGATGATCGTTACTTAAACGAACCTGCTCTTGATACAGTGAAGAGAATGAAGGTCAAAACAGCATTTGTTTTTTTTTTTAATAATAATTATTGTCAACTGCAAGTTTTTATTATATCATGGATGTCCTGAAGTTTTATCCTTACTGGTTTTTGTGTGCGGTAGTTATACGCAGAGTCTATTGCACGATTTCAAGGAGGATCACCATACATTTACCCTCTGTATGGGCTTGGAGAGCTGCCTCAGGTCTACCTCTCTCGCTCACATATAAATTATGGTGTAAAACTGGTCCCGCAATCAAAGTTAAAATTAGTTGACTAAATTTGATTTTCTTCATTTTCATTAGGCCTTTGCTCGGCTTAGTGCTGTTTATGGTGGGACGTATATGTTGAATAAACCTGAGTGCAAGGTACCTTATTGTTCTTCTCAACTTGCTATTATCCTATTCTTTTATGAAGAAGATCCCCGTGATTTTTTTAAAAAAATTTTCAAGCTGGATGTTATTTGGCATGTTTTTCAAATGCCAGGTAGAGTTTGATGAAGAAGGTAAAGTAGTCGGTGTCACGTCAGAAGGGGAAACTGCAAAGTGCAAGAAAGTTGTTTGTGATCCTTCCTATTTGTCCAACAAGGTAATCATTATAATGTTCATTGGTTTTATTTTGATCTTCTTGGTGAGGCGAATCTTGAGGTTTTTTTAAAGCATCTGAGCATTCAGGCGAGCCACTGGTGGTGTTATACTTAGTGGGTTTATATGCCCCACCCCAAGTCATTTTGAACCTGGGGACAAAAGTTGGTTACTTGTGACAAATTATACCTAATTTGATCTTGCAACTGCGAACAGATAAATGCTAGTGCAATTATGAGCAGAAATGCAGAATGTGTATCATTGAACCCAGAGTCGTCTCTCGCTTTTTTATCTAATCAATTGTGATGTCTTGTAGAGAAGATTTCTTGATTTACAGAAAATGGTATCTTTTTGAACAGGTGAGGAAGGTTGGCAGGGTTGCTAGGGCAATCGCTATTATGAGCCACCCAATCCCAAACACCAATGATTCCCATTCAGTGCAGGTTATCCTTCCGCAAAAACAATTGGGTCGTAGATCAGACATGTAAGTTCTTTTAAAATATTGTTGAGAAAGATTTGTTATTGTAAGTAGATGGAATAACATTACCTGTACCCCGCTTATCCATTCTAACTTTTAATTCTCTGATTGGACTTGTAACTCCCTTGTCACTTCCCTCAACCGCAATAAATCTGAAAAGTCAAAAACCAAATGGAAGTTTTGTGCAGTAAGGCTTTGAGGTAGTGTTTCTTTTGCATGTTTTACGCTAATTTTTTGTGTTTTTTGTGGTTGAGCAGGTACCTCTTCTGTTGTTCCTACTCCCACAATGTTGCTCCAAAGGGCAAATTCATTGCATTCGTATCGACTGAGGCAGAGACTGATCATCCACAGACTGAACTTAAGCCTGGAATTGATCTTTTGGGTCCAGTCGATGAAATATTCTATGATATATATGACAGATATGAACCAGTTAATGAACCTTCTTTGGACAATTGCTTTATCTCAACGGTGAGTATTTCTCGAGTTTCTTTTTATGGTTCCAATGACGTTGATCGCCATGTTTCTGAATATATTATAAATGGTTGCAATTTTTCAGAGCTATGATGCCACAACACACTTTGAGTCAACTGTCACGGATGTACTGAACATGTATACCATGATAACCGGAAAGGTAAGTATCATATTGTGGTGATAACTATTAACTACTAGGCTTATTCAATTCCTGTCTCTAGATCCAAATTCTTACTCGTATGCTTTTTTGCAGGTTCTTGACCTCAGTGTGGATTTAAGTGCTGCCAGTGCTGCAGAAGAATGAGGAATCTGCAACTCCCCGTTCATGTTTGCGCATGTAATGCCGTCAGTGGGATAAAGCTCGAAAGAATGTGGGGGTTGGACACTTGGACTTTGTCATGGTTTCTGTTTCTCATAGTTGGTGATTTTATTATTATTATTATTATGTAATGGAATCGTGTTTTAATTGTTCGCCGTGGGAACTAATGTGTAGATTTCAAACATGCATCTTTAATTTGCTTAAATTATATCTTAAAATTTTCAGCTTGATTTTATCTTGCCTAGGCATCAGCCCCATATGCGCCTTAATTGTATGTTGCTTTGAAATTCCCTTTCCAAAATTATCCTTTGTTGCCTTTTTCTTGGGAGTGAAATTGTTTTATGGTTGCTATAATGAAATTTTCTCCCAAGATTACACGACAGATCATCTGAAGGAAATTATTTAAAAATCACTCGGTCATAGGTGATGGGACATTGAGAATCCGCTTTGATCTAAAAGACTCGGACTGTGGCATTAATTTATAAAGCAATAATTAGATTTTGTCTATCTCTATTTTTAAAAAAGACATAAAATTAATTTATAAAAGGAAATAAAGTTACATACAACCTTTTAAACTAATTTATATTTGAGATGAAGATCAGTATAATATTATTATTACTCGTTTATATGGGAAATCAGCTTGACCGAAAATGAAAAAGAAAATAAAATGAATTTAAGAGTGAGGTTATTTGAATTCATAATTTTACTGATTAAACCTGTTTTTTCAATATACCCACCATTAAAATTCAAATATTAGAATTTTACTCTATACACCTGATAAAATTTAAAAAAATGACCTCAACTAAAATATCTTTCTTTTTATTATTATTTTTTTTAATTTTTATATCTGTTATTAACTTCTCTATCTTTATTTTGTACAACATCAATCTCTCCAGCTTCCCTATAACTGGTAATTCCTTGTCTAGCTTCATATAGAGTTCAGATTATTTTTAATTAATTGACAAGAGATTAAAGCCTAAACAGGGCCATCTTCCTAAAACCGAGGACAAATTGAACTTTTTATTTTTCTCCTAGCCCTTATGGTTTTGTTTCATATATAATACCATTGGTTTTACTGAAAGACTTTTAATGTAAAATAACGTCTTCTTAGTGTAGGTCAATAACCACGACATACAAGAAATCTAACAAGTGTAATTATTCTTTGTTTTGTTTCTTAATTACCATAATTTGAAGTTTATATATATACACTTATATATATGTATATATAAGTTCTTTCTCAAGCAAAAACTGAAGAGAGAATTATGGTTCTTTGTAAACTATTTTATGTTTTTTGAGAATTCTTCTGTAAACTATTTTATGTTTTTTTTTTCCGTTAATGAATCTATATGTGGGAGAGAAAGCAGATTTGGTTTATCAAAAAATGGGTGTAATTAAATTATAGTTTTCATTTGTTTAATTTGTTTACATTCTATTGTTCTTTTATGTGATGTTATTTAAGGTTAAATCATTAATTAAAAATTTTATTAAATGATATGTTCAATAAATAAATTAATGAATTCAAATAGTCTCATCTTAAATTAAAATCATATTTAGATGAGTAGGTTTCCGCTGGACCCATTTTTCTTTTACAACAGCCCAGTAGCCCAATACCTCAGCCCATGAAAATTTTCTCTTTTGTCATCTTCACTACTTGCGCCGTGTAAACAAAAACCCTCTCTCTTTCCTTCGACATCCCGCGCTTTCCAACAGACGGTACCGCAAGGAAGCTCTTTTTTATTTTATTTTATTTAATAATTTAATAATTTACTTAGCTCGAGATGGGTAAAATTTTATTGTGTTTAAGTTCTAAACTAAATTTTTTGAATTGTTTTTGACAGACATGAAGCTTGACGTTGACGTATTACGTTATCTCTCAAAGGATGATTTCAGGGTTCTCACTGCCGTTGAAATGGGCATGAGAAATGTTCGTTCTTTAATTTTATACTTATATTTTAGTTTTTTGGAATTATTAGTATAAGAGTCTATATTCTTTTTAACACATTTTTTTTTTCTCTTTTAACTTTCGGCATGAAATTGTACCTTTCAGAACTCGTGCATCGCATTGCTTCTCTCAAGTACTTACTTTACTTCTCAATATTAAACTTACCCTTTCGTTATTTATTTCTTGTTCAGTTTATTCATTTCGAATAATTTCATAATTATATGCACATGTATGTATGGGCATGTATGCATATAGAAGGTGTTTTTGCTGATTTCTTTTACATTTTCATTTTATTTTAACTTTCCTCGTTGCTTTGCCATCTCATTTCATGTTGGGTGAAGCTTATTCTCTGCTTGAGCAGGCTTTGGAAGAACATGGTTTCCCTGTTCCAAGTGCTGTGGACTGTAATAGGCATTGTGTGATTATGTATCTAGTCCACGGCTATCCCTTTTTACTTCTAAATATGTTTGCTTTTCATACAATTTGCATACGGCTGTTTATTTTCTTTCTGTTTCTACTTTAAAAAGTGTAGTAATTTATTTCTTATGTTACTTTGAATTTAGCTCCTGTTAGACAAATATGAAGAAGTGAAAAATTATTTACATAAGATGGCTGTTTATCATTAAGAACTGGCAAGGCACTATTAAAGGTTTGGATAAAATTGTTCAGCTGGGAATGGATTATGACTGTTTTAATATTTATTAAAGTTTTTAGTGAGTTTTTTTTTTTAATATTTGGTAATTATATCAGCTCTATCTGCTCGTTGCAGTGTGTAAGTGAATCAATTACAAAATCCAGAAACTGTTTTGAAAACTGTTTTGAAACTATCATTGGTCTTGTATTTTGATTGGCAGAACATGGTCTTATTCACTGTGACGTCAATGAATTCAACATTATGGTATGCACTTCAGGCTTGGTCTCAGTCTTCTATTTTTAGTTTTGCAGTGTGTTTGTCATTACTGATTAATTGGGTTTATGTTTTCTGCTATGTCGTTTCCCTTTTATTTTCCTATTGGGTTTTATGCATCCACTGGAAGATGTTGTAATACTTAATGCCTTAGGCTTGCTATTTTAGCTTATTGGCAATTATCTTACTCATCTTTTAATATTTTTACCTTTTAGATTGATGATGATGAGAAGGTAATGATGATTAATTTCCCACAAATGGTGTTCGTATCACATCAGAATGCTCAGATGTAAGGAATACTCTCTGTTTAATAGCATGTTGAATTTTACTCATATCTATCTAATTTCTGGTCATTGATGGTTATCTTGATTAAATTGGTTAAGTCTGAGTTTTACTATTCACATGTATCATATCTTGTATGCATTCCTGATACGGTTGTATTTTTCAGGTACTTTGACCTGATGTTGAATGCATCTTTAAATTTTTCAGAAAGAGGTCAGTTTTTTTATTGTGCTTGACTTGATGGAACTCTGACTCTAATGGGTTAATACGTGATTTGCTTAGACCTGTAAGATAAAGAAAATTATTGAACCGCTATTCCATGTTATTCTCTTTAAGATTTGAATAGAGCGTATGTTTTGTCAGGGTTGCACTCTTAAGTTCTTTGGCGTTGTGTGAGGCGTACTCAGGAACATGAGATGGGCTATATATAGCTTGGATAATGCCCTTGAATGTATCTTGCATTTGAATTTAGCAGATTTTATCCTAGACTTCTGACTTTTAGTTGGCTGATGCAAAATTTCAGCTATGTTAATTTGTTGAGTATTAACTAGTTTCTATAATGTATTCATTTTCTTTACCCAGGTTCCACCTAAATTTCCAAGAAATCACGTATGGCGATGATGGCTCAGATATAGACACAGAAGAAAGCAGTAGGCTTTCCTTTGCTTCAATATCTAAAACTGCTGGCTTTCTAGTCAAGGAACTTGCTGCCAGTGGTTTTACCGGAAAGGATCAGGATGTCATTGAGAAGGTATGGTGAAACATATCTTATCACATTCATATGAATGCTCATGCATCTGCATGAAGATATAGATGGTGCGTGTGCTTGTGCATGTCGTGCTTGAGCACATGAGCATGTCCTGAGAAGGGGATAGATGGCTAGATGGTAATTTTATTGTAGGATGCTTCATAGCTTGTTTGCATTGCTGATTTGCTAGATCAGATTCCTTTTGATAGTTTAGAGTCCCGAGACTTCTTGTTTTAGCTCAGTTGTGTGTTAGAAAATAACCTGGAAAGCATAATACTTGTATCAAACTGATATGTATCGCCATATATTCCTTTATATGTGCTCATTTTGCCAATGGCCATCACGAATAGATAGAGAGCATTCAAAAATATGACTAGCTTTTTCCATGGGAGCATAGTGATTGGCATGTTTAACTACAATGCATTGTGTTGGTACTTATAATCTCATGTTTGGTGTGGGTATTGTCATTCATTTATTCCATGATGTATGTTCTTTTATTTTTCTGGAGGTTGGTTTGGCCTGTTTCTGTTGTTTTCTTATAACATGTACTGTGAAAAATGTTTCCAAGTGTAAATCAGGGCATTACATTGTAATACTTGATATGCAGTTTATTGAAGGAGGTATTAAGAAGGAGTCAGGTTCTAATGATGAAGGAAGTGACGACAGAAATGAATCTGAGACGAATGGAACAAATGTCAATGGTCTTGATTCTTTACACTTGGCAGAACAGGTACGATTCTTATGAGCACTTTCTGGCTTTAAATATTCAAGAGATTTAACTTAACTCAGAAGTTGGGTGTAGTCTATGAGTGAAAATTTTTCCTTGGTATGGTGAGGGATTGTCTTGACTGTTCATGGCGGGCAACTTGGTGATCTTCAAATTTAGAAAGGACAATGACTATTGTTATTATATTTGAATGGTTGAGGGAATGGACATTAATGCTCTATAACATAAGGTATAGACTGGATGGATTAAACTTTTAGGATATGTGTTGTTTGAAATGATCAAAGTAGTGGAAAGTTACGGATGAGTCAATAGAAATTAGCAATCCAAAAGAACAGTTTTTGGGATGTGATGTGTCGAGTCATCAACCTTCAGGATGACAGTGACAGTGGTCCTGCTGGAGGATTCAATTAGTTGAATGATCGAATGAAGGGATAAAAAACTCTGAAGTATATAATTCATGAAGTTGCACTATAGTTCAAAAAGTAACACGAGTCGTGCTAAGACCATATTTGTTTTGTCTTTTACTTTTTGCAATCTGATTTGCTTTCTTTTGTAAATGAATTTTAGTGGTATTTGTTTCATCTAGTGTTATACCTTCTTGCATTGATATTGTAAATTCTTGTGCAGGGTGTGATTCACAAGGATCCAGCTTTAAATAGCAAAAAGGAAGGTGTAAGTGAGGAGAATCAACAGAACTCTGAAGCAGGCCGAGGTAGTGAACCTGATAGGCATAATGCTAGTGACAAGGTATTACTCGGGAAATTACCCTTTCGCACATGGTTTCAAATATACATTAAGTGTGCACTTTGTCTGTATCTTGGATACTTGATTTGCTTACGGCCATGTGGTAGTCTGTAGTTAACTACATGTCAAAATATGATGTGATGCTGATGATGAACCTTCAAAGGGATCTGATATAAATGAAAGAAAAAATAAAATTCATGATTGAGTCCTTAGGGATGCTAAGGATAGTATTAGGGTTTAAACTTGTCTTTTTTTTTTAGATTTAATTTTAATTTGGTCTCCTTTCAATTAGGGGTTTCTTAAAGAATTTATGTAGTCTTAGAATTTGTTTGTCTTGTCAGTTTGTTATATCAGGTTTGGGTCTGTAGGTACTTGCCCATTCGTTAATTCGGAAGTCAATTAACTTTGGGCTTGTTGATTGTATCTTTTCTTTTCTTTCTTAATAATTTCTATATTACAACTATATGTCTTTTCTGATGGCCAAAATTGGGAGCAGTTATATTTTGTGAATATTTTGAAATAGATTTGTTAGTTTATTTTTGTTCATTTCAGGAAGAAGATGATGAGTCTGTGAATGAGAATGATGCTGAACTCGTGAAGCAGATTGAGAAGCAGAGAAGACATGCAGTAGCAGCTGTGGGGGACGAAAGTCTCTTGCCTCAAGAAATTCCTACAAGGATAAGGGTGGCAAATCCTCCAACAATTCCAAAATCGAAAAGCAATTAAACTGGTGAAATAGACGAAGAATCACTCATGTAATCTAAGGCATAGAGTGATACACATACATAAAAGCTATAACAGTTTACTCTCGCTGCATACCAAGTCATTCATGACGTGGCACTGAAATAGTGATGCAAAAGCTGGAGCTGGAAGCCTAATCATGGGGAAGCATGAGTTTGCCTTTTTGGTCCCTTGGAGTTGAATATGGGTCACTACAGTTTTGTTATGCTCTAGTAGATCGATATAATGTTACATAATTATTTTTGTTCGAGGCAACATATAAAATTATGGGCAATATAAAATTTTGATGAGAATATTTGCTTGCAATATTTTCGAGCGAAAGGAATTGGTTTTTCTTTCTCATTATTTTCCTATTGTTGCCTACTGCAATCTGAATGCAGAACTGTTGGAAAGTACTTCTGCAAGAAAGAGCACCTGATAAGTGCTTCCCATCGTCGTATGAAAACAAAAACAGACCTGTCAAAAGACTATCGGAATGAAAATCGAAAAAGCAGCAGGAGAAACACCATCAACATTATAGGCTTAGTTTTCAGAAATTTTCAACTTTCATCTCATTTGTGGCTATTGGAGATGGGCATATCTTCTTCCATTGAAGATTACTTGTTGCTTAGCTTTTGCAGTTGAATTACAGAAGGGGATTCCTCTTTATGACCCACCTTGCTTGAGCCATCAGCTGCATTTTTGTTTGTATTTTTCTTTTTAGCCATCCTAGCCCAACCAACAAGTCCGTCTTGAATGTGTTCATCAAATATTGCCTTCTTGAATGAACTTCCCATCTTCATTTTCAAAAATAAAAGTTAAAGAAGAAAAATTTGTCAGGTCCGATTTTATAACCACCACAAAGTTTAGTTGCGTACAACTCTACAGTTGAAACGATGATAAAAAACACCATACGGCAAAGACATCATGTCACGAGTTTCGAAAAATTAAGGTGGTTGGTTACGATTTTACCTGAGTGACAATAACATAGAGTGGCAGGGTACTGTAGCTGCAGATAAACTGAATGAAACATCTGAAAAAGCAAATATATTTCACATTCAAATATGTAGGAATGCAAGGCATTGTGAACTAACACAGAAACATGGGGAGGTCAGTAAATAAGTTCTAATTTTTACCCTATAACCAGTCTAGGGATGATAAATCGAACTTGTCCCATTGTGCAAGAATCAAAACCATATTGAACCTGAAACAAATTAATGATCATTATTTTGAAGCTACATACTTACATACATACATACAGATACTTGAAAAAAAAAAGGAGTATTTGATGATCATATTCTTACCCATATCCAGAAGAAAAATGCAAGTTCAAAAGAATTTTGGAACAGAATGATATGAATGAGTATTAACACGATCCGGGGTCTGTTAAACCAGAAGTGATCATCTGAAGGTTGAACTACTAAATCTCCTTCAATGGCTATATGTTTCTCAGCAACCTCATGTGCTAATTGTGATATTATGTGCTCTAGCTTAGTGCCCACGGCAAGTAGAAGCTGCATTAAAAAAAGGGGGGGGGGGGGGGAAGTACCAAATAAATTCCAGGGCATCACTATCAGAGCAAGTCTCCATGAAGTAAATTACTGAATACATAAAAATGTATAATTGCGTATGGAGATAATTAAACAGCATTGTGTGTTTGGTTCACTTACAATGAAGGGAACAAATGCTATCCAGAAATACGTGTGCCATCCTGCAGAAGAAAATTGGAGTTACACAATTAATGGGCACAATGCTATGGCATTTAAAATGCCATAATTAAGGAATTGGGTGAATGACACTTTCTACGTCGTGGATAAATTTTTAATTGCTAATTTTCTCCCCCGTTTTAAAACATTACCAAGAAAAATTAATTGGTGAAACCTAAATGTGATATTTTAACATATAAATTAATTATTGGACATGTACAATTGAAAACTATTAAATTTCTATGATAAAAGGTCACATTTACCTATCAACAATTATTTTTTTCAGTAAGCAGTTCATTACCGCAAATGAAATGAAGCATTAAAATTTTATGAAAGGACTCCAGTCATAATATCAAATTTTGTACGAGGAATGAAAGAGTCATTCTCTCGTAATATATAAATTATATAAAATACAGCTTACCATCGATATTGATCAGCAAGAAAATGACAACAAATAGCCAAAGATACCAGCTGCAGTCAACCAACAATTGTTATTTGTGAATCCATCAAAGAAGACAAATAGATTAATGAAAATTTTAGAATGCAAAACTATGAACAAAATGGAAAGTTATTTGTGACCAATAATTATACCTTATTCCAACAACTTTCTTAAAATCGGCTTCAAGTGTACGCATCAAATACTTGTGAAAATTAAACTTGGGGTTTCCTCTGCAATGAGTCTAAACAGGAAATGGATTAAGACAACGAATTACCATAAAAGGAACCAAGTGGTAGAAAAAACACTTGATAAATTACCATAACGAAGCCAAGCCGCAATGTGGTGTAATCTGATTTTGTGACAGAGCCGTAGAATTGCTTGAAAAATGAATGCTGCACAGAAGACGCAACAAAAGGAATTAAAAAAAGGGGGGAAAAAGAATAAAGAGATGGAAATCTTGTGTGTTTATAAGTGAACTCACCAACCAACCCATCAAAACATAGCTTTTTCCGAGACCCTGAAAGCGATTCTTGATGAAATCATGATCTTGAACTTGAATGTATCTTCTACTTTGAACTGCAGAAATGTTACTTGCATTAGAAGCAAAGAACATGAAAGTTAAGAACCTGTATAGGGATGTATTATATTTCAATCTACGATATTACATCAGATAAATTTGTAATGCTACTGCAGCCTAGATATCTGGCCAAAATGAGTCGAATTTGCTACCATAAAATATTTAAAAGAAACATACACATGAGAGGACTTGTACTCTTCCTAACAGGCGAACATAACTATGCGGGTATCTGTTTTTAATGTCTTCCCTAATTATGCTCACAAGCTAAGGGGACTTGAACTCAAGTGATTTACTTAGGTGGTTTGCTAATAGATGACTGTTAATATACAATAGAGAAACTGCTCAACTCAAAAGGTTAGAGAAACCGCATAACCAAAAAGTTTAAGCTGATAGGTAAGGGTCCAACAATAATTTTTAGGACTAACCTTAACAATTCCCTTCACATGAAATTGGACTAAGACTTGAGATAGAAGCTCGTAAATGGGTCAAAAGACAAAAACTCGAAAGTGAGTCAGGAAATTAAATATAAATAATTGAAAGAGATTACACATAGTGGTATCAAATTGGAGAGACTAGCTCTTAAAAAAATCACTTGACTCAAAAGTTTAAGCTGATAGGTGAGACTTAATAATTATTTTTAACACAATAAAGATAAAATTCTTGAATGTGTAAATAGATGTAATTTGGTGGATGAAAAAGGATTACCCGTTGCTAGATTATGTTCTTCTTTTGAAGTTGAATCCTCCCACTGTTTCCATTTGCGTATCTAGAATATAAAGTAAACGTATATTTTAAAAAATAAACATTAAGCGTTTCTCATGAGTTAATTGAGGAGAAAATTTTGAAAAATAATGCAGTTAATATGTAAATTGGGAGAAGTTATTAGGTACCTTAGCTCCTCCAAAAAGAATGGTTAGAGCACAGAAAGTGACATGAACAACGGCTAGCACAAAGATGAATATGTGAAGATGATGCAACGCAGTGATGGATAGCAATGGCGCCTTCCCCTAAAACATATGAATTAACAAAGAGAGGATTAAAACTAAATTTTAATTTTACAATTTCCTATGTCATATCAGAAGTTTCTAATTTAGATATTAATTAATTAAGCTATAAGAAACCTCAATTAAAATATTGTGAACTTTGTCTACAGGGTAAAATTTTGGCTGATTTTGTGACAAGTGCTAATGAGAAAGCTTGATTAATGATAAGTTTTTCGAAACAACAAACTCATACGTATGTTTATTATTCATTGTTCACATTTTATGATCAACGTGGATATTCACTAAAAAATTAAGGACATTTTGATTGAAACACTTTAGTGTAATAATAAGCGAGATTTGGTTTCAGGATTTTAAGCGATCTTACAACTTAAACCAATTTCTATTTGATTGAAGAATAGGTATAGTGAAATGAACGATGCATCAAGCATAGGTGGGTTAATTAATTAAGAATCAAGATATTTGAAACGTCCTTCAAAACATTGATTAGATAACAAATATTAACAAATATTATTCTTTGTTGCGAGAGAGAGAGAGAGAGAGAGAGAGTGAGAGAGTGAGAGAGAGAGAGATCGTGGAGCTCTAATTTTAATATTTGAGAAATATGATTAAGGAGATCATGTACACAACAATTTTGGTCCTTGACTTTTCGCCTTTGATTTGCGAATAATGAATGAACATGGGATCTGTTGTTTTCAGTTTCAGAATAAAATTGGTTGGCTCCAAATCAAAGCTTAAATCATGTTTGATAGTGACGTGCTGTGACTTTTAAACACCTATTAAGATTGAAGTTGAACATGTGCATCTTAAAAGTTATAACACTAAAATGTTTGATAAATATTAATTGGTGTAGTATGGAAGCTAAATTGATTTGTTTTTACACTTGTATGATAAAAAAATTTATTTTATCTTTACTATTTTTTTAAAATTATTATTTAAAATTATATTTACTACATAATATTAGTTTTTATTTTATAATTACAATTTTTTTTTTGTTCATAATAGTTGTAGCTTTTATAAAACCTCAATACCAAATAGGATCTTAATTTATAACTATTATGGAATAAAAGTTAAATTTGTCTGTTTGGGGGAAAAATAAGAAAGATAGCAGAATGCCACGTATCGACGGATGGAATAACTTCAGTGCAATTCGAGATACCCGACATGATTAGAGGTACCCCGCAAGATTAGAGGTACCTGCCATGATTTGAGGTACCCGGCATGATTAGAGGTACCCGGCACGGTCAGAGGTACCCCGCATAACTCTAGAGTAACTCGAGGTACCCCGCATAGACTGGAATAACTCCAACATAATTCAAGGTATCTGGAATAACTCCAACATAATTCAAGGTACTCGGAATAACTCGAGGTACCTAGCATGATTAGAGGTACCCGGTCTGATTAGAGGTACCTCGCATGATTAGAGGTACCCGGTGTGATTAGAGGTACCCGGCCTGATTAGAGGTACCCGGCTTGATTAGAGGTACCCTGCATGATTAGAGGTATCCCGCGCAATTAGGGGTACCCGGCGTAATTAGAGGTACTCGACTTGATTAGAGGTACCCCGCGCAATTAGAGGTACCCGACGTAATTAGAAGTACTCGGCTTGATTAGAGGCACTCCGCATAATTAGATGTACCCGGTGTAATTAGAGGTACCCCGCTTGATTAGAGGTACCCCGCACAATTAAAGGTACCCAACATAAATAGAGGTACCTTGCACAATTAGGGGTACCCCACATTAATTGAGGTGCCCCACGTAACTCGAGGTACCCGACAGATCAGATGCAAGAGGACCCTCCGAAAATATCTGCCGTGAGAAACGTCTTCATCTCTTAAAAGATATTATTCGATTTTGTCAGAATTAGGAATCAAAAACGTCGTACCAAAAGGGGGGGACAGCCGCCTGCTACCTCTGCCAAAAGTGAAGGACACTGTCCCAAGGACAATGGTCCTCAGCTGCCTACCCGACAGCTACTGCAGAGGTACCCTAGACCACTCTCCAGCGCGCGCCACGTTCCCAAAGGATGAGAAACGCCGCGAACATGCACATAACGGCCCAAAAATCATAAAAAGGTAAAAGGACGTTAACCAAAAAGGGTACGCCACGTGGCAGCTGAGGTACTCCATATATAAAGGTGCCAAGGTTTCATTCTCCAGCATGTTCTCACTCACCATTAACACTCACACTCTAAAAAATAGGTTTTCTTGAACCTTAAACCCTAATTTACAGAGGGCTAGCCAATTCTCTTTACCATAAAAGCTTGAGTTTGCTAACTTGAGCGTTGGAGTGTGAACGCCGGGGTACCCCGGCTTCACCTCTAACCTCTATTTCATTGTTTTGTAGGCGAGAAGCTCATTTTGAAGGACATCTCTCTTGGTTCTGACCATTCACCATTTTTACCACTCCCTCTCCCCTTCGTACCTCCCCCGAATTTCAGGTACGCCGCACCGCACACAACAAACCAGTGAGGTACCCCATCCCCCGAAAATACAAATTCATTGTTCTAGATGGATTTTGAATTTTTCTACCCCAAAATCAGTTGAAAACATTGTCAAAGAAAAAGCTTATAGATTATATTAAATAATAAATTTTGTGTTAGTTTTTATATTTAACAGTTATTGCAAAAATTACGAAATAAAAATTAAAAAAAACTACTGGTTGGGTTTGCGAAGATACAGCCCAACGAGTTGCTGGGTTATGTAAAAGTACAGTTGGTGGAAATCAGACCCAAACGGGTCCTTAGTTTTATCCAACTAAGGACCTCATTGTGCATAAAATATTCCTCATTGTTTTTATATAAAATGGTTTAAGTGCGGACGTATGAATTTCATAAAATTTGAATTTAAATTGGAATTTGAGTTGTACAATACCATAAGATAATTTAATAGTAATTCGAATGTCCGGAATTGTTGAGTATGACTCTACACACACACACACACACACACACACACACACACACACACATATATATATATATATGTATGTATATATATATATATATGTATGTATATATATATATGTGTATGTATGTATGTATCAATATGTGTGTGTATGTATGTATCATTAACATATTGTTTAATAAAGACAATGCCAGAAATGTAACTTAACAGAGTGAAACTAACAAATCGCGAGCTAAAAAAGTAAAGAATTGAATGAGAGAGAATTTAGTTACCTTGCCAGCACAGTAATCGCTGGAGGCTGAGGACTCGGCGAGAAGGCGGCGGCCGGCACCATGATGAGAAGTAAAGGAAGAGAAGAATGACTCAAAATGGGCAGTAGATTTTGTCGCAGCCTTGTGTTCCTTTTTGTCACAAGGCAACCATTTACTTGCTAACTCCTCAGATATGCAGATTTTAGCAATCATTCCTTGAAACACTGTCAGTAGCAATGATATAAACCCCAAGAGCATCAACTCTGCATCAACCCCACCACCAATTTGAAAGTGTAAAAGATCAAGGAAAAGAAGTTAAAAAAAGAAAAAAGAAAAACCTCAAATCATGTAATATTTCTTTAGTGTATTTTAAAACATGTAAACATCTGCACCAAATCATTATGAGCATCCATGGTTATGGTAGCTTAGCTAGACCTTCTTTGATTTTCTGCAATGCTTCAAAAAGAGGTTTTTGGTTGTTTTTCTTCAACACCTACATGAAAATTTGATCAAAACACAATTTAGTATACATGCATATTGCTAGCAAAATTAACCGTATCAATACATGAAATTGAAAATTAATTGATGTGTACATGCCTTGCCAATGTAATGGAGAAAACGTTCCACTGCAAGAGATATGATAACAATGACACCACAGACTATGGCCACTACCCACGTCGGCGTGTACTCCAACGTTGTTCCGCCTTCTGCCATTGATGATCTCTGATCAAGCTTCTCTACTCTTCGATCTTAATTCTCTAAGGAAAATCCAGATCTCTGTTTGTGATAATAATATAAGATCTTCAAGCATATCATGAGATGAAGTTGGAAAGTCATGCTTCCCACTACGACTAGCATAATAGAATCCTGATTTAAATATATATATAGTTCTGTTAAATTATTATATATTTCAAGAACTGCTAACTCGAATACTTGTCAAACATCAGTTTGATTTAATTTGAAGCCAAATATGGAAGCTAATAGTCGGGCAAAAATGTTAAAGAGACTAAAGGCTGAAAAAATGCGGATAAAATGAGTTATAAAACCATATGATGTTATAATATTAATTGATTCTTTTGTCTTTTTCCTCTAATATCATATGGTGTTATAGTATTTTTGTCAAAATTTTCTCATATTTTATGTCCAAATATTAATGATCAAAATAGGGGACACTTGATCCCCAATATTTGTAATTTTACCACTTTAGTTATTAATATTTTTTAGTACTTGTTACATCCATAAATATTAAAATTGTAATAAAAAAATAATTTTTAGATTATGTTACTATTGCTAAATTTATTATTAGTCTTATATAATGTGTTCGTCAAAAGATAGAAGAATTCAATATATTAAAAAGTTATATGTCTATTAATTTTAGTGTATGGTTGAGATTTAATTACTCTTTATTTTTTATTTTTTAGAGTAGTGATGTATTTACCTTTTATTTAAACCACAGTTGAGCAGCTTGAGGTAAGCCCCCCAAGGCCCCCCCCAACCAAAAAAAAAAGTTGGCTTTTATTCTGAAATGATCTTTGATTCCTTACAGCACGTGAAAATGAAGCGCAGTTCAGTTTAAATCAACAAAAGTTAGAGATTATGTATCACTCAATGTCAGTTTTTATTTATTTATTTATTGTTTGTTCTTGCCAAGTCAATTTGAAGATTGCCACACGTTGTTTCTTGATACAGTGCAATATCATCCACGAAAAAAAAAAATTCATTTACACGATTTTAAGGAGAAAACAATTTGATATTTTGGTCACTTCTCATTTGGATGATACTGAATTATTGACATGCCAAGAAAGATCTAGCAAACTGAGAAATTCTAGAATACATTAAAGAACTTATCGATACTTATATGACATATGTAATTACGTTATAACTATTATTTACATAATAATTTTCTATAATAAATACACACATGTTATAACATTATTTTGTTTGTTGTATAATTGATATGACATCTCTAATGTATTTTAAATTTTTCTACAGACACTACAAATGAGCTCTTTTGGGTGGAGTGCCTAATTATCTTGCAAACATTAATTGTCATACACACAAAAAAAAAAACACCCACATTTACATAATAACTTTCTATAAGTTAATGACTCTAATGGGTAAAGATAACAACGCATGTTTGCAAGGAAGGCATTGCGCCCAAGAGAGGTCACTCCTGGTGTCTACTTAAGCTTAAACCTTATGAGGCGTGGTACCAATTTAGAGCACATTAGATACTCCCCCTATCACCCAATTATGCTTGTCGACTATACATGAAATTGATGCATCTCCAACAACATATAGAGGCAGAACTATGTTTGACCTCTCAGGATTACAATTTTATGTTATAACTGGGTGAAGTTTACGGGTTCTCCAATATGTTCTTCACTATAGGACCTCAAATTTTTACCAATTTTATGTTAAAGCTAATTTAAGTTTTACAGTTTCTTCAATATGTCCCATCAAACCAAGAACTTGGTTCCGCAACTAGATATAGAATTTTTAAATAAATTCCAGTGTGGAGCTCTGTTAGCAATTGATGTTGCTACCAAAACCAAAAGGTGAAGCTCCTGGGTTGACTTAAAGCAATTATTAGTCTAATGTTTCAATTTAACAAGTGAATTAATGGATCTTCTAACCTCTAATTATTATTATTTTTTTGTAAAATATATTTAATATACAAACTGATTCTAGCTAATAGTATGTTAAATTTTATCACTTGATTAAAATTAAATTAAGCTAATATCAAAGGATATTCAAATTAACTACGGTATTAGTTCTAATGATTAACCTCAAAAATGGAAAAGGTTTTATAGATTCTGGACTTTTTCTTCAATTCCCGCGAAAACTTATGTTCACCTGGACTTTTGATCAGCATATACAGGGCTTGGGAAGAACCCAAAAAAAAAAAAAATCAGAGAATGTAAAAAAGCTCAAAATCTTCTTAAGGATCACATGCAACTCAGGGTTTACGGTTTACAATATAGTTAATGTTGCCAGCTCATAAATTTGCAAATGCCATTATCAAGTTCAGAAGTCACGAGTAAGCCTATGTGATCGATCTTAATCACAAAAGGGTACTCGATTATCCAATTTCGTAGGGCAGCGGGAAGCTGGTGGAGTCTACACGGTGTTCAGTTTAATAATCAATTCACATTAGGATTTTGACGTCTTATTGTATCTACCAGTTTTCTTTTCAACAAAAAGTTGGACAGCCGTAGGAAAATAAGTGTCATTACTCATCAGTCATCGATTAATCTTCACCAGTTTAGTCCAATGAAGTTTACACAGTGACAACAACATTTGAATTATCGGAGACTGTAGTGATCCACAACAGCTATAAAAGAATGAATGCTGTTGAGTCTACGCGGTCTTCAATCTTATCCGTTCTCTGCTATACTCGCTTTTGCTTCTTCTTTTCATTATTCAACATCCATTCAGTAAACTGTTGAAGCATGTGGCTTCCAAATTCAAGAAAGCATGCAATTTTTCAAAGAGCTACCAAAATTTGCTTAGGTTAAGTGGAAGAGTAGAGGGGTTGGTGCAATAGTGCCATTGTTTTCCCTATAAATAGATGGCATTTCTTCCATTCTAAGCATCCCAAAATTGTTAAGCTTATAAGTTTCTAAACTTTTGAGAGAAGTGAGAGAAGTATGTCTGGAAAATTTATCTTTCCTGCAGAGTGTGAGAGTACTGGATATATTTGGGTTTCTGGGAAGTGAGATTCGTTACTCAAATATTGTACTCTATTAATTGTTAAATAAACAATTAATCTTTCCTGCCTCTGTGGATGTAGGTTTAATTACCGAAACACGTAATTCTTGTGTCCTTTATTTTTCATAATTATTTGGTGCGCTTGATTCCGCATTCCGCGCACAACAAGTGGTATCAGAGCCGGCAGTTCGTACTTAGGGGGATACGGTACTATTCACGAATACGGTGGAGACGACCATTTGTACTTGGGAGACAGTCTATTGTAAGTAGTGTGTATTTTTGCATGTTTAGGAAAGTTCTGTCAACAAAGGCGATAAGGGTCTAAGGATTCTGATTTTTAATTGGGACCGAGTTCCCATCCAGTCTCCTGAGAACTTTTCTGGTGCATTTATTCACTCGAAATTAACATCATAGAGATTGTTTTTCAAGTGGAAATAGTTCGTTGAGAAAATGGTAGAAGATGAAACTTCCAGAATTGGGGAGACATCTACCGAGACTATTTCAGGAGACACTTTAGGTGGGAGGCGAGATTTGTCAAATCGCTATTCAGCACCTGTTATAGGAGGCCAGAAAATTGATGTTGAAAAGTTTGATGGGAAAATCAACTTCAGCATGTGGAGGTGCGAAGTTATGGATGCCCTTATTCAAATCGATCTTGATGTTGTTCTAAAAAATAAAAGACATTTGTATGATGAAGAAATTTAGGATTGTATGAACGAGAAAGCCTGTGGTCAGATCAGATAAGATCTTGTTTGACCAAGGAGGTAAAATACTTGGTGAAAAATGAGGAGTGTGCGATGACTTTATGGCGTACATTGACGGAGAAGTACTTGCTGAAAAGTCCTGAAAATCGCATTCATACAATGAGCCAAGTATATGTCTTTCGAATGAAGCATGGGGTGTCAATGCACGATCATGTCTCAAGATTTGAAAAGTTACTTGCTGATTTGAAGAATCTTGATGAAGATATTAAGGATGAAGTCGAGGCTATGATTCTGTTACACTCACTACCAGAGGAATATAGCTATTTTGTGACTACTTTGATATATGGGAAGAGTGTGATCGTCTTTAAAGATGTTTGCACAACATTGACTAGCTTCGAGATTCGGAATAATGATAAAAATTCTGAATGAACATCGTCTGAAGCTTTGGTGAGCAGAGATTGGGCGATGGAGAAACAGAAGAAGTGTGGTGGAAAGAATTCTCGATCCAAATTGAGAAGCAGAAATATAGCTCGAGACAAGTGTGCATTTTGTTATGAAAATGGCTATTGGAGGAAAGATTGTCCAAAGGCTCAAAAGAGAGATGGGAAGAAACCAGCAGCAGCAAACATGGTACGAAAAGATGAGGACTCTGATTATTCACTAAGTATTACTCCTGCAACATACGTGGCTAGCTCGACCGAGTGGATACTTGATACTGGAGCAACTTATCATTTGTGCCCTATTAAGGAATGGTTTACGGATTTTCGTAATTTGGAATCCGGTGCAGTTGTGATGGGGAATGATCAACCTTGTCGCACAATGGGGATAAGAACAATTTGACTAAAAATGTTTGATGGAATGATCGGAGAACTCAAAGAGGTTAGATTTGTTCCAGCTTTAAAGAAAAATCTAATTTCTGTGGGTGCTTTGGAAGCTAAAGGCTACAAGGTTACCATTGAAGATGGCACAATGAAGTTTACACATGGGGCTATGGTGATTCTGCAAGGGGTTCGGCGTCACAATCTGTACTATTTAAAGGGAGGTACAACTGATGAAGCAAATGTTGTTGAGGCGCACAGTGACACCACCAAGCTATGACATGTACGACTGGGACATGCTGGAGAGAAGTCTTTGCAAACTCTGATGAGGCAAGGACTCTTAAAAGGTACCAAAACCTGTAACTTAAATTTATGTGAGCATTGTGTAGAAGGCAAGTAAACAAGGGTCAAGTTTGGTACAACTAATCACGATACTCATAAAATCCTTGAATATGTTTATAGTGATGTATGGGGACCACCCAAGACTACATCAATAGGTAGAAGCCATTATTTTGTTACATTTGTTGATGATTTCTCTAGACGTGTGTGGGTTTACACCATGCGAGCAAATGATGAGGTTTTAGAGATTTTCGTGAAATGGAAGAAATTGGTGGAGACTCAAACTGGCAGAAAGATCAAAGTATTACGATGTGATAATGGGGGTGAATATACTTCTGATCTATTCTCGCAAGTATGCCAGAACGAGGGTATTAAAAGACATTTCACGGTGAGACATACTCCGCAACAGAAAGGTGTGGCTGAGCGTATGAATCGTACTTTACTGGAGACGGTACGATGTATGTTATCTAATGCTGGTTTAGATAAAAAGTTTTGGGCTGAAACTGTGAGCTACGCAAGTCACTTGGTAAACCAGTTGCCTTCTGCTGCAATTGGAGGTAAAACTCCTATGGAAATGTGGCCTGGAAAACATGCACAAGACTATGATTCCCTTCATATATTTGGGTGTCCAGCTTATTATCATGTCAAAGATGGTAAACTGGATCCTCGTGCTAGAAAAGCTATCTTTGTGGGATTCAAATGTGGAGTAAAGGGCTTCAATCTTTGGGATCTCGAAGACAAAAAGTTTGTGTGTAGCAGAGAAGTCACATTTGATGAAGCTTCAATGATGAAAGCTTCAAGTTCTCAGCAGGTGGAGAACAAGACCAAAAAGGTATTGCAGCGGGTGGAGTTTGATGCAACTCCATATGTACCAGTTAGTTTTACATCAAAGAAGGGTTCAACTATAGAGGTGACACCTAAAGTTAAAGAAGAGGTTGTTTCTTCTGATGTCCCACAAAATGAAGAAACAATTGATGATGTAGATAATGATGATTTTATAGCAACAATGAAGCCAAGAAGAGAGATAAAGAAACCCGAATGACTTACTAAAGACATGGTGGTAGCCTATGGTAACATTGCGGTCTTCTGTGATAATCAAAGTGCGATATTCCTTGCGAAGAATCAAACATATCACGCTCGGACGAAGCACATAAATGTGAAATATCATTATGTGAGAGAGATTATCGAGAGCGGTGTTGTGTTGTTGAAAAAGATCGATACCAAAGATAATCCATCAGATATGTTGACGAAGGTAATTTCTGGAGTTAAGTTTCAACATTGCTTGAAACTAATTCAAATCCTTCGCTTGTTTTAAGATATGTCCTTCGGGAATTTTGAACTACGGTTGGCTTGATCCCAAATTTTAGGTACGTAGGTAGTCACAGAGATGCAGCCACTTTGGGGATGATGGTTCGTTGGTAGTCGGCTCAGATTTGGACAAATTTTCGCTGAGGTGGAGAATTGTTGAAAAGTCATACATGTGGCATCCAAATTCAAGAAAGCATGCAAATTTTCAAAGAGCTACCAAACAATTGAAGAAAAAAAATGAAAAGTTGGCAAATTTGTCAAATTTGTCAAATGGACACCATTGATAATTTGCTTAGGTTAGGTGGAATAGTAGAGGGATTGGTGCAATAGTGCCATTGTTTTCCCTATAAATAGATGACACTTCTTCCATTCTAAGCATCCCAAAATTGTTAAGCTTATAAATTTCTAAGCTTTTGAGAGAAGTGAGAGAAGTGTGTCTGGGGAATTTATCTTTCCTGCAAAGTGTGAGAGTACTGGGTATATTTGAGTTTCTGGGAAGTGAGATTCGTTACTCAAATATTGTACTCTATTAATTGTTAAATAAACAATTATTCTTTCTTGCCTCCATGGATGCAGGTTTAATTACCAAACCACGTAATTCTTGTGTCCTTTATTTTTCTATAATTATTTGGTGCGTTTAATTCCGCATTCCGCGCACAACATAAACCCCGTTTCTTTTTGCCCTCTCTCTCTTTCCCCTTTGTTTCCATTTTCTTCTTTTGCTGGTCCTTCGTGCACGTGGTCCTTACTTTCCGGCCAACAAACTAAACCATGGCGGAGCTCTTACTCTCTGCTTTCTTTCAGACTCTGTTTGACAAGTTGGCTTCCACTGATTTTCTCAACTTTGTTCGTCAACTTGGAGGTGGAGTTGATTCCGAGCTCAAAAGGTGGGAGAAAAAGCTGAAGATGATTCAGGCAGTACTTCACGATGCAGAGGAGAAGGAACTGGTAGACGAGGCTGTGAAGTTATGGCTAGATGATCTCCGAGACTTGGCTTATGATGCTGAGGACATTCTTGATGAGTTCGGTACTCAAGCTTTGAAGCGCAGGTTGATGGCAGATGATCCTGATCAGCCTACCTCTAGCAGAGTTCGGAACATCTTTCCTCCAGCTTATTTCAGTTGTTTCAGTCCAAGCACAATTGAATTCAATTCGAGTATGCGGTCCAAGATTGAAAGCATCTCTGGCCGGTTGGAAGAACTGTTTAAACAAAGAATTGAACTTGGATTGCAATTGGCTCCTGGAGGGACTTCGTCAACTGCTGCTGCTCAGCGAAGACCAGCCAGCTCAAGTGTGCCGACAGAACGTGCTGTGTACGGAAGAGATGATGATAAAGCTAAAATACTTGAAATGGTGTTGAGCGATGAGCCAAGTGCTGCCAACTTCCGTGTAATCCCCATTGTCGGCATGGCTGGGGTTGGAAAAACAACCCTTGCTCGCGATGTCTACAATGACAAGGCCATTGTTGATTACAAGTTCGACCTCAAAGCTTGGGTTTGTGTCTCCGATAACTTTGATGTCTTGAGTATTTCCAGGGCACTTCTCGAGTCAATCACCTCCAAAGCTTGTCATCCCAATACTTTAAATGAAGTGCAGGTTCAATTGCAAGAAGTTGTGGATGGGAAAAAATTCTTGATAGTTCTGGACGATGTTTGGAATGAGGACTACAGCTTGTGGGAAGACCTTAAAGCTCATTTTCTCGCTGCTGCACCATACAGTCAGATAATTCTCACAACACGACTTTGGCATGTTGCATTAACAATGGGACCTACTCAATATTATAATCTCAAGCTCCTCGCAGACGATGATTGTTGGTCTTTGTTTATGAAGCATGCATTTGAAAGCAGAGATATTAATGCTCTTCAAATTTCAGCACTATTTCGTAAGAAAGTCATTAAAAAGTGTGGAGGATTACCCCTAGCAGCAAAGACTCTTGGGGGCCTACTGCGCTTTAAGAGAGATGATGCATGGGAAGATATATTAAATAGCAAAATATGGGATTTACCTCATCAAAGAGCCATTCTCCCTGTGTTAAGATTGAGTTACCATAATCTTCCTTCTCATTTGAAAAAGTGCTTTGCTTATTGTGCGATTTTTATGAATTCGAGGAGAAGGAACTGGTGTTTTTGTGGATGGCTGAAGGCATTATCCGTCAGTCAAAAAACAATAAGCAAATGGAAGATTGGGGCAATGAATGTTTCCATGATCTAGTGTCAAGATCAATTTTTCAACAATCAAGTGTTGATTCTTCCAAATTTGTAATCCACGACCTTGTTCATGATCTTGCTCAATTGATTTCTGGAGAGACCATTTTCAGGTTAGAGGAGGCCGGTAACCTATCAAGAACGCGAAAAAGGGTCCGCCATACTTCTTACCCTCGCGGTGATTATGATAATAAAAACAAGTTTCAGGCTTTTAATGGAGTTGAACATCTGCGAACATTCTTGCCGGTAGTCATAAGAGGTGGCCCCGATACTTCTTACATAAGTGATATGGTTCTATGTGAATTGCTGCCTAGGTTTAAAAAGTTGAGGGTGCTATCTTTAGAAGTGTAGAAGCTAGTTGTAGATACGTTGAAGGTTGTTACAAGTGATAGAGTTTGATAAGGAGATTGTTGCATTAGATATGGAGAATATTTTTGCTATTTTGTAGAGCTATCTTTGTATAAAACTCTTGTATATAAAAGCGTAATCACAGTATGAAATAATACAACGTAATTACTTCGTATCTTCCTCTGTTTTTAGGGTTATTATTCCTTACATGGTATCAGAGAGGTTCTTTCCGCATTAACCCTGAAAAAACCGAATAATCATGACATCCCAAACCCCTCAATCAATCATCATTCAACAGGAAAATGCTGCCTTTCCAACCAGCGTTATCCTTGACGAAACGAATTACTCATTATGGTCCCAGTTGATGGAGATGCGAATCGGAGCTCGTAATAAAGGAGGATACCTTGCTGGAACTGAGAAGAAGCCGGCTGCAGATGACCCCAAGTACTCGACCTGGATCATAGAAAATCAGAGGGTGAAAAGCTGGCTCATTGACTCGATGAGTCCCCCACTGATGCAGCGATTTATTCGACTCCCAACAGCCAAAGAAGTCTGGGAGGCCGTATCGAAGACGTTCTATGATGGATCAGATGAAACTCGATTGTTTGAATTAAATCAGAAATCTTTTTCAATCAGACAAGATGGTAGGCCACTGTCCACTTACTTTTCCGAACTAATGTCTATATTTCAAGAAATTGATCACAGGTCCACCTCTGAAGAAAGTACGGTTGATAGGGTGGTTGAATTACACTCTGCCATGGCTAGACTTCGAGTCCATATTTTCCTGAGTGGGCTGGATTCAGAATTTGATCAAGTTCGTGGTGAGGTTTTACGCAAGGATCCCAAGCTTGATTTGGAAAGCACCTATGCCTATGTAAGGCGAGATTTTCAACAGAGACAAACAATGGGAGGATCGACCTCTGTGACTGAAAATGCAGCATTGACAATGCACCCAGTCCGACAGGGAGGAACAACCAAATCAACACGAAACAGACAAACTCAACAAGCTGGAAAACCAAACAACTTCACCTGTGATCATTGTGGTGAAAACGGACACTCAAAGCAGCGCTGTTACGAGCTTATAGGCTACCCTGACTGGTGGGATTTTTCGAAAAAACCAAGGAAGAAAGTGGTTGGCAAGGTACTAGCTGCAGTGGGGGATGAATCAGGTGCAGAACGAGATCAGGATCCTAGTCCCTCTGCCCATATCGCACACACAGGTAGTATCGGTAAGGGACATGCTTTCTCCATCACTTCGAGAATAAATACCTGGATTATTGACACAGGTGCATCTGACCATATGATTGGTGATTCCACCAAATTAAATTCATTTAACTCATCTTCTCAAACCATCGTATCCACGGCTAATGGCAGTGAATGTCCAGTCGTTGGAGAAGGATCAATTGCCTTGTCAGACAATATCAAACTCAATTCGGTTTTAGTTGTTCCCTCCCTTGAATGCAATCTCCTATCCGTGAGCCAAATTACATCTTCTCTCAATTGTACTGTAACTTTTTGGCCTTTTTTTTGTATTTTTCAGGATATTCTGACCCGGAAGACTCTTGGTTATGGTGTTAGGCGTGGAAAATTATATTACCTGGACCTTACAAAGGATGGAGAGAAACAAATGGGTCGATTGCACTTAATGGAAGGAAATACAAAGGCAAGGGACAAGGTCTGGTTGTGGCATCGACGTCTAGGTCATTTATCTTTTGGTTATCTTAGGAAATTAAAACCTTATTTATTCTCGAATTTAGATGAATCAATTTTTCAATGTGATACATGCGAACTTGCAAAAAGTCATCGTGTGTCTTTTTCACCAAGTATGAATAAAAGTGATGAACCTTTTTCTGTTATCCATTCCGATGTATGGGGGCCCTAAAAAATTCCTTCTTTGTCCAATGCTAAGTATTTTGTAACGTTTACAGATGAGTGCACATGTATGGTTTGGATATCTTTGCTTCGAACTAAGAGTGAGGTCTCTAATGCCTTTTGTGAATTTCGAAATATGGTACAAACTCAGTATATGAAATCTATCCAGGTTTGGCAAACAGATAATGCCATGGAATTTATGGATGCTAAACTTGGCAAAGTGCTATCTGATTATGGCATCCGACACCAGACCTCTTGTCCGTATACTCCCCAACAGAATGGCTTGGCAGAACGCAAGAATAGACAGCTCTTAGAAGTGGTACATGCCTCTCTCTTTGGGATGAACGTGCCACGCTGTTATTGGGGAGAAGCAGTTAAATCAGCTGCTTATCTTATCAATCGAACCCCCTCAAGCGTGTTAGATTTCCAAACACCTCAACAAAAATTGAACTCTCTCCTTCACATCCCTCATCAACAAAACCTTGAACCCCGTGTCTTTGGTTGTGTGGTATTTGTCCATGTCCCAAAACCTTTGCGTAGTAAGCTGGATCCGTGTGCTAAAAGGTGCATATTTGTAGGCTATGCCGATTTTCAAAAAGGGTACAGGTGTTATGATCCACACACGAGACGTCTACATGTTAGTCTAGATGTCTCATTTCGGGAACTTGATTCTTATTATCCCATCGATGCCCCGCGTTCTTCCCTTCAGGGGGAGACTTTGGTGGAAGGCAAGAACAGCCGGCATGAGCTGGAGGAATTTGAAGGGGCAGAATTTGACGAATGAGGGCAGAACGTGGAAGAGATTGATGAGCAGAGGCAGAACGTGGAAGAGATTGATGAGCAGACGCATTTTCCATCGCCAACACCATATACTATAGAGGGTGATCAGAATATCCAACCAGAAACTAATAACCAGGTACACTCTTCACCACTTCCCGCCATTATTGAAACTCTTTCCTCCACTCCAAGATATCCCCACAGGCAAAACAAAGGAATCGCGAAAAAACAATATGAACCAAGCCTGAAATCAACAGTGAAGTATCCCATAAATAATTACATTTCCACTAAAAATCTGCCCGAGTCTTGTGCACTTGTGGTTAACCAATTATCCAGTGTATGTATTCCTAGTAATGTGCAGGAAGCATTGAACGATCTGAAGTGGAAGGAAGCAATGAACGAAGAGATGCAGGCCTTGCAAAAGAATGCCACTTGGGAGCTAGTCTCATTACCCGAAGGAAAGAAAACAATAGGCTGCAGGTGGGTGTTCACGGTAAAGCTCAAAGCCGATGGGAGCATTGATAGATACAAGGCGAGATTGGTTGCAAAGGGCTATACACAAAGGTATGGGGTGGATTATCAAGAGACCTTTGCACCTGTAGCGAAGCTTGATACGGTGCGAATTTTAATCTCATTGGCAGCAAATCGAGGATGGCCCTTGAAACAATTTGATGTAAAGAATGCGTTCCTAAATGGAGACCTAGAAGAGGAGGTTTACATGGATATACCACCAGGTGTGAAGCTTGGTTCGGCAAAAAGGAATATGGTTTGTAAATTGAAGAGGTCGTTATACGGACTTAAGCAATCACCTAGGGCATGGTTTGGGAGATTTTCAGTCACAATGAAAGAGTTTGGCTTTAAGCAGAGTGGTGCTGATCACACTCTATTTATCAAACGTCAAGAAGATAAAGTAACTATCCTAATTGTATACGTCGATGATATAGTAGTCACCGGAGATGATTATGAGGAAATGAAGCTTCTACAAGAGCATTTGGCAACAACATTTGAAATGAAAGACCTTGGCCCGTTGAAATATTTCTTAGGCATTGAAGTGATAAGGACGGATGCAGGCATTTCCTTGTCTCAAAGAAAGTACATACTCAATTTATTAACTGAAACATGTATGCTCTCATGCAAGCCAGCGGAAACGCCAATGGAGATGAATCACAGGCTGGAAATACTTCCCGATCAAGTCCCAACGGATGTAGAAAGGTATCAGCGATTAGTGGGGAGGTTAATTTATTTGTCACACACTCGGCCAGACATTGCTTATGCCGTGAGTGTAGTGAGCCAATTCATGCACCAGCCCAACGTAGAACATATGGATGCGGTATATAGGATCCTTAGATACTTGAAGGGGTCTCCGGGTAAGGGTCTGTTCTTCTCAAAAAGAAAAAAGTCGTGTGTGGAAGGATACACTGACGCGGATTGGGCAGGGGATCAAACTACTAGGAGATCTACCTCAGGATACTTCACGTTTGTAGAAGGAAACCTTGTGACTTGGAGAAGTAAGAAGCAGAGAGTTGTAGCAAGGTCAAGCGCAGAAGCTGAGTTCCGTGGAATGGCTCATGGGATATGTGAATTGTTATGGGTTTCACGGGTCTTTGAGGACTTGGGGATTGAGTATGAAAGACCTATGAACTTGTATTGTGACAATCGCGCAGCTATTGAAATTGCACATAACCCTGTGCAACATGATCGAACCAAACACGTCGAGGTGGATAGGCATTTCATTAAAGAAAAAATTGATGAAAAGCAAATCCAATTACCACACATAAAATCAGATGAGCAGCTAGCAGACATCCTTACAAAGGCTGTTTCGGGCAAGACCTTTAAGAAGGTCATTAACAAGTTGGGCATGACGGATTGCTATGCACCAACTTGAGGGGGAGTGTAGAAGCTAGTTGTAGATACGTTGAAGGTTGTTATAAGTGATAGAGTTTGATAAGGAGATTGTTGCATTAGATATGGAGAATATTTTTGCTATTTTGTAGAGCTATCTTTGTATAAAACTCTTGTATATAAAAGCGTAATCACAGTATGAAATAATACAACGTAATTACTTCGTATCTTCCTCTGTTTTTAGGGTTATTATTCCTTACAAGAAGGGTATTATATTACTCGATTACCTAATTCAATTACCAATTTGAGACTTTTAACATACCTCAACCTTAGTGGCACTAAGATCAGATTTTTACCCGAGTCTACAAGCTCGTTGCTGAACTTGGAAATTTTAATATTAAGAGGTTGTTCTCGTCTGATCAAGTTGCCATCCAAAATGAGGAAGTTGATCAATTTACATCATCTTGATATAAGAGGTGCAAAAAAACTAGACAACATGCCATTGGGGATGAAGGAGTTGAAGAATCTCCAGACCTTGTCAAATTTTATTGTGGGAAAGAGTGGTTCTATGTCTGGTTTGAAAGATTTGAAAGATTTAAAGTTTCTCCGTGGAGCACTTTGTATCTCGGGATTGGAGAATATCAAAAATTCGCAGGATGCAAGAGAAGCCGTGTTATCCGAGAAGCAAGATCTGGAAGTATTGTCGTTAGAATGGGGGTCGCAGTTCAACAATTCTCGAGATGAAGTAGCCGAAGAAAATGCACTCGACATGCTCCAACCTCACAAAAGGATAAAAATTCTCACAATCAGACAATATGGTGGCAAAAGATTTCCATCCTGGATTGGAGATCCATTGTTCTCCAAGATGGAGGTCCTTAAATTGGAAAACTGTGAGAATTGCATATCATTGCCTTCACTCGGGTCGTTGGGTTCGCTTAAAGACCTGACCATCAGAGGGATGATGAATCTAAGAACCATCGGCTCAGAGACTAATAGGGATGGCTGCTCAGCGCCTTTTCAATCATTGGAGATTCTTCATCTTGAGAATTTGCCAGAATGGGTGCGTTGGGAGACCGCCAGTGTTACTGAAAATGTGCACGTTGGAATGTTTCCGCACCTCCATGAACTTTCCATCGTGGGATGTCCCAAACTCTCAGGAAAATGGCCAGAGCTTCTTCCTTCTTTAGAGAAACTTGTTGTTAGTAAATGCCCGGAGTTGGTAGTTTCGGTCTCAGACTTTCCGATGCTCTGTAGATTTGAAATTGATGGATGCAAAGGACTGGTGTGCGGCAGTACTCCAATTGACTCTAATTTTATGAAGTGCATGACCATTTCAAATAGTTCATTAGAAATATATGGATGCAGAGGGATGGTTTACAATCATGGTCCAGGTGATTCTGTAACAATTTCAAATATCTTGGAGTTCGGAAAACAGTTGAAGGGAGGATTTGAGGGAGTAGAATCTCTGGTGATTGGTGATTCCATAGAAATCAAGTCATGGTGGCAGCGTTCGCATTTCAGATATATGAAGCCAGTAGAAGGGTTACATGTCTTAACCCACCCTGAAGAGGTATCAGTCGAAGAAAATTGCACTAGTCTTGTTTCATTTCCAGAGTTAAAATTCCATCCCAATATTTTGCGGTCTCTTAAGATTGAAAATAGCAAAGCATTAAAATCCTTACCTGGGGAAATGATGGGCAACAATGCACAACTTGAAACTTTGTACATCGGCAACTGCGATTCTCTAACATTCATAGCAAGAGGCAAGCTTCCTTCTTCTCTTAAAAGGCTTAAGATACGGAGTTGTAAGAACTTGCAGCTTTTGGTGGATGATGAAGAGGGTGCTTCTTCTTCTTCTTCTTCATCGTCTTCTTCACCGGTGACACTGAAACTGCTTGTAATATACAGTTGCCCTGAGCTGACCAGGTTATCATCTGGAATCCAGCTACTTAAGGCGCTTGAAGAGCTCCGGATATCTAAATGTCAAAAGTTGGAGTCAATACCTGCTGGCCTGCACAATTTACAGAGAATTTGGATAGACGATTGTGAGAAGCTTGAAGCCCTGCCAAGTGACATGCATAAGCTCAACTCTCTTCGTCGTTTCTCCATAAGTGAATGTCCAAGTATTGTATCGTTTCCAGAAGAAGGTTTCCCCACCAATCTAGCATTTCTCAGAATTGGAGTCAATATGAAAAAGTTGACCGAGGCAGTCATCCAGTGGGGTTTGCACAGGCTTACCTCTCTTGCACGCCTCTGGATTTCAGAATGTGACGAGGAGATGGGAATGATGTTGCCAACCTCTCTAAGTTGGTTGATCCTTCACAGATGTTGGAAACTGAAATGCCTATCTTCAATGGGTTTTCAAAGCCTTACCTCTCTTAAATATCTGTGGATCGATAATTGCCCCAGTCTGGCATCATTTCCAGAGGCGGGCCTTCCATCCTCACTTTTGAGGCTAAAAATTGATGGTTGTCAAATGCTGAGAAAAGAGTGCAAAAGGGGTAAAGGAAAAGAGTGGTCCAAGATTGCCAACATCCCTTGCGTGGAGATGGATGGCAAATTCATACACGATCCAGATTCAGATCCAGATTCAGATTCTGAGTAGTAGATAATATTAATTATTGCTTCATTCGATCTCATTATCGTCGTCTATAGAAATAAAAGGTCAGTTGATTTATTTCTGTTATCCAGTTATCTAAATGATCCTCTGCCTTAATTTGAAATTGCAACTCATTTTCTTTTGCACAAATCAGATTGTACGTACATGTTGAGGCGATTTGTTTTGTCCGATTGTAGCGTCAACAATAACCTCAACCTGTCAGGCCACAGAAGCAGAGGTACTTTAATTACAGTTTGAAATTAATGACTAGCTGCTACCATATAGAAATAGTCGGTTTTAATTCCATATTTTTATGATCCATTAATTTCAACTCATTAATTTTTTTTCCCTTTTACTCTAGTCTTACGGGTTAAAGGTAATACAAAACAGAAATGGTATTTGTCGCAAATTTTTAATTTATTGTTTCCATCATATAGACATATAGATATTTTTCAAATCACCGATTTCATGGTTCTTCTTTCTTTGCTCATTGCATTTCCCAGACAGATGGAATGCAAGTTGACAGTTAAACTAATGAGCTTAGTCAAACTTTATCAATCTTGTTGTTTTGGATTTGAACTTTGCAAATTTTTTTTCCCCAACTTGTCCTTACTTTGATGGAAATCCCCTTTTGGAGATTTCCAATTTATTTACCTATAAAGGAGATTAGTACGGTTTCTTTTCATTAACTACAGTTATTTGATTTTGGTATTTCGTATCTGAAACTTTCAGTGTTTTTTTTTTTTTTTGGGTCAACCTTTGGTACAGATAATAGGCAAATAAACAGTTAAGATAGTAGACATTTATGATTAATTTTGTTTTCGATTTTTTTTCTTAGAGGGAAGAAGTGATCAGTTTCAATCCAGAATTGGAGAACAGCTATGGGCCTGCGCAACTGTGAAGTCTTTGCAATTTTAATGCAGCTAGTGACACGTCATTGTTGATGCGCGAAGCTTCTAGCAGTTCAAGACATTCCCTGTAGTCTTCATGGTCGATTTTATCGATTCCAGAGAACAGAAGAGATAATCCAGGTTTGGTTCATGCAATTAGAAGCGATGAAGCAAATGACGCCTTCAAGCTGGACTCAGAGACTAATGACATCATCCATTTCATCAACTTAAAGAGTTTTGGCTTTGATAATGTCATTTAATCGAAATTGTATCATGTCTCAATTGCTACCATTAGTTTAACTTGCTCGTCAAGTAATAGAACCTCTTTCAAGTTATGTTTGGGTTGCATTTGATGGTGTTTATTAAGAAGGATAAATGTTGTCATTATATTAAAAAAACTCACTCAGGTTTGCACCAATTTTGTCCCTCTTTCCGCCTTGGCTGATAATAATGATCGCATCATATATGTAATGCGTTCAAAAAGTTTAACAAAAACTCGAATTAAGACACGGAAGACAAAGAGAGAGAGAGGTATACATTCCTGAGGAGTTTTCAATTTTGTTCGAAGGTCTGCAGAGCATAGTTCAGAAATTTGCACAAATACTCTCATTTATCAGAAATTATGAGAGAAGAATTTGGTTGAGTCCCGTAATAGGACTGAAAACGGCCGAAGCCTCAGTGGCTATTTATCTATTTAGAGTTTTACTTCTTGCATCCCTCTGATCTTCTTATGAAACCAAATTTTCAGTTAATCTTACTCTAATTCCAAAACAAAATCCTTCTTTTTTTAAAATAGACTATCATATTTTTCTATTTTTTTAATTGATATTCTCTCTGTTAAAAGTCAAAGAATTATTATGTTGCTTTTCTCTTCTTTTGTAATCTTGATGTCTAATATATATATAAATTAACACAGTGTTTACTTTTTAAATCAGAGTAAAAATCCTGAAGAGTTGGAATCTTATGATTAAAAGTGTGGAGTGAGATTGAAAGTAAGTTGTTTACTTATACTAGAATAAAAGTGTGAAATAGGAATTAAAATCTTATTTACCTATTTACTTAGTCTTGAATTGGAGTGAATTATTTTAAATTACAGTTTTACCCTTATTTAAAGAATTATAGTTTTTAATTACAAAGTAAAAAAATATATTTGTAAAATAAACTATTTATTTTATTATTAATTTTAATTATTTAAACTAATAATATTAAATAAACATACTACTATTAAAATTAAATAATTATAATAATATTATATTTTCAAATAAAGATAGTAGATCATGATATTATTAATTCTCTAGGAATATAATTATTACACTATTTAAATAATATGATATTATTTTTTAAATAAATCTAACATTACTTTATTTTAATAAATATGATTGTATTATATTTAATAAAAGAATGATAAAAAGAGATGAGGTAGAAGTAGATTCTCACTCCCACCTCCCCCATGGGAGTGAGAATCTCAGTCTTCACTCTAAAAATTAGTAGAATCTACGGAGTAAGACTCCCATTTTTTTTTTAATGTGTAAGTAAATATTGGTGTAGAAGAAATCTACACTCCCCACACCCACTCCAACAAATAAATGCAACATAAAAGGATTAATATCCTTTCATTACACCAAGTATTGCGAAATTACAAACTACTATACTAATTATTGAAGGGTAATACTTCACTACGTTAACTTTTTAAAAATAACAATTTATTATATTTTTGCCCTATCGTTAGTCTAATGATGATGTCACATTGACGTCATATGGGTAGAATTGTATTTTCATTGAATGAAATAAAAATTTGTAATTAAGTCTTAGTGTTATTATCTTTTTACTATATTAAGTATTATGAAATAACAAAACACTACGTGAATTGCTGAAAGGTAATACTTAACTACATTAACTTTTTAAAAATGAAAGTTGACTATGTTTTCTTCAATTTACAATTGATCATGCAGTAGATAAATAACAAGGTAATATTATCATTTAATTATCATGTTAAATTGAAGCGGCAATGATATGTTGTTTCACTCCAAGAGCAAGGCAAAATTATAAATTCACATGGTATTGATTTGTATCATTTTTCTTTTTATTTTAGGAGTTATTCATTATGTGTAAAATTGATATTTTATAAGTCAACTAAGGAGTCAATTAACAGAAGTGATAGACATATAGTAAAATATTAGTTTTAAAAAAGTTAATGTAGTGAAGCATTATTTTTTAATAATTCGTGTAATAGTTTGTTATTTCACAATACTTAGCGTAGTGAAAGGATAATAATCCAAATTAAAAAAGTTTTTTAGGTAATGAATTTTCAATACTTATCATACTGACTTAAATTAAATGTATTCTGAATCATAATTTCAAAGTAATCTTCAAGTTATTTTACTATGGTACTATGGCCAATTCAGGTTTGACTCATATCACTAGACATCTTTTCAAATTATTTTACAAAACAATTTCATATTTAAGGATTTGAAGCAAAAACCTCAAATGGGAGCACATTGAAGGCACACGTTTGCAGGAATCAGAACAGGTCAGAAGTTATATTTTGATTTACAAGCAATTTTTCCATGCAAATTTAATTATTTCTCTAAGTCCTACTATATGATATGAGAATAACTTATATTCATTAAATTGATTGTGCTCATATTAAGGCTAATGATATAACTCAGTCAACTTGATTCCTTGAAAATTGCTCAATATGAGAATGATTTACGAAAGGAGAGCTTCGCTAGCGTTGAAAAGCCAAGTAAAGTTTATAGATGAAATTTATTAATATTTTATAAGGCATTATAAAAAGCAAAGAGAGTCAATAAAAGGTTAAAAAACTCGGAAACATGCTCTAGATGAGGTATAAAACCTTAAACTGACAAGAGTTATTTAAAGTTGCTTAAGTTAGGGCAAGGTTAGAAGCCTTAAAGCCTATTCAAGGTAAGGCATAAGACCTTAAGCAAGTGTAAGGTTAGAAGCCTTAAAGTCTATTCTAGGTAAGGCATAAGACCTTAAACTGATAAGAGTAGCTTAAAATTGCTTAAGTTAGTGCGAGGTTAAAAGCCTTGAAACGTACTATAGATAAGGCATAAATCCTTAAACTAACGATACCTACTCACCCATGTCGTGGTCAGCAGAGAAAGTGAATAAGTTGCTTAAGGTTTTAAGATTGTAAAAAATTATAAACTTTATAGTTTCCAATCTTGACTTGTTTCACTCTCAATACTAGAAACTGAGGGACTGATGTTTGGGGAATTAAATAAGGTGACCATGATCTCCAAGTAAAAGTGAGCAAATGGTTTAGCAGACCACCTCGACCAGGTGGTAATTCTGGTGACCTCGAGCAGATGATTTAAGGAGATATTAGATCAAATTACCAAGAAACAAGACTCGGTCAAAATAAACACCACAAATCTCCTCCGAAAAATCACGGTACGAATTTGATCAATTAATGGTTACTGTCATGATCCAAGGTCGTGGGTGTAGAGTGTTTATTAAAACCCCAGGAAAATCACGCCAAGAGGGGAACTTTCTTTCTTAATTTTTATTTTATTCTTTTATTACATTTACTTAAGATTATTTATTCATAAAAACTATAAATGACATATTTGGTTTTTCCTGTAAACCCGATAACTAACTTGAGCGTCAGAGGTTTTACGCTGGAAAAACTTTCGGCGCCTCTGACCAGCAACTTCCCACCAAACAAATTTAATGCTAATGTAGGGATCTAAGATCAAGTCACTAACCAACACATCCGAATTTTGGCATCAACAGGGAGATTCCCCATTTACCATTATTCTCCAATACGCTGCTCTATTATGCCCATGCATGTCGTCTATGATCTGTACTAATCTCTGCACTTCTCCCTCCAGCTCCATAGCTCAACCAGGATCACGTGTGGCAACCTGGTCTAGCTCTTGCTTGACGTCATATAAGTGATGTCGAAGCTCCCTGTCTTCAGCATTTGCCAATCTGTCATCATTTCTCGTATTCTGTCTGCCCTAAGGTTGATCTCCCACTTCATAACTTCCCCCCTTAAAGATTGCTCAATGGCCCCATCACCAGACCTCCCGGTGATTCGACCTCTCATTGGGGTGGTCTCTTCACCGTTGTTCCTCCTGTTAGCATGCCTTGGTGTAACTTCGTCACTTCTCATTCCTCCTACGTGAGTTCCTCTTTGCCCATTTCTCAGCTCGTGCAAGATGGTTGTTAAAGTCTCTATCTGTTTCTCTATCTACTCCATTCGTTCATGCATTGCTCTTTCTCGTGCCTCGGTAGCTATATCTCTCAGTGTTATGGACTCACTGAGCCCCACATCCCCTCCTAGAGCATTACTCCCACTTACGTCCATGGTCACCCCCTTTCTCCTTCCCTTCCTTCTCTCCATTGATGGCAACGTTTTGTTCAGCTCCCCACTGACGGCGCCAAAATGTTGATGTAAGAATTTGGTCTGCTCGTTCGCGACTAGAATCTCTCCTCAACACTTGAATTTGTAATTGATTGGGGATATTTTCACGCTGCTCCTTTTAGACGAGCAAAGCTACGAGGTTTACTGCTCCTCTTCAACAAACTCCTGCACACATAAAAACCAATTAGAGAAAGACGAGGGTTTTCCCGGTGTAAACCCTCTGACACTCAAGTCAGCAATCTGGGCTTACTTTGGAAAAGCTTTGCCACCGATCTTATGGATCTATAATGATTACTTAAAGCACTGAAATCTCTCTGAATTCTCCCAAGGTCTCCACAAGAAGAACTTCTAGATTTTCTTTAAGTCAATTTTTAGTGTTTTAGTGTCCAACCTTTTTACCTTCTTTGGTTGCCCCTTTTATAGCACTTTTGATAATTCGGCCCCTACGACTCACGTTCACCACTTTACCTTAGTCCCCAGTAGTGGATGCTTGAACGTTGTGGTTGTTTCTTAGTGGACTTCATGCCTAGATTCTTAGAGAGTAGCACATGTTCTAACAACTGCCGTAGGCTTGGTCTGCCAACCTTGGCCCTAGTAGAAAATATCCTTGGTGCCTAGCAGAGAACCTCTGCTCATACCATGGCCCCAATAGAGGGTCTCCTCACTGACAAACAGAAGACTCCTGCTTCTGGAAGACACATTGCTCCTCGCCTATGAGAATGATAAATCCTCGTTTGAGTATAGCTGGTCACGTCGTAATATACCCCCAAACAATGGTGCAAGGTTTCCTTCTTGGATAGGAGATCTATTGTTCTTTAAGATGGAAGTCCTAAAATTAGAAAACTGTTGGAATTGCACATCATTGTCGTCCCTTGGGTTATTGAGCTCACTGAGAGAACTCACCATTCAAGAGCTGACCAAACTATAAAGCATAGGTTCTGAGGTTTATAAGAAAGGTTTCTCAAAGCCTTTTCAATCATTGGAGATTCTAAGTTTTGAGAATTTACCGGAATATTGGGACACCAATATCAAAGGAAATGACCATGTTGGCCATGTTGAAATATTTCCTCGCCTCCATAAACTTTCGATTATGGAAAGTCCAAAACTTTTTGGAAAATTGCATGATCTTCTGCCCTCCTTAGAGACACTTGTTGTTGCTACATGTCAAAAGTTGGTTGTTTCATTATCAGGCTTTCTGGTGCTCTGCAAATTAGAAGTTGATACATACAAATAACTAGTGTGCAGAATTCCAGTGGACTCAAAGTTGATAGACCATGACTATTTCAAATAGTTCGGTACTTATAACTTGGTGCAAAGGGATATTATATGATAGTCTAACTGACTCTTCAATGTTAAAACCCATGACTATTTCAAATATTTTGGAGTTTGAAAAATTATTGAAGCCAGGATTTGAGATATTAGAAACTTTGGCAATTGGCAGTTTTGAACATATCGAGTCATGGATGCAGGAGGGATTTTCAGATCGGATAAGAAACCTGGCCAAGGGCTACATATGCTTGCTTACCCTGAAGAGGTGTCAATTGAAGAAAACTGCAAAAGTTTGGTTTCCTTTCTGGAACTAATTCCCCCCCCCCAAATAATCTACACTCTCTTAGGATTGGAAAGAGCATAACTCTAAACTCCTTACCTGAGGAAATGATGGGCAGCAATTCATTATTCGAAAGGTTGCGTATTAGCCATTGTGATTCTCTAATATTCATCACAAGGTGCAAGCTACCTTCATCTCTTAAAATGCTTGAGATTTAGTATTAGAACATGCAGTGTTTGGTTGATGGTAAAGACGATGCATCTTCTTCTTCTTCTTCATTGCCTTCTTCAATAGTGACGCTTAAACACCTTATGGCTTTGGATTGCCCTAAGCTGGCTAGTTTATCATCAGGAATCCGATTCCTTGAGGCGTTTGAATACTTCTATATGAGGGATTGTCCAAAGCTGGAGTCAATTCCAGATAGCCTGCACAATCTTAACTTTTTACAAGGCATTTATAAAGGGAATTTTCCAAGTCTTGTTTCATTCCAAGAAAGAGGGCTTCCCAACTGCATTTCAATAGTTATGATTGCCAATTGTGAGAAGCTTGAGGCCCTGCCTAATGAAATGCACAGACTTAACTTTCTTAAACATTTGAGAATAAGGCAATATCCAAGTATCTTTTCATTTCCAAAAGAAGGCTTTCCCATCAATTTAGCTTCCCTCATAATTGGAAGAGATGTCAAAATGTACAAGGGACTGATTTAGTGGGGATTGCACAGGCTTACTGCTCTTAGACGCCTCGAGATTGATGGTTGTCATGATGATAAGGTAGAGTGTTTTCCAGATGAGGAGATGAGAATGATGTTGCCCCCCTCTCTAACTCATTTAACCATTGCGGGATTCAAAAAATTGAAAAACCTATCTTTAATGACCTCTCACCTCTCTTGAATACTTATAGATCAAGAATTGCCCAAATCTCGCATCATTTCCAGAGTTGGGTCTTTCATTATCACTTATGCAATTATACATTGATGATTGTCCACTGCTGAAAAAGGAATGCAAAATGGATAAAGGAAAATAGTGGTCCAAGATTGCTGACATCCCTTCTATTGAGATAGATGACAAATTCATATAAAACCACATGAGTCAGCAAACGAGAACTTTTAACTCAAGATTCATTCCAAATATCATCCTCTATAACAAGTGTTAAGTAAATAAGAGCATCAGCCCAGCCATGCCATCATCCCCACCCTGGGGTGGATCACCTCGACCAAATGGTACGAGCAGAGCACTGATAATGAGCCTTCTACAGACATGGGCCAACCAGAGACAAGTACCAGCTAGAGGAATATACCGATCAGAGACATATACCGAGCAGATACCCATTCCCCAAAGAGCGGTAACACGATCTCACGAAATCACGACAGTTGCGCTATGCCCAGAACCGTTGAGGGGGACACGGTGTCCCACATTTACCCGTAATGTAGCAGTTGGAGTCCCGTGTTGGACTGCTACTACCCGAGAAAGGAGGACATGAAGGGTGAACGGAAACGGGGGACAATGGCTATAAAAGAGGGAGAAACTAATGAAAAAAGGGACGAACAAACTGAGAGAGAAGGGAAAACTCTGCCAAATTGAAACCGAAGTATATGTTACATAAATTCTGTAATTGCCAGCAATTACAGAATCTAAATTAAATTGTTTTCCAGTAAATGCTTTATGTTGACTTAGGCATCGGAGGGTTTACGTCGGCAAAACCACCGACGTCTCTGATCCATTTTTTGTGAACGCAAGCTTAGCATGATAAGAAGGGGTGATTCCAACCTAGTGACAAAAGTAATCGTTGAAGCAAGGAAAAAGTGGCATCTTTTCTACTGAGCATATAAACGTTGGTGGAAGAGTCTGGTCGGGTAAAAGGTGAGCAGATTTCAGCATCAACAACAAGGTCAGACGATTTTTAATATCTATAATGATGTTTTTTATGTCGTTAATCATATCACAGTATTTTGATTAAGTAGTTGTATAACTAAGCCTCTGCCCTAAACTGAGCCACTCACTTATTATCAATTTCACTCGTTAGATTGTATGTTGAAGCTATTTGGTTTATCGATGTTATGTCAACAAGTCAACAAGCAGCTAACACTTCATAGTGGTAGTTTGTTAAGGTAATTAATACATTTTCCATTAATAAATTACAATTTGCTTTTTGTTGGCTAAGGAAATGAATACAAACACTTTGGCCAGCAAACGACAGCGTTCCAGCTTTGTTCAGCAATTCAAGTAACTCACGTGAGAAGCACAGTCCAGTTCGTGAGCTAAACGGAAACACATGAGTAGTTTCATTTAAGTGAAATCACGAGCATTTCTCGTGCTCTTTACTTAAGCTAAAGTTCGTTAAATAACAGACTCATGGACACGTGTAAGATAGCTGTGTAATCTGGGATTGGCTGAAGCTATTAACGTGACTGATATATAAACTGCAGAGCTGCTGGTTATGGTATCCATCGAGAGAAAGAGAGACTGAGGGAAATTAGAGAGAGGAAGATTGTTGCTTGTTCTTGTTCTTAAAGTCTCTGTAAAACAAACTTCTTGAATCATTCAATAAAGGCTGCCTGAGGGATTCACCCGTGGATGTAAGCCATTGATGGCTGAACCACATTAAACTTGTGTTCTGGTTTTTAGTTTGATTGGTTTCTTGTTGGTCTTTTAGTTTCTGTATTTGTGTTAATCCATTTTGATTAGAGCCTTGTTGGGTTTAGTTAATTCTCTGTAATTGAGCTTATACTGAAGACAGCATCTTGATTAATCTTGGCTGGGAATCTTGGGAGGATCTGGTCTTCACGGTAGCAAAGTTGAGAACTATATTCAACAATTAGTATCAGAGCTTGGTTCTTAACTAAGATTCAAGTATGGCTACACAGAAGGTTGATTTGGAGAAGTTTAATGGCATAAACGACTTTAACATGTGGAAGGTTAAAATCGAGGCTCTCTTGGTTACTCAAGGTCTTGGTGATGCACTTGAAGCTTCAGCCAAGACTGAAGGAAAGGGAGCATCATCTTCAAAGACTCCAGAGCAGATGGCTGAAATTGACAGGAAGGCAAGAGGTACCATAATCCTTAGCCTTGCTGATTCTGTAATCAGAGAAGTTGCCAAGGAGACATCTGTTATTGGTTTGATGGAGAAATTGGAAAGCTTGTACATGAAAAAATCCCTGGCTAACAGGCTGTACATCAAGAAAAGAATGTTCACTCTAAAGATGACAGAAGGCTCATCACTGGATAAGCACATTGATGAATTCAATCAAGTGTGTGATACACTTGCAACAATTGATGAAGCTTTAGATGATGAGGGAAAAGCTTTGCTGCTGGTTAGCTCTCTCCCAGGATCTTACAAGAACTTTGTAGATGCACTCATGTATGGGAGACAAACACTCTCACTGGATGAAGTTAAGTCAGCTCTAAACACAAGAGAGCTGCAAGAGAAGAGGCAAAGCCTTGATCAAGAAACTGGGGAAGGGTTAACTGTAAAGGGTCAGCATTACAAGAAAAAGAAGCAAGAAAAGGCCAAAGACAAGAACAAGACTCTTAAGTGCTTCCAATGCCATAAGGAAGGTCACTTTAAGAGGGATTGTCCAGAAAGAAAGAACAAACAGAACAAAGGGCAAAGAAGTGGAAATGGTGATGCAGCAGTAGTTGAAGAAGAAGGTTATGAGTCAGCTGGAGTCCTGATTGCTTCTGATGTTGATCAGGAAGGTAAGTGGGTACTTGACTCAGGATGTTCTTTTGATATGTGCCCTTTTAAACATCATTTCTCTGAGTATCAAGAATATGATGGTGGAAGGGTGATGATGGGGAATAATGCAGTCTGCAGAGTTATAGGAATTAGGGTTATTAAACTGAAAATGTATGATAATTCAATTCTTGAACTCAAACAAGTGAGACATGTACCTGATTTAAAAAGAAATTTGATCTCACTGGGAATGTTAGATCAGATAGGGTGTGTTGTTAAGGTCCAGCAGGGAATTATGAGTGTGGTAAAAGGATCATTGGTCCTGTTGAAAGGAGTCAGGAAGAATGGCCTCTATGTGTTAGAAGGGACAACTGTAACAGGGATGGTGTCAGTATCATCTAGCTCTAGTGTTGATAAAACTAGGCTATGGCACTTAAGACTTGGACATATGAGTCTAAGAGGCCTTAAAGAGTTGTCAAAACAGGGGTTGTTAGGTAGTGATGCAGTTGGTGAGATGGTGTTTTGTGAAGATTGTGTCCTAGGGAAATCCACAAGAACCAGCTTTAAGTCATCTGTTCATACTACTAGAAGCATTCTGGAATATATACACTCAGACTTGTGGGGACCTGCATAAACAGTATCACTAGGAGGTGCAAGATATTTTCTGTCTATAATTGATGATTTTTCAAGAAGAGTCTGGATTTATGTGCTCAAGAGTAAAGAACAGGTGTTTGAAAAATTCAAGAACTGGAAGGTTTTGGTTGAAAAACAGACTGGAAAAACAGTGAAGAAATTGAGGACTGATAATGGATTGGAGTTTTGCAACCAGATGTTTGATGAATTCTGTGCAAAGGAAGGTATTGCAAGACACAAAACAGTGAGAATGACACCCCAGCAGAATGGCTTAGCTGAGAGGATGAATAGGACTCTCATGGATAAGGTGAGGTGCATGATGATTCAGGCTAAGCTACCTAAGAATTTGTGGGCTGATATTCTCAACACAGCTTGCTACCTGGTGAATTTGAGTCCCTCTACTGCCATTGAATTCAAGACACCTTTTGAGCTTTGGTATGGCAAACAGGCCAATTATAAAGACCTTAAGGTGTTTGGCTGTCAGGCTTATGCTCACATAAGCCAAGGAAAACTAGCACCCAGAGCACTGAAATGTGTGTTCATTGGGTATCCAGAGGGAACCAAAGGTTACAAACTTTGGTGTACTGATCTCTCTCCACCCAGGTGCATAGTAAGCAGAGATGTCAAGTTCAATGAAGAAGCAGCAGTGGATAGCATTCAAATAAACAGTGAAAGAGCTGAACAAATCAATGAGGAAGTTTTTGAGGTGGAGTCACCTGGCAACCTGAATCAGAATGATGATACAGAATCAGTTGGAAGTGCAGATGATATAGGTGGGCAAGAGTCATCTCAAGAAGCTGGATCAACTCAATCACATGTAAGGGACTATCAGTTGACAAGAGATAGACAGAAGAGACAAAGTAAAGCACCTAAGAGATATGGGTATGCTGATCTGATTGCCTTTGCATTACATTCTGCTCATGAGATAAATGCTGAAAAACCACAGAATTTCAAGGAAGCCATTAACTGTCAGTATGCAAAGGAATGGAGGAAATCTATGGATGATGAAATGACTTCACTGTACAAGAATTGTACCTGGGAATTGGTTAAAAGACCTAAGAACAGAAGGATTATTGGGTGCAAGTGGATATACAGAATCAAAGAGGGTATGACAGCAGCTGAACCAAGGAGGTTTAAGGCTAGGTTAGTTGCAAAAGAGTACACTCAGATGGAGGGTGTTGATTTTAAGGAAGTTTTCTCCCCTGTAGTAAGGCATGCTTCTATAAGGGTGCTGATGGCTATAACAGCAACACAGAATCTGGAGCTGGAACAGCTTGATGTGAAGACTGCCTTTTTGCATGGAAATCTTCAGGAAGAAATTTTTATGAGTCAACCAGAAGGATATGAAGCTCCTAACAGAAGAGACTATGTATGCTTGCTAAAGAAATCCCTCTATGGCCTGAAGCAATCTCCCAGGCAATGGTACCTCAAATTTGATGAGTTTATAACCACTCATGGATTTCAGAGGTGCAATTATGACTGCTGTGTCTACTTTAAACAGCTAAGTCATGAGAAACATATCTATCTACTGCTTTATGTAGATGATATGTTGATTGCTTGTGAAGAAAGGTCTGAAATAGATGCTTTGAAGACATTACTTGGGACTGCATTTGACATGAAGGATTTAGGAAGTGCTAAAAGGATATTGGGAGTTGATATAAAGAGGAACAGAAGTGAAGGGCTGGTATTTCTATCTCAAGAGAAATACTTGAAGAAAATACTGGAAACCTTTGATATGGAGGATTCAAAACCTGTACAAGGCCCCTTAGCAGCACACTTCAAACTTTGCAATTTATATTGTCCAAAGTCAGAAGAAGAGAGACTTGAGATGGCCAATATTCCATATGCAAAGGCAGTAGGATGCCTTATGTATGCCATGGTGCTGACTAGGCCTGACATCTCATATGCTGTGAGTGTTGTCAGTAGATACATGGCATCTCCAGGCAAAGAACACTGGAAATGGGTGAAATGGATACTGAGGTATCTAAAGGGTACCTTGAATGTTGGTCTGGTATATGGAAAGAACTCTGGAACAGAAGAAGGGTTGTGGGGCTATGTAGATTCTGACTATGCAGGAGATCTGGACAGGAGAAGATCACTCACAGGATACTTGTTCATGTTGAATGGCTGCCTGATAAATTGGAAGGCAAACCTGCAGCATGTAGTGGCAATTTCCACAACAGAAGCAGAATTCACAGCTGCAACTGAAGCTGCAAAGGAGGCCATTTGGCTTAAGGGCTTAATTACTGAGCTCGGTTTGAAACAAGAGTCTGTACCTATCTTCTGTGACAGCTCCAGTGCACTGCATTTTTGTAAGAATCCTGCTCACCATGAGAAGACCAAGCACATTGATATCAAACTTCACTTCATAAGAAATGAAGTCTCCAGGGGGGTCATCAAGATGGTTAAAGTACATACTGATGATAATCCCTCTGACATGCTCACAAAAGTGGTTCCTGCAACTAAGTTCAAGAAATGCTTGGACTTAGTTGGTATATGTAAGACCTGATATGAGTTGACTGGTGAATGTATCAGTTGCAGGGTGTTTGATTCAAGGTGGAGTATTGTTGGCTAAGGAAATGAATACAAACACTTTGGCCAGCAAATGACAGCGTTCCAGCTTTGTTTAGCAATTCAAGTAACTCACGTGAGAAGCACAGTCCAGTTCGTGAGCTAAACGGCAACACATGAGTCGTTTCATTTAAGTGAAATCACGAGCATTTCACGTGCTCTTTACTTAAGCTAAAGTTTGTTAAATAACAGACTCATGGACACGTGTAAGATAGCTGTGTAATCTGGGATTGGCTGAAGCTATTAACGTGACTGATATATAAACTGCAGAGCTGCTGGTTATGGTATCCATCGAGAGAAAGAGAGACTGAGGGAAATTAGAGAGAGGAAGATTGTTGCTTGTTCTTGTTCTTAAAGTCTCTGTAAAACAAGCTTCTTGAATCATTCAATAAAGGCTGCCTGAGGGATTCACCCGTGGATGTAAGCCATTGATGGCTGAACCACGTTAAACTTGTGTTCTGGTTTTTAGTTAGTTTGGTTTCTTGTTGGTCTTTTAGTTTCTGTATTTGTGTTAATCCATTTTGATTAGAGCCTTGTTGGGTTTAGTTAATTCTCTGTAATTGATCTTATACTGAAGACAGCATCTTGATTAATCTTGGCTGGGAATCTTGGGAGGATCTGGTCTTCACGGTAGCAAAGTTGAGAACCAGATTCAACACTTTTGTTAGAATTTATAAATGTTTTCTTAAATTTCATCCTCACTTTTGTACATACACATATCGAAATTGTCCAATATAGGTCACATCCCTAGCATTAGGATAGACTGCAAAATCCTCGCACTGTTTTACATCTGTAAATCTTAATGCTGCAGTACTGCTCTGGTGGCGCCTCCTTTGGTCTTAATCTTGTTGTCTTTTCCATTATTTCAGAGAAGGAATCCTGAGAGAAAATTTTGGGTATCAACATCTTAATGAAGATCGCATAACCTCACATCTCTCAAGTAAATGTTCTCCTGCTGATGACCACCTAGAAGTAAGAAATCCTGAGGGAAAATGATAACCTTGTTGAGGTAAGAAATTCACGATAATGTAGTTTCTGATATTCTAATTCTATTCATTAGAATTTGTACATCCTAGTTATTACATGCTTGTTAGATGCTGTAGCTAAAGTATCTTTCACATTGGACTTGTTTTACTTTATTTTCCAGGTGACTTGTGAACACATCCTAGCCACTAGCCAGATGCTCCAAGAAACGTCTGATGGAGAATTAATAACCCTACTTGTGATGCCCGTTATTTGCTTTCCTCTTTCACCTTATTAAATTGGTTAGAATAGTTAATATTGGGTGTTTGTGTGTGAGTAAAACTTATCAATTTGTTTTAAATAAGTTACTTAGGTTATTAGTTATAACTAAAAAAAAAATAATTTTCTAAAAACTCACGTTTTCTTGCTTTCTATTTTTTTAAAAAGTATTTAAGAGGAAGCCATCTTTTTAAGAGGAAGCCGTCTTTTATTTTCTACACCGTTACGAACTCTAAAAAAAAAAACATAAGTCTTTGGAGAAGGAAAAGAAAGTTTTATAACTTCTTTGCTTGGTGTTTGCCTTAAAGTATTAAGTATTTCCTTGACTTATATGATTTATCTTTATTAATTGTCTGTCTTTAATTACTTGTAGTATGATTTGGGTAATATATGTGTGTTTGTAATGTTGTGATGATATGAACAGTCTCCATTCTTTGCTTCAAATTGTTTTCTTTATTTATAATCACATGAATACGTTTACATATCATGCAACTAGACATCCTAAGCTTTCCATGGATAGGTTTTATGTTGAAATCCTCTAAGTATGTAAATTGTCATGATTTTTCGAAGTTGGGTTACTGGTGCTGGAAAATTCCGATTTTCAGCAGCATGTCTCACTTCTAGAAATTTTTCCATAAGGTTACACCTCTTTAAAAATTATGGAGATTTTTTTGTCAACCGATCTATGTCTCATATGATTGCATATTTAATTTCGTAATTTTATTCATTATGGTTAAATTATTAAAAATCATAACATGCGGCTACTGCAGATCTGGAAACTATTTTCCATAATTGCAAAACCTGAAACATGTAACAGTTTGGGCTAATTTATGAACATTATATGCCATGTTAGGATTTTATAATGAAATTTCAATCTTTCCTCTGTCTTTAAAAATAACTGGAATCACGATTTTCATGCATGTAAAATAAAATATATGAATTTTTGAAATTCTGTCTTCAAATATGGAATTTTCTGGACAAGATAGATGTTCTTGGAAATAAAATGCTTTTAAAATAGTTTCAGGCGTCCAAAATATGAATTTTAATTATATGCGCAAAAAATCCTAAGTGGTAAAGGTCTATTTTGGTTAATACGGGACAGTTTTGTTACTTTGGTGAAAGGTCAATATTCTGACTTTATTTTAACTTGTGTTTATTTTTGTGAAATTTTGTATGCAATGTTATGCATGTTCACAGTACCTCTGCAAATTTTCATGGTTTTCCGACATGTGTATAGATTATTAAAAATCAGCGTGTGTAGGATACCCTTATTTATGTCTAGAATATGTATAAATATTGAGCTAGTATAAGTGCCTATGATTTAAGGATGTTTGGGATTATATTTAAGGTTAGAGATAATATTGATAAAGATATTTTTATGATGATTATAGCACGTGGGTGAGCTCATTGGTTTCTTCTTGAGATTTTGAGTTGGTTTCTACAGATCAAGGTAAGTAGATTCATGCATCATGTACTTTATAATAAACGCAATTTATGTTATAAGAATTATGTTTAAATGGAAATTTTTACAAAACTGATTTCAAAAATATTTAAATGAATTTTGTAAAATAAAAAACTTTTAAATGAATTTATAAAATGTATTTTTTTAAAAAAAATTAGTTTTCTTAAACAAAATGTTTTCTTAAAAATTTTCTAAAAGAATTTAATGATCAAAGAAAGGTTATTAAATGTTTTAGAAGACTTTAGATGCTATTTATGCAAGGGTGTAAAGTAGATTAAAAAAATATATTTTTTGGCTCATGATCCTTAGTAATGTATATGATGCTAATGTTATGATATTATGTAATGTTATGGCCAGCTTGCTGGTATGATAATGATCTTGTGCATAATGATGTTACGAACAATATGGGTATAGTACCCTGAATGAAGAATGATGATGATTACGAGGTATGAGCTACCAAATGTTTATGTTTTAATGGTTTTTATGAATTTTTTTAATGTTTTTAATGCTTTTACATGAATCCATCCCTTAAGCTAAATGAAGATGTTATAGAATGTTTAAAGGTATGATGACAAAGGTTTTCAAATATTGTGCATGGATTTACTTACCGAGTTGATGGTTCACCCTCGTCTCCAATATTTTGCAAATTGATTAGAGATGTGGCTTGGGTACCTAGATGGAGATTTTTTTTTTTCTTTTTAGTGGACCATTGGAGTTGCTTTAAAGAATGGTTTTGACTAGACTTTTTATTTTGGATTATATACTTTTCCTTGGAAACCTTATTTCAGATATTTTACGTAAGGATTCAGTTGGAGTATGAATAATGATTTTCTATCTTGAGATTTATTAATAAAAATAAATAATGTGAGGTTTCAAATTTAATCTTGTACTTTTATGGGTAAATTTTTGGGGTGTTACACTGCAAATCCTGATAATGCCAGTCATTGATCCTTTATACCTTGAACCATGCTGAAGTAGACACTGACATAGCATAAGTCAACAGCAATTTCAATGCAGCAAGCGACACGTGATTGTTGAAGCGCAAAGTAAACTTCTAACAGTAGAAGACATACCCTGCAGTCTTCGTGATCATGTTTGGTGATATCAATTCCAGAAAACAGAAGAGAAGATCGATCTTTTCGTTCATGTAATTAGATATGATGAAGCAAAAGACATATAATACAATTTTAATAAAGATGATCAATTCATTTTTGAAATCTTCAAGATTCTGGTGGACAAATATCTTAACGTATGAATGAACTGCTTGCAACTGCTGTAAATTTTCATTTTTGATTTTCCACGTTATTGTAAAATCTTTATGTCGTGATACTGCTGTGTTAGGGCCTCCTTGCTCTTAATTTTGTTGTCCTGTTCATTGTTTAAGGGCAGGAATATGAGCAAAATCTTGGTATCAGCATCTTAGTGAAAATCACATGACCTCACACAGTAAATGTTCTTCTGCTCATTGTTGGCGAGTCTGGATATTAATGCTTGAGAAAATTATAAACTTATTTAGTTGAGGTAAGATTTCCATGATAGTGCAGTATCTGATATTCCAATTGTATCCATTAGAATTTTGTGCAAGCTACTGTATTATATATTTGTTGTTAGTTGCAGTAGCTGAGGTACCTTTTCGCAATGCACTTGTTTAACTTTGTTTTCCTGGTGACTTGTGAACACACCAGCTGATAGAGGCTAATGACCCTGCTACAAATCCTGGCAGGCTGTGGTAGTCATCGATCCTTATGCCATGTACCTGCACCCTCACACACCGTGAAGTCATTGGAATTTTAATGCAAGTAACGAGTAACCATACGTGATTGTTGGGGCCTGAAGCTTCTAACAGTTCAAGATATACCCAGCAGTCTTCATGGTTGATTGTATCAATTCCAGAAAACAGAAGAGAAGATCCAGGTTTCGTTCATGCAAGTAGAAACGATGAAGCAAATGACACCGTCAGGCTGGACTCAGAGATTTATGGAGATCGCCATTTCATGAACTCAAGAGTTTTTCTTTGATAATGTCATCAAATCGAAAAGCGTCATGTCTCAGTTGCTACCATTAATCTAACTTTCTCATCAAGTTATAGATCCTATTTTAAGTTACGGTTGGGTTGCATTCGATGCTGTCTATTAATAAGGACAAATATTGTCGTGGAATCAAAAAATAAATGATGCGGCACTCAAAAGATGGATTATAAGACATTAAACAAAAATATTTTAAATGTTTGAACATGCCACCTTAACAATACTCCAAAATCAAATTGAATTTTGTTTACAATAACTTAAATTTTGCATCTATAGTACTTACTCATGAACATGGTTTCCTCTCAACACATTCTCATACAATCACAATCACCAGAACTAACTAAACTAGGTAGTACTTCCCGAATATTGGAGAAATCAAACTATTATTTGCAAAACTGCTGCTGCTTCTGAGGGAGAAGTGATGAATTAAGTTTGTTCAGTTGGATGGTTTTCTGAAAGAAGAGAATGTGGATGAATATGATCTGGAGAGCATTGATGCAAGGGAGCTACTTCTTGATAAATTGCCATCAAGTCTATTCCTTCTTTCAATGTTCTTCCTTGCTTTCTTGGCCCAATGAATTAGCCCTTCTTGTATGTTTTCTTTGAATATAGCCTTCTTGAATTTACTTCCCATCTGCACCAAATAAATCAACATTAATTTTTGTTGTAAGCCTAAATTATTCTTGTATTGATTGTAAGATTCAACATAAAATCTGAATTTTATAACGTTTGAATTTTCACGTTAGAAAATGAATCATAATAATTTATCCAACTCACCTGTACAACAATTGCATAAAGTGGTAGGATACTATAGCTGCAGAGAACCTGAACAAACACCCTAAAATGCAAAAATGTAATATAATCAAACACGCACACATATATATAGATATATTCATATATTTCATTTTTATGAGTGGTAATTTATAATTACACACACATATACATATACATATACTTATGTGGGTGTCCTGACTTTTTTTATGCAAATATGTTATTAAGTCATATTATTTAATAGAATCGGTGTTCAATTCACTATTAAACTATTTGGTTTAATAAATCACTGTTCAATTCACTTAATAACGGACATGCATTGAAAAAAAAAGCAAACACCTGCACATGAAAATTATATATATTTTATACGTACCCAATGACAAGTCTTGGGATGATATACTCTACTGATCCCATGATGCAGGAATGAAAACCATATTGAACCTGAAATACATGAGTTTGGTGCATTAGATGAATCAATTATATATGAGAATTGAGACACATTAATAATACGTTAAAGTTCAATAATTATTTAATTATGAAAATTGGGAAATATTAGAACTAATATTTCTTACCAAAATCCAAAAGAAAACAGCAAGTTCAAAAGAATTTTGGAAAAGAATGATGTGAATAAGTGTGAGAACAAGCTTGGGTTTGTGCAACCAGAAGTGATCATCAGAAGGCTTAACGACCAAGTCCCCTTCAACAGCCATATGTTTCTCAGCAACATCTTGTGCCAATTGTGTCAGTATGTGCTGCAGCTTAGTCCCCACACAAATTAAAAGCTGCAATTTTGTAAAGAAACATTTACAATATCAAACGTTAATTAATTAGATACTAATAAATACTTGGAATTAGAAATTTCTGTAGCTCTAAGCTCTCCTGAGCTTTTAAAAGTTTTATATCACGTGTCAAATAAATAATTTATTACTGAAATTTAACCACAAATTAGCCGTAAGAATTTTGTTAATGAAAATAAGCTCAGATCAAAATGAACATTGTTAATATTTGTACAAAAGACATTTGTTATGGGGAAAACTTACAATTAAGGGAACGAATGATATCCAAAAATATGCATGCAAATCTGCGGAAGAAGAAAAAAAATTAAAATTAATCCATACAAACATGAAATGACAACATGAAAATCATTTGAAATGTAAAAAACATTACCTTTGTATAATTTAATAGCACCAAGTAATAAATAAAATTGGATCTGAATTTTAAAACAGGTAAATATCTACACAGAAATTTCTATGGTATATGAAATCGCTTACCCTGGACATTGGCCAATAGAAAAATAACCACTATCACCCAAAGATGCCAGCTGCAATCAATCATTGAACTCAATAATTAGTAGCATCCTCCAAGCTAGCTAGTTAGAAAAATCATGTAATCAAGTTTCTTGTTGATGAATTTTTTTTTTTAACTTTTCAATTTTTTTTTAACTTTTCAACTAATATGCAGTATTCATACACATACCTTATTCCAACCACTTTCTTAAAATCAGCTTCAAAAGCACGGGTTACATAGTTGTGAAAATTGAACTTCGGATTAGTCCTGCAATGATTCTATCAGAAAAATTAGTTATAACAAAGGATGAATAAAATTGATTGAAAAATTTTATTCCAAGTTGATGAAAACTCACCATGACGAAGCCATGTCTCAATGTTGTATAATCTGCTTTATTCACTGATACAAAGAATTGCTTGCAAAATGCTTGCTGAAAAATCAAAATGATGCCATTATATACTTTATAGCTTATTTTGAATTTCAAGCAAAATTATTTTAATATTAATAAAATGTCCAATATATTTTAATAGTAATTATAAAACTTGTTTAACATTGCTTATATAATTTTATTTATTAAATTCATTTTAATACTTTTTATTATTATTACAAAATTTCAAACTCAATGTTTAGGTTAATTTAACACCATCTAGCAATACATAAAAGATAAAACCAAATCTTGCCAATTTTTTTTTTATCTGAACCACGAGGTGGTTCCGAGTGGCCTCTAATTATGAGAGACACCCTTAAGTCCGTACCACAACCCAAACTAATCCCCGCTTGCACTAGGTCAGCCCGTAAGGGGTAAAATGCTTGCCAAAGTGGTGACTTCATACGAGAGCAGGGCTTGAACCCCTGACCTCTCTTAAGAAGTGAGAGTGCTAAACTACTCACACTAACCAAATTTGGTTCAAATCTTGCCAATTTTGTTTGTTCTTTAAAAAGATCATCATTACTCACCATCCAACCAATGATAGCGTGTCTCTTTCCAACACCTAGGAAGCGATTCTTCACAAAATCATGCTCTCGAACATTGGTAAGTTTTCTTTCCAAAACTGCATAAATAATTCTTTCATAATCAGAAAGGTCAATCGCACGGGATGGTATAATTTTCTTTAAAACCAAAAAACAGTGGATGTCAATTGAACAAAATGAGAGAGAAAAGGAAGGAAAAAGAATTAAGTATACCAGGATTTTCGCTTGCCTGCAATTCCTCTATGATAGATTCTTCCCATTTTCTCCATTGACGTATCTAAATCGGAGTGGACTTAAAATATAAGCAAACCTCAAATAGGGATGGCAAAAATCCCCACGGGGACGGGTATCCTCGGGGATTTTTCCCATTCGGGGAGGGTACGGGGATAATTTTATACCCAATTTTTTGTTCGGGGAGGGGACGGGGAAAATTTTTTACCCAATTTTTTATTCGGGGATGAGGTGGAATCCCCATCCCCTACCCATTTCCCCATTTTAATTTTAATTTTAATTTTAATTTTAATTTTAATTTTAATTTTAATTTTTATTTTTAAAATTACTAATAAATAACAAAATTATAAATATTGTTAAAAATAATAAATATCAAAATAGTTGTATGTTGGGAAAGTGGTCACCCTTTGCCGGGAATTAGTGGAAGAGTATTAATTGAAGTTTTCACCAACTGTTTATTGCTTTGATTATACTGGTAGTAGTTCTTCTACTAGATCTACAGGGGATTCTTATAAGAAAGCAACCAAATGGATGACAGGTTTTGATGATTATGTAAACAATGGAGATTGTGCAGTTGTTGCAGATGAATTAGATTATATTTGGATGAGAAAGTTATACCCCGGATGGAAGATTTTAGTATTTTGAGTTGGTGGAAGACAAATGCTAATAGGTATCCTACATTAGCTCAAATTGCTAGAGATATTTTGGCAATTCCAATTACAACAGTTGTTTTTGAATCAGCTTTTAGCACCAGTGGTAGAGTTGTGAGCCCATACCGTAACAAACTTCATCCAAGCACATTGAAGGCCTTAATGTGCTATCAAAGTTGGTTACGAGCTTACAATAGCAGTATGAGTTTATTTTACATTGTAATTATATTATACGGTTATTAATATTTGCACTTATAAGTTACGTTATTTATATCATTTTCATTGTTTTAGGTTTGAAATATGAGGCTATCTCTCAATTTGCCACATTTCTCGAGGAAGAACAGGAGGAGCAGGACGAGCAGGAGGTAAATAGTTTTATTAAAAATATTAATTAAGTATATACATTTATTTCATTTATTTTATTGCCGATATAAAAATAAATTTTTTCTTTTTATTGTAGGATTATGAAGATTGAGTCATTGACAAAGATAATTATTTTAATAATTTATATTTTGAATGTGACTTTGTAATTGATCAATATAAATGTAAAATATATTTTGAACTTTATTTTTATCTGAATTTTTTATTTTAATATGATTAATTTAAAATCGAAAATAAAAAAAATGTATTAGACTGTTAGTTATTCAGGGGCCGGGGACCCTCGGGGATCCCCTGTTATTATTCGGAGAGTGGATGGAGATTCTCTCAAGTAATTCTGACGGGGATAGGGAGGGAACAGGGACATATGCAAAATATCGGGGATGGGTGTGGGGAGATTGATCCCCTCCCCTCCCCTCCCCATTGCCATCCCTAACCTCAAATATACATTGAAGGAGAATATGCCAAATTATAGTATTATACCACGAAATGGTATAGTTGGAAAAACTACTCGTACATTATAGCGATCGACACTACAACGAGACAATATGTGATTTTGTCTAGTAATCTACAATTTTAATTTTACTGATCGGGTACTACAAACTTAGGTCATATGTGCTATTTTTAACATTAGAGTGTCGACAACATTTTTCATAAGATCATTTCTGAATGGATAATAAATAATAAAATCAATTCATACCATAAGTATGATAATAAATAATTTGCGATATATCAGTTGAGACACAGACTAAATATTCCACGTGCTTATGCTGCAAAAAATTATTTGTGTACCTTTGCTCCTCCAAAAATAACTGTTAAAGCACAGAAAGTGACGTGTGAAACAGCTAGGACAAAGATAAATATGTGAAGATGATGTAACGCTGTTTCAGATAACAGAGGAACCTTTCCCTGCAAATTGATTAAATGAAACCAATTATGTTAGAGAAACTAAAAAATCACAAAATGTGAATGTTAATTAGTACAACACCACCATTATTATTTTACTAAAATATTTTTTTTTCAGTTATAAATTGTTAATTGCTTCGTTGTGTTACGTAATATTTTTGTGCAATACAAATTTATTTTGCTATGTCGTATTGCAAAAAACAAAAAAAAAAAATTGTGTTTTTGTCTAATACGTACGAATGTTTGTCATAAAAAACAATGATGGAATGATGTTAACAAAATTTAGTTACCTGTTTTTTGCAATAGTATTCACCAGACTCAGAGGCAAGGAGGTGACGACCAACGTGAGGATGAAAATGAAAGGAGGGATTTGATAAAAACTCCGAATCATCTTTTTTTATACCATGAATAGGATGAAGCTTAGTCCTCTGATTTTCTCTGCAAGGCAACCAGGTCTTGGCCAGTTCCTTTGGTATGCAAATTTTAGAAATAAAACCTTGGCATACTGTTAATAGCAACGATATGAACCCTAACAACATCAATTCTGTACCAACACGATCACATGAACATTATGAATTAGAACGAGGATTAATTGTTTTAACATTATGTAAATGTACAAGTTGCCCTGGCAAAATTAAAAATTCAAGCAATTAATCAAATTTCCAGCAAATGAATCATTACAATAATGAGTCACAATTTTATTTAAATTCCTCTCAGATCAGCAAATACTATGTCTCTAGTTAATTTCTCTATCAGTTTTTCCTACTTTCATAGTATTTCTTTACCCCTTGTAACTAACGTACATTCGTCAAAACTTTACAAAAAAATGAAAATATTATTGTATTAAACAATTCAATCTTTTTTTTTTTTATGCTAAGACATTTATGGAGGTAAATAGCAAAAAATGAAAAAAATTTTAGTGAGGAAAACAGTAATCTTCTTGTAAATAAAGAGAGAAATTGGAAGGGCTAAAGACATACCTTCTTTGATCTTCTGTAAAGCTTCATAAAGGTTTCTCTGGTTCTTTTTCTTCAACAACTGCAAAATTAAAACAAAGGATCATCCATAATTGACTCTCAATATTCGTTAAGAAATTGAATGGAAGAAAAGAAAAAAGTAAGAAAACAAAATTGTAGTTTAGGGATATCATATCACACTAATAAATTGATAAATATACAAAAAAAAAGGAATCTTTACATTGAGATTTAATTATAAAAAAGAAAAAAAAATGAAAAGAGTGAAAACGTGCCTTGCCTAGTTTATGTAGAAGGCGTTCAACAGTTAGAGATATAACAACGATAACACTGCACACGCCGCCAACCACCCACGTCGGCGTGTACTCTATCGTTGTTCCGCCTCCTGCCATTTCCTCGGAGTTCAACTCTCCGGCTCTCTCTCTCTTTCTCTTTATTTAGACTCTCTAATTTTCTAGAGTTGTCTATTTCTCCAACATCATTATAATAATAATAATAATAATAATAATAATAACAGAACTAAAAGGATTGCATTTATTAGTTATTATCCTATTCAACCTCCGAGATTTCTGGCCGTTTAAAGTCATCCCTTGTCTTAAACCAGAAGTGCAGCATTCCAAAAATAAAAAAGAATTTGGAAACTTGTAGGTACTGAGTTATTTACAAATTTTAAAAACAATTATGTATGCACTCTAAGATCAACCAATTATAAGTAATTAGATATCTGAAGAGAAACTTTAAAATAGTTTTGTCACAATTTAATGGACCCCGTGTAAAATTTTTCTTTTAATATGACATTTGTTTTTATGATTTTCAATCAGGGTCGCCATTTTTTTTTAATCCTTATCGATCGGTTCATTCGTTACAACTATAATTGCAGTTTAGACATGGCCTGTGTTGTTGTTGTTCAAATCCTGACGCAGCAAGATTAAGATATCTTATCTAACTGCAAAATTAAATCATTTTTTTTCCATAAACTTTTAACTATAACACGGTTATAGTCGTGTGATTTTTAAATAATTTTTTTTAATTGATCGTCTAAGATCAAAAAATTAATTCGAGCCCACCCGTACCTTTTAAAACAAAAGTATTGTAGAATTTTATTATCATTCAAGTCGCTTTCAATTTTTTAATCCACCACTTTTGTTTTGGTGTTGAAACGCTAAAGGCACCAATGCTAAGGGTAAATATCACAATTTAACGTACAATCAATATTAGAGAAAAGTCTATCACATGTACAAATTAAAACGAATCAATTTTTATTTTAAAGGATCATATTTAGCCATTCACCCTTAAATAGTGTGCTTTTCCATTTTTGTTAATTTATGAATAATATGAATGAAAATGTGTATTATAAATTAACGATATACCCAAGTGATTAAGAAAGAAAGAAATTCTATGATGCAATATATATATATATATATATAGAGTGCGGGAAAGTTTAGAAAAACTTTAAAAGCTTAAAGTTGTAAGGTTTTAAAACCGTATAATTTTAAAGTTTTCCTGAACTTTCCCGCACTTTAAAATTATGTATGTATGGGTGGTGTAGAGTAAGAAATTGAAAAAATCCTAATTAAATTGAAATTATAATATTTCGAAATATTTTAATTAATTTGTATTCTAGTTTAATTGTGTTTCCTATTTAGAGTCTTATTGTTTAGATATTGCTTATTTGAGTAATATTTCTAATTTAGGTATAAGTCTTATTAAAATAGGTTTTCTAATCAAATTAGGATAAGTCTTAGTTAGTATAAATAAGTGTCTTTTGTAGCTTTTGCGAGTAGAGATTCGATTTCAATAATATTTTCAATTTTCAAATCTTTTTGTGAGTATTTGAACAGTTAATTCTTGGTATTCTATGGAATCAACGAGTCTTAACTCCTAAATTACAGTATTCTTTTAAATCAATGTGAATTTAGTTGTTCTTTTATTTCGGTATTCTCCATAATCAACATAATATTTTGAAAATTAAACTTCCGCTGCATCAAGTTGACATCAGAGCAAAAAGCCTGGTTCTAAACTATCCTCAATACGTATCCCTTTTTTTTCCTTTAAACCCGTAGCTTCCAAAAAAAATGAAACAGAAACGACAACCGCCTCAACCACCATCCATGGCTGCCGTCATTAATTTTCGGTCGCCGTTGCGACGACCAGCCACCACCATCCTAGTTAAAGGACATTGGCCATCAAGAACCAGCCTTCAACGCCGTTATTCGACCCTTGAAATCACCAGAATCTACCAAAACCCGTGCAATGCCGTCGCTGACCGATCGCCAATTTCGGCTGCACATCGGCCAGCACCACCATCATCAATCCACTCCTTGCCATCATTTCAACCTTTCTCACCCCTTTCGCCGCCGATAACGAATCAGTTGCCAGAATCGAAACCGACACAAAATCGCCACTTATATCTCCAATTTTCGACAAAAAAATTAACGTTTTCCAAAAAAAACCCACCACCACCATCATATTCACCAACCATAAATCTTTCAATTCGTCCATCCTTCTCTAATTTGCCGACCACCGTCACCGGAAAACCCATCTTATACTTATTTATGCTTTGGCCCAGAACTTTCTAATGTTCAAAACATTCTGTTGATTCTGGAGAATACTGGAAAAAAAAAACAACTAAATTCACGTTTATTCAAAAGAATACTGTGAATTTAGGGGTTAAGACTTGTTGATTCCATAAAATACCAAAAATTAACTGATCAAACATCACAAAGAGATTTGAAAATTTAAAATATTATTGAAATTGAATATCTACTAGTAAAAGCTACAAAAGACACTTATTTATACTAACTAAGACTTATCCTAATTTGATTAGAAAACCTATTCTAATAAGACTTGTACCTAAATTAGAAATATTACTCAAATAAGCAATACCTAAACAATAAGACTCTATATAGGAAATACAATTAAACTAGAATACAAATTAATTAAACTATTTCGAAGTTTCTCTAAATCTTGAGAAATCAAACGCAAAATCCTCAACATCCTAGTTAAAACTTTTTTCAAGACAAAATCTTTGCGGTGATGTTGTGGTTTCACTATTCAATTTTTTTAATTCTTTTTTCTGTTTTCTCTCTTTTTCTCTCCTCTTTTGTGTGTGTGTGTGTGTTTGGGTGTTTTGATTAGAACAGAAAATCAAAGGGAAACATTGAAATTGAAGAAAGTTCTGGGCCAAAGTATAAATAAGTAAAAGATGGGGTTTCCGACGATGGTGGTGGGCAAATTGGACGAGGATGGATGGATTGAAAGATTTATGGTTGGTGAATATGATGGCGGTGGTGGTTTGTCGGAAAAGTTAATTTTTTTTTTGCTGGAAATTGGAGATATAGGTGGCGATTTTGTGTCGGTTTCGATTCCAACAACCAGTTCGTCAATCGGTGGTGGAAGAGATGAGAAAGGTTGAAATGATGGCGAGAAGTGGATTGATGATGGTGGTCCTGGTTGACTCGTGGCCGAAATTGGCAATCGGTCAGCGGCGGCGTCGCACAGCAGAAATTTAATGTTTAAAATATTTCATTGATTCTGGAGAATACCGAAATACAAGAACAATTAAATTCATATTGATTCAAAAGAATACCACAAATTTAGAGGTTAAAACTCGTTGATTCCGCAGAATACCAAGAATTAACTATTCAAATACTCACAAAGAGATTTAAAAATTTAAAATATTATTGAAATTGAATCTCTACTCGTAAAAGCTACGAAAGACACTTATTTATACTAACTAAGACTTACCTTAATTTGATTAGAAAACCTATTTTAATAAGACTTATACCTAAATTAGAAATATAACTCAAATAAGCAATACATAAACAATAAGACTCTAAATAGGAAACACAATTAAACTAGAATACAAATTAATTAAAATATTCCTAAATATTTTAAATTTCAATCTAATTAGGATTTTTTCAATTTCTTACTCTACATCAATGGGCTTTAAAGGATGATTAGATATAAATATGCTTCAAACAGACTTCATTCTTAAATAAAAATTCATTCTCACATCATAAGAGAGATTTGAGAAAATGACAAATCTATTCACTCTATCAATAACCAAACCCCATATAACGTATCATAAGGGATTTTTCTATTCTTTCTTTTATAAAATTAACAACTTTAACACAGAGATTTTACATACAATTATACTCAGGGTGAAAATTGTAAAACAAAAGAAGCTGGCTTGCCTTCCTTAATTCCTTTGCTATGTATGTTTATATAATAATATTTCCAAACATCAAAAAACTAAAATATTTAGAAAGCTTTAAGCTTACTGCGGAATGAGAGAAGATGAATTATTTGGGCTGATTGGGCTCTCTTCACTTCAGTAGCCCATTGGAGTCATTTATGAGCAGTGTCTGGTACAATTTCACTTGCATTATTGCCGTCTTGATCTATTGCAGAATTTTGCTCGCTTTGTACATTTGTCATCTGAGTTGACGCAGAAGAATCCTCTTTGTGAACCACTTGATTTGAGCCCTTAGCAGCAGCCTTTCTCAATCCCATGTTCTTCTTTGCTTGCTTGGCCCAGCCAACAAGGCCTTCTTGTATATGCTCATCAAAGATAGATTTCTTGAATGAACTCCCCATCTTCATTTCATTACCAAATGAAACAAATTGTCGTTACCTTTGTTAGTGTTGATTAGCCTGATACGTTTGATATTAACATTGCACAAATTAATGATTATATATACTCACTTGTGTGACAATTGCATAAAGTGGCAGGGTACTGTAGCTACAAAAGAACTGAACAAACAACCTGAAAAATGAGACTGGCATGAATAAAAATTCTGCCCGATATAAAAAAATAAATAAACAAATAAGTTGATAGTTGAAGCGACAGAGAAGTCAAAGCTGTTAGTTAACAATCCCTGGCGGTCTGAAAATTACACTAAAGTCAATCTCGAAAGACCTTAAAAACCTCCAAGTGTTAGACCAAATGATTATCAAACAGTTTTATTTAATTAATCATCTGAGTTCGAATTCTAAGAAAGGTTATAGGCTAAAAAATTCATGTGGAATTTCCCAGCCCCTCTCACACTCTCATGCTTAAACTCAAATATCAAGTTAGGATCCCACAGTAGCACTAAAGATTAGTTTGACAGTAAGACATCCTTTTGTCCTTGTAATTCTTGACCTATTTGCTTGATGAATTCCCTTGCCTTGCAAGGTTTTTAAAATAAAATAAATATTAGATTAAGAGTCTACCCGATGATAAGTCTCGGAATGATATAACCATAAGGTCCCATAATGCAGGAGTGGAAATGATATTGAACCTGAAAGCAATGAATAAAAGCATCAATTAATTATGATCAATATAAACTAAGTTCATTAACATTATAGCGAAGAAATTAGCTTTTGATGGCTGTGTTTGAATGTTCGCTTACACAAATCCAGAGGAAAACCGCAATTTCAAATGAATTTTGGAATAGAATGATGTGAATTAGTACGAGAACGAGGCGAGGCTTGCGAAACCAGAAGTGATCGTCTGAAGGCTTAACATACAAGTCTCCTTCAATGGCAACATGTTTCTCCGCAACCTCATGGGCTAATTGGGTTATTATATGCTCTAGCTTAGTTCCCACAGCTAGTAGAAGCTGCAATGAAAGAGAAAGGAAACACCATATACTTTCATATGGACTAACTATTTGATAATTAATTATATAAATTAAACAAAGAGAAACAAATTAATGAGCATATTTTATATTTTTAGATTACTTACGATGAAGGGAATGAATGATATCCAAAAATATGCATGCCAATCTGCATGAAACAAATTAAAGAGGGATATATAATATTATTTGAAAAATAATAATTAAAAATAAAACTTAAAAAATGGGTAAATATATAGTTATTCTTTTTCAGATTTCTTCTTCATCTATAATTCAGATTGGAGCAATGCAACATTATACTGCTGCAATCGGTAATCTATATATGAACAATTATAGAATACACTTACTATGAACATTAAGCAGCAGGAAAACCACCACAAATACCCATAGATACCAGCTGCAATTAGTGAATGTAAACAATTAGTAAGATATCTACCCAACAAAAATAATCAAAATTTGCAAGTTTTTAGTATACAAAATCAATTTAGTGCACTAATCAAAGTTTTGTGGACATAATTAGAATGGTTCTTGGACAAATTAAAACAATCCCAAAAGCAGGCTGTTTTAGTGTTCAAGGTTTAGAACATAATGAGCAATGTGAATTGTGCAAGAAATTAAGTTGTGGCCAATTACCTTATTCCAACAACTTTCTTAAAATCGGCTTCAAGGGCACGCATCATGTATCGGTGAAAATTGAACCGTGGGTTTCCCCTGCAATGATTCTAAAATAGGGGAAATTAATTAATTATGATTTATGGAAGTCGAAAATAAATTAAGTATGAGGCAATTAAATATAGGACTACAAATCAATCACCATGATGAAGCCGAGGCGCATGGTAGTGTAATCTGACTTGTTCACTGATCCATAAAATTGCTTGAAAAATGAATGCTGAAATAAAATGTTGATGAAACAACAATTAATTTGCCAGAAAAATAGGGATGAGATGATCAACATACATAGTTAATTCAGCAAGCAAATGTACAAAATAAAAATTCATTGAAGTAAAATTATCGATTCATAATAATATAATTAACGTGCTAAATAATTAATTAACACATACCATCCAACCTGACAAGCGATGACTTTTTCCAAAACCCCGAAAGCGACTCTTGATAAAATCATGCTCATGAACATGGGTAAATTTTGTTTTGAGAACTGCAAAAATATTACTTGCGTGAGAAGAAATTCATCGACTAGAGGGAAAAAAAAGACAGCAACACGCTCGTGATTTAGCAAAATGATTACTGAGACCCCCTTTTAACACGATCATTAAAGTATTATTACCTTCTTCTGCATCAAATTCTTCGTTTGCAACAGAATCCTCCCAATGTTTCCATTGACGAATCTAAATTAACCTCGGAAAAATATTTTGGAAATCAGAAACTCTAAATGACACAAAAATTTTACAATGAGAACACATTAAAATGAATATGTATATGGAACTTACTTTTGCTCCTCCAAAAAGGATAGTTAAAGCACAGAAAGTGACATGTGCGACGGCCAGAACAAAGATGAATATGTGAAGATGATGCAATGCTGTTGTAGACAGCAAGGGGACCTTTCCCTGTTAATTCAAATGAAGGTTAATTAGAGGAAAAAGATTTAGAGTAGGATACATATTACGATGCTATGCATATAATTGCATAGTCTTATCAATTGGTGTTGCTTGTAATCAAATCATTTTTTAAATAATTTTTGCTTATCTCTTTTTCTTTCTTTCTTTTTTTGAAATATTACATGAGAAATTTTTTTAAAAAAAAATTCTATAATTTTGTTATGGTGCAATTTGGATTAATCCACAATATGCTGAACCTACTCCTAAATTAGTATTTAAAACAAAAATATTCCCATTTAACAACGAAGTTTTGACAACTTTTTGAAACATTTTCGATAATAATATGAGAGTTTTGACTATTTTTTTCATGTACCTAGATAAGTAAGGAGAGGAATGGCAAAAAAATCCAACTCGACCCAAGCATTAGTACTTTAAATTAGACTTGACCCTACCCGAGTATATTTTTTAAGTACTTGGGCCAAGCTCGGGCCTCATCTAAAAAGTCTGAGTTCAGCCCAAAAGCTTGAAAAATATTTAATTTTTTTAAATATATATATTATTTTAATTAAAATACAACTCTTAACATATACTTAATGCACCCATAACATATATTTAAAGTTTTTTTTTATCAATTAAGCCCAACTTTTAAAGGCTAAACTAACCCAAACAAATAAAAAAAAATTATAGACTATAAATTATAAAACATAATGAAAAAAAATTTTAAAAAATGTAAAATGTATACATTCGAACATTCGGGCCTGGCCTGAAAATCCTGACTCGAGACGGGCTAAAACCCGAGAAAAGACTTGCTAGGCCCGACAAAAAAGTTTAACTTGTCAAAAAATGAGATAAGCAAAAATTGAAGAGCCCGATGATTATTGTCTAAAGTACGTGAAACTGCAAAGAACTTTCAAACTAAGTACGTGTGATCGGTGGCGCGTTCGAGATTCGAGAAGCATTAAAGTTTGGTGCCAAGTCAACTTTACTTTTAAAATAAATTAATTATGTAACCCCCAATCTTGTCTTAAATCTTTCAACAACCTATTAAGCATGTTCCAGTTCTAGTTGAAAAGGAATGTATAGCATTATATAAATTCATCGTAGCAGGTTGGAAACTCCACCAAATAAAAAACTGAAAGCCTTGTTGCATCACGATCTAGTTTCAAAGTCAACATTCACATACATAGGCTTAGTTAAATATATGCTGTGAAAAAATATCGCACATCCTCTGGATCAAAATTCCTTGTATACATGCTAAAAGGCAACATATATATATATATATATATATATATATATATATATGTAAACTCTACAATGAGATTCATAAATAGGATCATGGTTTTTATATAATTTTTTTTAAAAAAAACTCAGGTGAGTAATTAGTGATTAATAAATAAAAATATAAAAATAGTACTTAATATAATATTTTTAAAAACTTATAAGAGTTTAAATTAAGAGAATATCTATTGATAATTTTTTACATTATAATCTCCATTATTTTACGGGTGAATGAAACCTTTACATTGCACTCATTTTTGTTAATTTAAAGTAGAAGTAGAGACAATTAGATACCTTTGGACAATTGCCCTCAGAGGCTGCATCAGCTAGAAGGCGACGGCCGGTGCCATGGTGCGCACTAAAAGCAGAGAAAAAGGCCTGAAAATGGGCGGCAGTCTTGGTTTCCTTGTCGTCCTTCTCCGGAGCACAAGGCAACCATTTGCGTGACAAGTGCTCGGGCATGCAAATTTTGGAGATTAGTCCTTGAAACACTGTGAGCAACAGCGATATAAAACCCAATAGCATCAACTCTGCATCAACAAATTAAATTAGCTCAATGCTCGAGATTGATTGGGTTGCTATGACTTTTAACCCACGGCTAAAATAAAAGCACGTGAATGTGCTTCGAAATTAAGCCGAAGCACAATACCTTCTTTGATCTTCTGTAAGGCTTCAAAAAGTGGTTTCTGATTCTTTTTCTTCAATATCTGAAAAGGGGAAAGAGAGTCAACTAATGAGTAACAAGTAACAACTTAAAAGGATTATACATACAACGTTAGCATTAAGAAATTAATAAATTGCTCTTTTCCATGAAAAATGTAATCCATGCCTTGCCAAGATGATGGAGGAGGCGTTCAACAGTAAGAGAAATGATAACGATGACACTGCAAACTACGGCAACCACCCACGTCGGCGTCTGCTCTAAAGTCGTTCCACCTTCTGCCATTTCTCCGGCGAAGGTCAAGATTAGTAGATTAGTTCCTCTTGGAACAAGTAATTAAGAAAGCAAGAATATGTGTGTGTGTGTGTATATAGAGGAGATATGAAAGAGAGTGTATAATTGATAGAATTTTGAAGCTGGTGTGGTTGGTGGTTATAGAAGGGGCTGATCAAATAGTTGTAATGTATAAGATTTCCACAGGGGCCGCTCCGAAAGTCTTGACTAATTAATTTGTTGTAATTTTTTACATATTTTTAGAAACGCGGTCACACGACGGAGCTATCATAGACTTTAATGATTAATGCGTGTAACTACGTCCATTCATTCCACTTAATTTGAGGCCCCGTTTTGGAGAAATTGAGCTTGGGCTACAGTATTAGAGTGTAGGGGTGCTTACAATCTAATCGATTCAATTTGTTTGATCAGTAAAAGTTTGATCTGTAAAAATTTGATCTATGAATCGGTAGATTAGATTAAAATTTTGAAAATTTACAGTCAGTAGATTGGGATATGAATTTACTTCTTTAAATATACAAAAATCCACAAATTAAAAAAATAAAACCAGTAAATGTGGCATTACTAGGAAATACTATAAAAGCATAAAGATTATCTTTCTACTCTTGCAAGAATGGAATAATTATTTTGACAAATCATCCAAACTCTTAAGTTCCAACATTTGTATAAATTTAAATTCATAATTTTAGTTAGGTTTCAGGTAGTGATATAAACAAATGAGACTTTTTCTTTGTGGTATGTTTATATTTTGAAATTTTGAATGTATTATTCTAACTTTTTTAAACAATTAATTTAATTAAATCTTAATCAATTTTTAATTTAAGCAATAGTTAAATTAATTTTTTATTTAATTAGTTCATAGATTGGATAGAATTAAAAGTTATTTATCCATAAACCAATCTACAAAATGGTAAATTAGATATGGATTGGCTCAAATCCGCATCTGATCTGCAGATAAATGGATTGGATTGAGAAGTTATAAACCATAAAATAGTGAATTGGATATGAATTCATGTTCAATCCGTAAAATATGATCTCAATTCGTAAAATCCAATTTGTGAACACCCTTATTAAATTATATAGTAAACATTGTAGTTTAAAAGTTAAGTTGGTTTAATCTAGCACTTGTATTATGGAAAATCTATGATATTTTTATTATTATTGTCAAAATTATTATTTAAAAATCATAATGACTACTATTAATTTGTATTTAATAGTTACAATTAAAAAAAAAAAACAATCGCATCTTAGCACCAAACATAGCCTAAGGAACTTTTTCCTTTTTTTCTTTTTTCTAAAAAAAGGAGGTTCAAAAAATGGGATTTCAACAAGCTATGCCCTACACTCTGAATATGTATATATATATATATATATATATATATATATTCAAAATGCTTTTTATTAAAAGTGATGATACAACTACAAACTCTTATACAAACTTATTTTGTACAAATTGATGTGATATTAATTTATTAATTGAATAAAAATATAAAATAATATAAATAAATCATGTGGGCTAAATAAATATTTAATTCAATCAATTTTATCATACCACATTATTTTGTACAAAATAAATTTATATAAGAATTTGTGACTATATCATTACTCTTTCATTGAATAGTATGTGTAGTATGTTTTTATATATTAACAATAGCGCCGAGGTTATTAAAATTTTTCACATAACGCAGCATGTGAACAAATGAACCGCGTTCAATACAATGCTTTGGAAACTTCTCATTTCCGGCCTTAATACGTTGGGAGTCAGTTGATTACTCCGCCATAATTAATTCTACTAATTTAATTATTGTATTAATTTTTATTACAAATATTATAGTAATACACAATAAAACAGTTTACATCAGTATATATTGCTAATTTGCTTCACTTTTCACACACGGTTTATACATAATCATATAAACGCGTAAATGGTGAAGTGAGCAGCGATGAAAATTCCTCATTAAATCAGCTTAACTAACTTACCTAATTTACAATTTTACCATATATACACACACTCACATCCAAGGAAGCAAAAACGAATCCTCTCCATTTTTTTTTTCTTTAATCTCGTGTCAAGGCTCCGGCTAATAAATGTCTTTTTCACTACAACTCTTAAGCTGCAAGTAATCACATTTGGAAAAAAAAAAAATTCCAAGCCAGCCGCTATAGTGACAGAGAATCAACAACAGCAACAACAACTAACAAAAAAACAAACATGTTATGAATAGTCATATAAACAGAGTCTGATGAGAAAAAAAAACTTCGTCAAAGGCCGTGTTGAAAAACATTGCATGAATGATGACTTCTCTAGTTACATATTGATGCATATATAGATCATATTGACTAGCTTTAATTAACTGGCCTACAAAACGTAGTCGTAACGTTTAATATAAAAAGTAGTGAGATCGACTCTCCTCAATTTATCCCATCGCCCATCATTTTTTTGATAAATCTCATTTATTTCAAACATTATTTTTTATTTGCCATTTCTATTTTAACAATTCTTATTCAAATTCTTCGAGTATCCTTTTCGAATCAAAATTTTCAACATAAATTGAAGTAATTTTACAATTAGAGGGGTGTGAAATAGAATTTTGTGAATCGTAGTCCTTATTCAACATATGGGTCAAATAACCCTTATGTTGTCTGAACAACAGTAACATGCAATTTGGGTTGGTGTTATCATTATATAAACTGTATTGATTATGAAATTCCATAATTAACTTTTATCACATAATACTCAAATTATGACTACACTACTTCTGAATAACATTTAATTCATTAACACAGAGCCGGACTTGGGAGCATCGAAAGTTTCACTATCTCCATTTCTATTAAAAAAATTCCCCAAGGATAGGTCAATTCCCAAATATATATTATACATGCATCTATGCATGCCTGAGTCAAAATATTTTTGATTGGAGAAATGAGACTTGAGAGTTGAGATGTCACCTTTAAATTGAATAATTCTACCTTATTTTACAGAATTTCAGATCTTTCTACTCTTAATTAATTTATTAATTAAATCTCTCATGGGAAACTGATGGGTTTATTTTTAATTCCTTTTGAGAGATACCTTAGGTAGCCTTTACCCAAGAAAATTTTGTACCAGTTGGCACTCATGAATAAACATTGTTAAAGTTCGAAGAAAAGGTCCCCAACTTAATAACTTACACGTCTGCCATCATAAAAATTATCTTGACATATCAATCCTCATAAATATAAGGTAAAGACAGTAAATTTAATGATTTCAATCAATACAAATTTAACATCATGTGATATACTTGAAAAAAAAAAATCATGTGACATTAGCATTTGCAGGGCTTGACACATGATTAGCTGCTTATCTTGTAGTGGGCTTGGAGTTATGGGCTAATCACACTATGGGCCTCAAATAATGGCAACACCTGTAACTTAGCGTTGTAGTGCGATGCATTGGGGCACAAGGTATGCGAGTCCAAAATCTATTGAGTATAGAGTTATAAAATTCTCCAATTGAATAAATTTTGTAGCAGTCAGCACTCTTTTTGCTCAATGTTTATTGTAAGCAATGATGTACGGCAATATTGTACCACTTTATGCAATTGTCACACAATACAAGCGAGTGACAATATAAATCTACCTTCACTTTGTGCAATATTATGTCATATGTTTCAGGCTAATAAACACAAGGATTCTGTCGTTCATTTCAAGAAATCAATCTTTGATGAGCATATACAAGAAGGGCGTGTTAGTTGGGCTAAGCAATGGATCAAGGGGGCCATACTGGGCCTGTAACTTCTCGGGACTCTCATGGGCTACTCAAATAATGGGTGCCTTACAGTTGATCTCCCTACCCAGTAAGCTTAAAACTTTTCTCAAAATCTTTAATTTTAGAGAAATATATTACACAGCATATGGCAACTATTAGTTAAGAGATGAAAGTGTCATTCACCCTAATTTGAATCCGTTATACTTTCAGGCTTATGAAAATAAAATAAAACTATTTTAGATGTGCAATTATCAGAATATTATATAGGATCTTATTGACCAACTTATCTAATAACTGCAGAGGAATTAACTAAATACTATCAAAATTCACAACAAAAGAGCAACACCTTGCTTTATCAGGATCAGAACAACAAAACTGACCATATGTGTAGACTGCAAAACGGCAACTCTGGTGAAGTGATGATTTTGCCCAGCATTTGATTAGTCGATTCTTTATGAAAGCACATATATGATCAACAATATGCACAGGTGAAAAATTAAAATCCATACTTATAATGTAACAATAGAAATAGAAGACAGAAAATTGAATTTCATAACTCTCTCTAAATCCCGAATCCAACCAAAAGCATGTCCTCAAGCCAAGGTAAGAGCAAAATTAAAAAGAAAGAACAAAAATTTCATAATATTGAGAGCTAGTTGTCAGTTTTCTTCAAATATTGTGCCTCTCTCACTGACATAGATCCCGTCAAGGAATTTCCTAATGTCCTTGTTCTTCACATGGCATTTCTGTCAAAATAAAAGATCTAGCGGTCAGAACGGGAAGATTTCTAACACACACACACACACACACAGAGGCCAACCTGGTTGATCAGAGCAGCAGACCGAGACACAAGCTCAATGTCATTCCCATCAAGAATGAGTTCATCCTTAACCTTTTCAGACCGAACAACAGTAACACCATCAAGCATATCCACTTTGCGAACCTGATCTCGTTTTTCACCAAGCAATAATAACAAGGCAAAGCTCTACATCAATCAACTACACATCTAAGAAGCAAGTTAAGTTTACTTCTTTACTACTAACAAACACACAGACCATAAAATTATATTTACATATGGGTTAGGACATTTTACATTTATTTTTTCCCCTAAATATTAGAATATTTCAGCTTAAAATTTTTTACTAAAAATTTTAACACAAATCTTGAGCCATTAATTTCAAAAAATCCAATGATGAATGCATAACCATCGGTAAATGCTATTTTCACTTTCAATATCTACCACTACCATTGGATTGTTTTGACTCAAAATTTGTGTCAAAATTTTAAGTAAAAATTTTCAGTTGAAATAACCGCACCCTATATATACGTGTGTGTAGATGGGTATATACATTTATATAGAGTAATGTTCCATCAAGGGATCCCATACATCTATATGTATATACACCCACACATAGAGCCCGGCACCCACAAATACATTATACATACACACATTTTAGATTTTCCATAACCTTCTAAATTAGGCACCATGTAAAAATGCCAAACCAACTAATTAGTATTTTAATTAACCAAAACATGTCTACATTTTTTTTTCTCAATTGTCACAAATATATATATATATATATATATATATATATATATATATATATATATATATATATATATATATATATTACATTATGGCGCTACTGAGAATCTACACACTTATAAGTCTACAGAGACTAAATCGAAAATCTAGGACCAGCCGAACAAACCGACATTAGTAAGTGACTGACCTTCTTCTCCCCAAGAAAGTTTCGGATCTCGATGGACTTGTTGGCATTGCCGATGGAGGCGTTGATGGGGAAGTGAGCGTAGACGAATCTCATCTTGTAGCGGTATCCCTTGGTGACACCGGTGATGAGATTCCCGACGTGGCTGAGGGCAGTCCTGATGGCGGCGCTGGTCTTGCGAGAACCGAACCAAGCGTCGATCTTGAGCTTCCGCTTCCCGGTTTCCTCGTCGGTCATCAGATGGAAGTCGAGATTCAGGTGCTTGAAATCCCGGCTGAGCTTCCCTCTGGGCCCCTCAACCTCGATGATCTTAGCATTGATCTTGATTTTCACCCCGTCTGGGATGTCCATCGTCTCTGATGATAGTATTGTCTTCATTTTTCTATCAACCTGCTGCAAAGCCTGCAACCCAAAAAACCAAAACCCTAGCTCCAAGCTTATGTTATATAAAAATTTGGGTGAGTTACCGAAAGAAAAGAGAAGGATTAGGGTTTTTGTTTTTACGTAAAATTTTATTCACACTGCATTGAGCAACCTTTAGCAAAATACGGGCCTGGGCCCAGTATAGACGGGCCAGGGTCGGGCTGGTGAGTCCGGTTTTTGTTAATAAAAAATATTTTTTATTGAGATTTAGCTATTAAATATTGTATTAAAAAAACTTTAATGTTTTAAATAAAAAGTAAAAATAGTAATATTTAAGCACAGTAGTATATTCTTGTATAACAATAATGGAAACAAATTAGTGAGTGAGAAAAAAAAAAGAAAAAAATAGCAGTAGAGCAAACAAAAAATCAAATTAATTATTAAGCCCACTAATTCCTTCAATATTTCATTTTTCGATTTAGATGATCAATTAAATAAAAATTTTTAAAACAACATAATTACACCTATAGAGGCAAACTTGGTGTTCGTATGTGTGTGCGCATTTATGTATAATCATTCTCTGGTGTAGACGCTTTCATTTTTTTTAATGCAGGCATATTATTAAATTGTGCTGTTTAATAGAGTTAATTTTCAATGTACTAGAAAATCATATGGCTAATAGCAATTAAAACTAATTTTATTAAACCGCATGGCTTAACAACATATCCACATGAAAAAAAATAAAACCGCTCACTTTAGAGAATGACTCTGTGTGTGTGTGTGATGATATAAATTGTGGAATCATATATGACTTTTAGTATCCATAGGTTTCATTAGTTATATTATGAATTTTGAGTTGACAATAATTGAACTTACAAATTGGGGTCTATCAAGTAATCTTTTAGACATATTACTAATTCTTTTTTTATTTTAAACTCAGGCTCCGGGACATCTCAAAAGAAAAAATAAAATCGAGCTATGGGCTAGGCACAAGCATTTTTTTATAGAGGAGGTCTTTTGACATCCCTTCAAAATTGTTCACAAAATCCATTTTTAATTAAAGGATGGGTCTATTGGCATCCCTCTAAATACTTCTTGACATCTCTTTTCTTTATTAACCCCATTAAAAAATTTATGTTATAAAATTCTTTTAACACCTCCTTTAATAACAAAAATACCCTTAATTGAAATTTATTAGTATAAATCTCATTATTTAACTTTTATTTACTTTTACCTGCACCGATTGTTGTGCAAATTTTATTGAACTCGCAAGCGTACGAATCTATTGTAGTATAGATCAATGGTGACGAGTGTCGATCCCACGAGGAGGTGGATGTTAATTATATATAGAATTAATTTTGTATGAGGTGATTGGATTTGTGGTGGAAAATTATTTGGAATATGCTAAAACTTAAATTAAAATGGTGAGAATAAATTCTAAAATTGGAATTGAAATGGCAAGAATAAATGGAAGAAAATTCGATTGAAATGACGTACTTGGGTATCCGGATCCGTATCAACATGCATCATGGGCTAAATATTCTTTATTAATACCAATTAAATCATGAGGGGGGAATCCACACCTCATGAACCACGCTCTAATAAATATGGTGCTAAGGGCTTATCGTGCCAAATAATAATAACCTTATACTAGGGAGCCGGTGAGACCAGGGCGGTACTAGACAAGATTATTATTATTTGTCAACGAAAAGTCAAAACATCCACAAAAACTAGAGGGGAAGAGAAAATAAATTTACCAAATAAGCCCATGACACATGTTAAGACTTCACCTTCAACCCAAGCTTGAAAGAAAATTAGCCACTCATAATTGAACTAGGGGCAAAATAGGAATTTATTAAAATACATAGAAAATACAAGATGGAGAGAGAATTACAGAAAATGGATCCCAAAAATGGATTCAGAGGTTCCAAATTAGGGGGGGAGGCCCCCTTTTTATAGATACATCGAGTAAATCATGGCCATCGGATTAAAAACAGTTTGGACGCTCAGGATTGCGCCACGTCATCAATCAACAGTACGTGTGAACAGTAACACGGTTTGACCACGGTTTGAACAGTAACACGGTTTGCACACGGTTTGAACAGTAACGCGGTTTGCACAGTAATAATCCCATGTGTTGCATGTACCGTACGTGCGTTTTTTGGTCCACTAATATGCTGCCACGTCACCCTCAACAGTACATAAGAATTTTAGTCCAACAGGATTATGACACCTCATCAGTCAATGCCATATCATCGGTCAATGCCACATCATCGATCCGTCTATATGAACAGTGCCGTGAACAGTAACGTAGACAGTATCCGTACGTGTGAATAGTACCGTACATATGAACAGTGCCATTTTTCCTTTTATGCTCCTCCTAAGGTTTTCGACCATCCTGAGTTCAAAAGTGATGTCTGTTTTGCCGTTTGATCTCTCGTTTATTGTGAAATGATTATAATGCCCCTAAAATACATAAAATATTTAATTAAAATAAAACACACATAATTAAATTACAAAAAGGTAAAACACATAAAAGTAAGGATTGTTAGTAAGACTTGAAATGTAAAATGATGGTTTTCTCCTTTATAAATATGCATTTTCTAACACTCAACACCGATATTCTCAAACTTACTGAGAAGCACACCTTCGCATTTGACCTGGAAAATCACTTCATTACATCTTCCTTTGTGATGCAACCAAAATAATTGGTTCCCCGAGTCATTTTATTTATTTTTTATTTTAAAATTAATTGTTATATTCTTGTTTAGTTCATAATCTTGTTGATCCCTTAGTTGTGGATTTTGAGACAACTAACCATCCATTGAAGAGAGAGAGAGAAGAAAAAGAAACTATTGCTCCACTAAACTTCTACTTTGATTCGGTAAATCATCGAAACACTACATAGCAAACACTTTGCTCCAACACATGACAATTCATTCAAACTGATGATGATGCTTAGCAAACATTTGGCCACCATGCATGCAATTCTAAGGCCAAATGTTATTTGGTTTATTGACAAAGATGTTGAACGCAAGCATCTGAAACTTAATTTCTCTCTTCAGGTTTGAAAGTTTCTTCTTTGGGTTTGCTAATGATGATAGTTTGATCTTTTATTCATTTATCCATTTTACCCGTTTGCATGGTTATTTTCTCCTAAATTTGAAACTCTTAAATTAGGGTTCAAGAAAGGGAAGAGAGTTTATACTAGATGTCGTATAAGGAATTTTTAAGGAGAAAAAATTGTTCGACTTTTGAGTGGGGATTTAATTAAAAATTATTCTATTATATAATTTTAATAAACGTTAAAATCGTAAAATAATTAAAGAGGTGTTAAGAGGTATTTGGAGTGGTGCCAATAGTCCCACTTTTAATTGAAATTACTTAAAGTAATCTAATACTGTTATAAAATAAATAAATAATAGAGAAAATATTGAACTAAACAAAGTACTTAAGAGTACCTTATTATTAAGCTTATTATTGATAAGCTTTTCAATTTTTGTTGTTACAAAAACAAAAGAATACATTACATATATATAGATTTGGATAATTTGTTGATGTGGGATAAATGGTGAAAGTTTACCTTTGTGTTTACAACACTCCCGCTCGAACTTCACCATTTAGGTATTTATTATGTGTGCTTAATATTGTATCGTTAAAACCTTGCCACCAAAACCCAGTGGAACAAAACCTAGTCAAAAGAAAAAGAGTACAGTGCACATTTATCTAATATAGTTGTAGAAACTCATATCTTCAAAATATGCTCCCTTTGATGAAATAACTCCTCAAATGTCATGTATTAAGTTACAAATTTGTTGAGTTGATGCGTGCCAGTATTGTGGACTAATTTCTTAAACATTGATGTCGGCAAAAATTTAGTGAAAAGATTAGCAAAATTATCAGTGGAGCGTATATGTTTGACATTAATTTTCTTGTCCTACTGCAGCTTATGAGTGTAGAAGAACTTTGTTGTATACTTGGTTCTACCTCCCTTGATATGTCCTCCTCTAATTTGAGCAATCCAAAAAGCATTGTCTTCATACATAATTGTTGGAAAATCACTTGTGAATGTCAAATTGCAAGTGCTTTGAATATGATAGATAATAGACCGCAACCAAATAGACTCTCTACTTGCTTCATGTAGCGGAAGGATCTCTAAGTGATTATAAGAAGTGACAACAAAAGTTTGCTAGTAGATCATTGTGAAATTGTTGTGTCATTCCAAGTGAAAACACATCCTGTTTCTAAATGGACTTTGTGGCGATCAGATAGGTAGCATGTGTTTGCATAATCAATAAGATCAAGATTCTCTATTGGTTGACTTAAATAAAATAACCCCAAGTCTGTTGTTTCGCTAAGATATCTGAAGATATACTTGATGCCCTTCCAATGTTTACGTGTTGGCACTAAGCTGAATCTTACCAATAAGTTCACAGAGAATGAAATGCTTGGTCTGATGCATAGAGCTAGATACAACAAAGCACCGATTGCATTTAAATATAGTATTTCTGGACCAAGTATCGCTTCATCATCCTATTTTGGTCAAAATAGGTCTCTTTTAGGGTCAAGAGACCAAACAATTATAGAAGTGCTTAGCGGATAAACATTATTTATATTGAAACACTTTAAAATTTTTTCAACATAAGCGGATTAATGGATAAGCACTCTATTTGTTTTATGGTCGATCTGCAGACTCAGACAATATTTTGTTTTCCCCATGGCTTTTATTTTAAATTCTCTTTTTAAATATTTAGTAGTTTTAAGAGCTCTTCAGGAGTTCCAATTAAATTCATCAACATAAACTGCTATAATTGCAAATCCAGATTTAGATTTTTTAATGAATAGGCATGGGCAAATAAAATCATTTTTGTATCATTCTTTAATTAAATATTCACTCAAACGGTTATGCCAATGTTTCCATATTGTTTCAGTCTATATAAGAATAGTTTAACTTGATGAAACACATATTACAATCCTTTAATTTAAAAACTTTAGGCATTTCGAATCATTTAGATATTTTACGTAAATATTAATGTCAAGTGACCCATATAAATATGCAGTCACTACATCCATAAGATGCATGTCAAGACTTTTTTAGACTGCTAAGCTGATTAAAAATCGAAACATAATAGCATCCATAACTGGGGAATATATATCTTCATAATCAACATTAGGTCCCTATGAGAAACGTTGTGTAACTAGTCGCGCTTTGTATCTAGTGATTTCATTATGCTCATTATGTTTCCTTACAAATATCCATTTGTATCCAACGGGTTTGACATCTTCAAGTGTCTGGATTATAGGTCTCAAAACTTCACGTTTAGCTAAAGAAGTCAATTCTGCTTGAATTACTTCTTTCCATTGAGGCCAATCGTGTATTTGTCTAGATTTATCAACAGTTTTAAACTCAAAATCATTTGTAATTTCAGTAGCTACTATAAATAAAAATACATTGCCGAAGTTTATTTCATTACAATCCCATTTTTTTTTTGTATAAGTGTTGTTTGTATATTTTTCTTCATTTTTATGTTTTTGTATCTCTTTAGGGGTTACTGCCTCATCAGAGAGTTATGCCATTTTAAGGACCATCGATTCTTCTAGTGATTAAGATAATGTGGGTACATTTATAGCTCAAGCATTATTTTGAACAATATTTTGATCTTTCATTCTCCTCTTTCGAGAAGCACTGTCTTTGGAACCAAGTGATCCACCATGTTTATTAAGTGTAATAGATAACTCATTAGCTACTTTTACACTTGATTGTTCAACAGGAACAACTACCCGAGCTGCTATACTAACAGCTGGAATATATGACTTGGTTACTTTTGCTGCATTTGTAAATGCATCTGGCAATTGATTTGCAATTTGTTGTAACTATATTATCCTTCATATTTCATTTTCACATTGACTGGTATGAGGGTCTAAATGAGACAAAGTGGAAACTTTTCAAGAGAATTCATTTGTTACTTTAGGAGGTTTTCCATTTCCCAATGATGTAAAAATTATCTTATCAAAGTGATAATTCACAAAACATGTGGTGAAAAGATTACCCATTATGGGTTCAAGATATCTGACAAGTAAAATTGAGTGAAAATCGATATAAATCCCCAAACAATGTTCAAGTCCCATATTTGTGTGTTAAGGTGGTGATATATATATACAATACAATAAAAAATATGTAGATGAGAAATGCCAGGTTGTTGACCAAGTACAAACTGTGCTGGAGAATATTGATGATAAGTAGTGGATCTAAGATGAACTAATGTTGTAGCATATAAAATAGCATGATCCTATGTAGATATTAGTAATTTTATACGCACAAGTAAAATTCTTGCAATTATCTGTAAACGTTTAATTAATGATTTTGCCAATTCATTTTTTGTATGTACATGTGGAACCGAATTCTGAATATCGATACCTGCTGATGTACAGTAATCATCAAATATCTTAAATGTAAGCTTGCCAATATTATCCAGATGTATGGTTTTGATTGGATAATTTGGAAATCGTGCCCTTAATCTTATAATTTGGTAAAGTAATCTTGCAAATACAACGTTATAGGTAGACTATAAATTTTAAAAGCAATCGTATGTGTTTGGTAAATTTTCCTACTGAACTTCTATAAGAATACAAAAACTAAAATGAACATAATGTTTACCAAGATTTTTTTATAAATAAATAATGTTTTATGGTGTATATTACTAATTGATAATTAAAATAACTTTTTGTTTATTTTATTTTATTTTATAATTTTCTCAATATAATTGATATCTACTGTTGGTGGCAAAATTTGAACAAAACGTATTCACAGCATGACAGTATAGGAATATTGCACATGACTTTTAAGTTTTTGAAAAGAATGAAAGAGAAGTTGAAGAGATGAGGGCAAAACACGAAGATCTCAAAAAATTAACTTCAACCATTTAAATCAAATGAAACTTACAGAAGATACCCCCTACAATACATCAAACCCACCACATGTCAATATGAGACCATAAAAAACAATGATAGTATACCAATAACTCCAAGAAACATTATCACAGTACAATCTCCACTTGGATTTTCTCTAAAATACCCTACTACAGGCTATAAGATTTAGATATGCAAAGGGGACCCCAACGTAACTGCCTACCTCATCTCCAGTAAAATTACACACCTTTTAACCCAATTGGTTCATTTAAAATGAACCAAACAGGGTTGGGGACACACTGCCAATAAGGACAATCCCTCCTCAAGTAGGGGTTTTAGGTAATTTAGCATTTCTTGTTGAAGATCTTGAGCTTGCTCTGGTTGCACAATTGTCCTTTGAGAAGATTTAGCTATGAGAAGGGGACCACAAACATAGATGCCTACCCCTTCTCCAGCAAAATTAGATACCTTTCAACGCAATTGGTTCATTTAAAATGAACCAAACATGGTAGGGGACACACTGCCAATAAGAACAATCCCTCAAAGGATAACTGTTCAACCAAAGTAAGCTCAAGAACTTCAATAAAAAATGTTAAATTACCTAAAACCCCTACCTAAGGAAGGAAATAATCAATAGCAACTTGCCACGTCTCCAAAACAACACAAAGATACCCTTAGGAGCATTCTACCTTTTAAGATCAGGTCTGTCTCACAAAGGGAGCAAATTCTCTCACTCACACAAACAATCAAATTTCTTATTATTAGGGTTTCTCTCAAACCCATCATCTCCTTCAACCTCCAACTGGCTTGATCGTTAGAGTGTCATTGTCGGCCACCATTGGTGTCACTTCTAACGGTCTTTTTCTTTGATTTCAAGTTGTCTTAGCCATGACCTTCCACAAAATGATGTTCCTGAGTAGTCTATCTTGCCATTGCAAGAACCACTTGTAGAGGATAAGCTCTCATAAAGTTTTAAGCCAAACTAAAATTAGACCAAAATATTCATTATGATAATGATCTCCCTAAATTTAATAATTTAATTTCCTAATTGAATGAGGATAATTTTAAAATTTTATAATATATGTGAGGATATATATGTAAGAATGGCAAAATTCCCTATGGGTTTGGGTGGAGAGTTTTTTCATATGTGTTGTTGTGCCCATATTTTGAATTTGATAGTGAAAGAATGATTGGATGTGACTAGTAATAGTGTTGAAAGAATTCATAATAATGTTGCTTATTGGACATCAACACCCAAAAGAGAGGAAAAAGTTTTTGAACTTGCCTGCCATTTGAATATCCAAAGTAGTAAGAAGTTATGTCTTGATTGCAAAACTAGGTGAAATTCTACTATTTAATACTTCATACTGCTTTGATATATAAAAATGTTTTCTCTCGTTAAAAACAACGAGAGTCACAATATAAATATTTGTTTTCTGAAGAAGATTGGAAGTTGGCTAAGGAGATTTGTAATAGATTGGAAACATTTTTTGAAGTGACTGAGTTATTTTGTGGTACCTATTATCTTACAGCCAACCTTTACTTTCCAAATATTTGTCAAATTAAGCTATCGATTTCAGAGTGGCTTATTTCTCCATGTGATGTGTTGTGCAAATTTTATTGAACTCGCAAGCGCACGAATCTGTTGTAGTGTAGATTAATGGTGACGAGTGTCGATCCCATGAGGAGGTGGATTTTAATTATATATAAAATTAATTTAGTGAATGGGTGATTGGATTTAAGTTGGAAAATGATTTAGACTATGCTAAAACTTAAATTAAAATAACAAGAATAAATTCTGGAATTGGAATTAAAAGGGCAAGAATAAATTGAAGTGAATTCTATTGAAATGACGTACTTGGGTATCTGGATCCGTATCAACATGCATCATGGGCTAAATATTCCTTATTAATACCAATTAAATCATGAGAGGGGAATCCACACCTCATGAACCACGCTCTAATAAATATGGTGCTAAGGGCTTATCGTGCTAAATAATAATAATCTTATACTAGGGTGCCGGTGAAACCAGGGCAGTACTAGACAAGATTAATATTATTTGTCGACGAGAAGTCAAAACATCCACAAAAACTAGAGGGGAAGAGAAAGTAAATTTACCAAATCAAGCCCATGACACATGTTGAGACTTCACCTTCAACCCAAGCTTGAAAGAAAATTAGCCACTCATAGTTGAACTAGGGGCAAAATGGGAATTTATTAAAATACGTGGAAAATACAAGATAGAGAGAGAATTACAGAAAATGGATCCCAAAAATGGATTCAGAGGTACCAAAATAGGGGGGGAGGCCCCCTTTTTATAGTTACATCGAGTAAATCATGGCCATCGGATTAAAAACAGTTTGGACGCTCAGGATTTCGCCACGTCATCAGTCAACAGTCAAGCCACTATTTGCACAGTAACGGGGTTCAGCCACTATTTGCACAGTAACGCGGTTCAGCTACTATTTACACAGTAACGCGGTTCAGCCACTATTTGCACAGTAAATAATTCCCTGTGTTGCATGTACCGTACGCGCGTTTTTTGGTCCACTAATATGATGCCACGTCACCATCCACAGTACATGAGAATTTTAGTCCAACAGGATCTTGACACGTCATCAGTCAATGCCACGTCATCGGTCAATGCCACGTCATCGATCCATATATGTGAACAGTGCCGTGAATAGTACCGTATATGTGAACAGTGCCATTTTTCCTTTTATACTCCTCCTAAGGTTTTCGACCGTCCTGAGTTCAAAAATGATGTCCGTTTTGCCATTTGATCTCTCGTTTATTGTGAAATGACTATGATGCCCCTAAAATACATAAAATACTTAATTAAAATAAAACATACATAATTAAAGTACAAGAAACTTAAACACATAAAAGTAACGGTTGTTAGTAATACTTGATATGTAAAATAACAATTTTCTCCTTTATAAATATGCACTTTCTAACACTCAACACACCCCCCAACCAGCTTATTGCTAGTCCCTAGCAAATAAAGCGAAAACGAAATTAAAAAATGATTTTTTTTTAAACACTCTTATTTATTCAATCAGATTAATGATAACAATCAAATAAAAGTATAAGCATTATCTCAAGTCTAACGAAACATCACACCCACATCAACCATTCACATGAATTAGCCCAGTAGACTTTGTCGTAGTTACCTTCGAGAATGACATGTCAAACCCCAAAATCTCACTGGAAATAGTGACACTCTCACAAAGAAATTAAACCCAAAAAATAGTCACTCCAATGAATGGTAATTGAGAGAAAATAATAAAGAAGTGATCTCACATGCTCTCACCAAAAAGAAATATGCCCTTAGCTTAGAAATAATACGATTTCCAGTCAAATAAAAATGCTAGTCAACCCATTTTATTTATTATTTTTTTTTATGCATCACCACATCTTTTTAGCCCATATAACTAGCTTCTACTTCAGATTATAGTTCCCTAAAATCAAGAAGGACTTTTATTAGGACGTAACGTAGGCTAGGGACATGGCTAACAAAGATGGGAAATAGGAAAAAAAACAAAGTGTATGTTTGAGAAAAAAGCAGAGGTTTTTTTTTTTTTTTTTTTGGAAGTTGCAAGGTGGATTTCACCTATTATTGTTTTTTTTTTAAACAACATTTGTTTTTTTTTTTTTTTTATGAAGCAACAAAAATTTTTTTTTTCTTTTTTTTTTTTTTTTTTTGAACTAGGCATAACTTCACTATACAAAATGTTTATTTACATTTTTTCTCAAACATAAATAGGTGATGGATCTTGTAAGACATTGGGTGATACTCCAAATCGGAGTGGGTCAAGATGATAAGTTCACAAAGAAGAGTTTTTTTTTTTTTTTTTTTTTTTTAAAGGCTCAAAAGGGTTAACTATGGATATTTATAAAAGGGATGGCTAGAAAGGCTCAAACGGATCAAAGACGGCCTTTCCATCATCTTTTAGGACTCTAAATAATCTTCCATATCTACTAATTAATTGGGCTTCCAAATGTAGTAACACACATTTTTTTCTTTTTCATTTTTTTTTTTTTTTTTTTTTTTAGGGTTACCTCAAAAGAAATCCAGAGATCGTGTATATAATAATAAACTACTAAGCTGTATAAAGAATGGGCAAAAGGGTTACTCTCCAAGAAAAATAATAGGCTCAAGAACTCACTTGGTATTTATTATGACATGTTCATTCCTTCAAGCAACTCATATTTGTCTCCGACATCAACATGTAGAGTAGCAAACATAGTGTGACATCACTTAAGACTAAAGATAATACAAATACTAAAATTTGAAATCATCATGTCATCCAATGTTAAAACAAATCACACAAATTTTTTTTTTTTTTAACAACAGTCTACCCCCCAACCTATTCTAAACGTGAAAAATATGCATGCAGAAATGTAAAAATGATGCAGAAAAACTGATTAGAAAATGATAGAAAATGATTTTTTTTTTTACTTAAAAAGATGCGTTTCTAGAGGTACTACACTCTATATTCAGCCATCTTTGACTCAAAATTTTTGTTTGAAAATGTATATTTATAAATGAGAAATTAAAGAAGAAGAAAAATAAACATCAAAACATAATAAAGAAAATTTTTTTTATTATTTTTTTATATTTTTTTTTAACAATGAAGATGCGTTTCTAGAGTCACTACACTCCATATTCAGCCATCTTCAACACAAAAAGTTAGCAACAGTTAGTTTCTACAACAAAAAATTAGTAAAAACTTAACCAAATTTCCACAATTGTCGACTATTCCCTCCCCCCAACCAAAACGAAACATTGTCCTCAATGTTTTAAAGGAAAGAAGTAGAGTTTAGAAGACATCACCTGGGTGGTGCAACAAAGAAGAAAATATTTACAGGCGGAGGGTTAAATCTAATTTGTACTTCTTACTGCGGCTACTGTTACCGTCATCATTTGAACGCTCCAACACAAAGCTCCAGGGGTCTGGCTCTGGTTTATAAGCTTGTAACATATCAAGTAGCTCATTAGCAGTGTGAGCACAAATAAAAAGTTTTTTCGCACTGGAAGGAATAAAGTAACTTTTTATTGCATGGTTAAGAAATGCGATAAAGCCATCATAAAAATTATTGACATTTAACAAACCGATGGGTTTCTGGTGAAGGTGCAGATGGGCCCAAGATGCTAGTGTGATAAGTGCCTCTAGTGTTGCAAGATCTCCTGGAAGGAAAATAAAAGCATCAGTGTGATCAAGCATTTCAGTTATTCGTTCTTGCATACCTGAGACGACTAACTCTTCTCCAGTCGTTGAGTCAGACACACTCCCCAAAGGTTTTAGGACTCTAGGGATGATGCCTAACACTTGGCTTCCTCTGACAAAAGCAGCTTCTGAGACCAATTTTGATAACCCTCGGTTACCTCCTCCATACACCAAGTGTAATTTTCTCTCCGCTATACTTCGACCAAGATCTATGGCTGCATCAACGAACTCTTTATGTTTGCCATAGGTAAATCCAGAAAGCACACAAATGTTCTTGAATTGTCTATTAGGAGTAGCTGCCATTGGAATATTTCTCAAAAACAATTTGTGAGTGCTTAACAAAAAGTCATATTTAAGAATCTTGGTGATAGTGGATCACAACTGTGTATGAGGTGGCATGTCAGTGTCAAATAACGCGTAAAGCACATGGCTCGATAGTCAAAAAGTAAACAGTAAAAATAAACAGTAATAAAATTATTAAAGACAATAATGCAAATGATAAAATAACAGTGAAATGAAATAAAATAACAGTAAAGTAAAAGGATATTTACAGGTAGTTGCGACTGTGGCTCACATCTTCCTCTGATTTTACGTCCAGAAAAGGCTTGAACGCCCTCTATGGGTCGAGGATAGGCTTCCCATCCAGTTTTCTTATAAACTGGCAAACAAGGTCGTTTATAGTCAGATTCCCGAGACTATATCGTGCATGCTCTTTCTGGAATAATGACCATAACTGGAGAATCGCTCCTTGCATATATCCACTGGGATGCGTTTCAAGAGACAGAAGGATATCATCTAATGACTCCTTATTCAAGCCATCCCTAATGAATTGAATCTTATCTTCCCTGTTATCAGACACCATTCCTAAAGAACATCGATTTTTATTGCAACTCATTCTGGCACACTTATGACAAGCAACAGAAATTCTTCGAGCTCGTCGTTTTCTTGCATAATTTCCTTTCCCACAACCAGGCATGTATGCAATAAATTTTAGAGGTAACTCACCCGCCAATCGTACTTTCGCCTCGATTAACCAACGGATGTCAGCAGGTATGTTATTCCTCATGAGCAATCGCATGCGTTCGGACCGAGCTTTATAGATCGTAAGGAGGGCATTCTGAGGGAGTGAAGGGAATCGCTTGTGAAGCTTCGCTAGAATCTCGTTTCTTTCCATAACTTCGCCTCAGAATATCAGTTATTATGGGAAAACTGAAGTAACCGACTTGATTATCACGGAGTACCGTTATCCGCCACTTCACCGGGGTAACAAACTAAAGCACACAAACAGAAAAACAAATTAAAACACACAAAGAAAATTAAAATCGTCCTCGTATTGAATTTACCTCAAGCTCCAACTGGATGTCGTAAACACTTTTCTCAATATCTCTGAGTTGGCGTTCTAAACCCTCAACATAGGCTACTAACTCTGGTGGTTGTAGAGCCCAAATGCGATGTGTTTTACAAGATTGAATATGTCTTTTGAGATGAGTTTTGACACGTTGAAGTGGTTTAAGAATGTTCAGGAGGAACGGTCTAAGTAAGAGACTCATGATTAACAATGATAAGAGAAAACTTAATGATAAACACACTTATGCAAAAATAATTTCAATTAGCAAAAGAATAATAAAAAGAAAGAAAAAGATCAAACCACCGAAAAGAAAAAATCAATTCAAATCTGGTGGGTCACTCAAATTTATTTCGGTGTCTTCTCCATGTGGTTGGTACTCTAGATATGGCTTTAATCTTTGATCATTAACTTTAAACGTGACACCGTTCTTTGGGTCTTTAATTTCAATTGCCCCATGTGAAAAAACAGTATGAATAATAAATGGACCAGACCATCGAGAGCGTAACTTACCTGGGAATAGGTGCAAGCGAGAGTTGAATAAAAGCACTTTCTGACCTGGAGTGAAAGATTTTCTCATAATATGCTTGTCATGGAAGACTTTCATTCGTTGCTTGTAAATCTTGGCATTTTCGTATGCGTCATTGCGAATTTCTTCAAGTTCTGCCAGTTGTAATCTTCTTTCTGAGCTGGCTTGCTGCATGTCAAAATTGAATTTCTTGATGGCCCAATATGCACGATGCTCGAGTTCCACAGGTAGGTGGCAAGCTTTTCCATACACTAGCCTGTAGGGTGACATCTCAATCGGGGTCTTGAAAGCCGTTCGATATGCCCATAATGCATCATCAAGTCTTAATGACCAATCTTTTCTGTCCGGCCTCACCGTCTTTTCTAGTATGTGCTTTATTTCTCGATTGGAAATCTCCACTTGGCCACTGGTTTGCGGATGATATGGGGTCGCCACTTTATGAGTGATTGAATATTTTGTCAAAAGGGCTTTGAAAGCTTTATTACAAAAGTGGGCACCACCATCACTGATTATCGCTCGAGGGAATCCAAAGCGTGAAACAATGTTGCTTTTCAAAAACCCTATTACCACCTTGTGATCATTGGTTCTACATGGAATTGCTTCTACCCATTTCGATACGTAGTCAACAGCAACCAATATAAATTGATGGCCAAAAGAAGAGGGAAAGGGTCCCATGAAGTCGATACCCCATACGTCAAAAATCTCAACCACTAAAATTGGATTTAGTGGCATCATGTTCCTTCGTGTAATGCTCCCCATTCGTTGACACCTATCACATGAAGAACAGAAAGTGTAAGCGTCTCGAAATATAGTTGGCCAATAGAAACCACATTGTAAAACTTTTGTTGATGTTTTCTTAGCACTGAAATGGCCTCCACAAGCTTGTTCATGGCAGAATGAAAGGATATTGTGAATTTCACTTTCTGGGACACATCGTCTGACAATTTGATCTGCACAATACTTGAACAAATATGGGTCATCCCAAAAGAAATTCTTTATTTCTGCAAAGAATTTAGCCTTGTCTTGCTTGGTCCAATGCTCTGGAAGTTTACCTGTAACAAGATAATTAACGATATCAGCATACCAAGGTAATACTTCCACACTCATTAATTGTTCTTCTGGAAATGACTCATTCAATGTTAATGGCTCTGTAATTGTGTCAAAATGGAGACGAGAGAGATGGTCTGCCACAACATTTTCTGTGCCTTTCTTATCTTTGAATTCCAAGTCAAATTCCTGCAAAAGTAACACCCAACGAATTAGTCTAGCTTTTGCATCTTTCTTCGTGATAAGATATTTAAGAGCAGCATGATCTGTGAACACAATGATTTTACAATCAATGAGGTAAGATTGAAATTTTTCCAATGCAAACACTACTGCTAGCATTTCTTTTTCAGTAGTTGAATAGTTCAACTGTGCATCATTCAATGTCATACTAGCATAGTAAATAACATGGGGAATTCGATCAACTCTTTGTCCTAATACTGCTCCTACTGCATAATCAGATGCATCACACATTAGCTCAAATGGTAAATTCCAGTTTGGGGGTTGGATGATGGGTGATGATGTCAACAATTGTTTTAATTTTTCAAAAGCCACAAGACATGAATCATTAAAGATAAAAGGTGCATCCTTAGCAAGTAAATTGCATAAGGGTCTAGAAACTTTGCTAAAATCTTTAATGAAACGTCTATAAAAACCAGCATGCCCAAGGAAAGATCTTACTTCTCTGACTGTTTTGGGTGGAGGAAGATTAGAAATGAGATCCACCTTGGCTTTGTCAACCTCAATACCTTTTCTTGAAATGATGTGACCGAGAACAATACCTTGTTTTACCATAAAATGGCACTTCTCCCAATTTAAGACCAAGTTCTTCTCGATACATCTCTGCAGAACTAGTGTTAGATGACGTAAACATTGATCAAACGAGTCACCAAAGACAGAAAAGTCATCCATAAAGACCTCAAGGAATCGTTCAACCATATCAGAAAAAATGCTTAACATGCATCGTTGAAATGTAGCAGGTGCATTACATAATCCAAATGGCATCCTCCTATATGCAAAAGTGCCAAAAGGGCAAGTGAAAGTGGTCTTCTCTTGATCTTTTGGTGCTATGGGAATCTGATTATATCCTGAGTAACCATCTAAAAAGCAATAAAATTCATGGCCTGCTAATCTATCAAGCATTTGATCGATGAATGGTAAAGGAAAATGGTCTTTACGTGTGACAGAATTTAACTTTCTATAATCAATGCATACACGCCATCCTGTAGTTACTCTAGTTGGTATCAATTCATTATCAGCATTCGTAACTACAGTGACTCCTGACTTTTTGGGGACAACTTGCACAGGACTGACCCATGAACTATCAGAAATGGGGTAAATGATACCTGCATCTAATAGCTTAAGGACTTCAGTTCTAACCACTTCTTTCATATTAGGATTTAACCGACGTTGCATTTCCCTAGTAGATTTAGCATTTTTATCAAGGTGAATGTAATGCATGCAGTCTACTGGGTTTATACCTTTTATATCCGCTATGGTCCATCCTAATGCTCCTTTGTGCTCTTTTAAAACATCCAACAACTTACCTTTTTGTTCGTCATTTAGGGATGATGAGATGATTACCGGTAGAGTATTTTCTTCCCCCAAAAATGCATATTCCAAAGTGTTGGGCAATGGTTTGAGCTCCAGTTTCGGTGGTGATTCTGATGATGGAATGAGTTTCTTCTCTGATGGTGCTAGTTGTTCAACTCTTGACTTCCATTTATTAGTGTCCATGGATGGTGCTGAGTCAAGTAGGGCGTTGACCTCATCGACCGATCTGTCAATATCAAAATCCAAACCAAAGTGAGTTAAACATGTTTGTAAAGGATCATCACTAAGGTTTGAAACAAAAGAGTCATCAACTAATGCTTCAATTAAATCCACATCAACAATTCCATCATCTGTATTGTGAGGTTGTTTTGCAATGTTGAAGATGTTCAGCTCCATAGTCATGTTGCCAAAGGACAACTGCATATTTCCAGTTCTGCATTGAATGTGAGCATCCGCAGTTGCCAAGAAAGGTCGGCCTAGAATAATGGGGATGTGCTTCCTTGAATCCTGTATTGGTTGAGTGTCAATTACAATGAAATCAACAGGAAAATAAAACTTGTCTACCTGGATAAGCACGTCCTCCACAATACCACAAGGTATTTTCGTAGACCGATCTGCAAGCTGTAACACCACTGGAGTTGGGTGTAATTCTCCAAGTCCAAGTTTCACGAACACAGAGTAAGGCAACAAATTTACACTAGCTCCTAAATCCAACAAAGCATTCTCAATTGTGTGGTTCCCTATGCTACATGAGATAGTGGGGGAGCCTGGATCTTTGCATTTTAAAGGAATTTTATGTTGGAATATAGAACTAACGTTTTCTGTTAAAAATACCTTCTTATGAACATGCATATTCCTCTTTTTGGTACACAGATCTTTAAGAAACTTGGCATAAGATGGAACTTGCTTTATAGCATCAAGCAATGGGATGTTAACACTTACCTGTTTGAAGATTTCGAGAATCTCACCTGTGGATTTTCCCTTCTTTCCTTTAGCTAACCTCTGAGGAAATGGAGCTTTTGGAACATATTCTCGTGGGTTGGTGTCTTCTTTCTCCTCTGGTGATGATTCATCAACATTAACAGGTACAATTTGATTGTCTTTTGTCACTGGCATCTCCACTTTATTGTCGACTTCTTTTCCTTTTCGCAAGGTCATGATAGCTTTGACTTCTCCATGCTGCTGAGGTGAACTGGTACTTACTTCATGTACTCCTTTAGGGTTAGGCACTGGTTGACTTGGAAATTTACCTTTCTCAACAGTCATTGCCAAGGTCTGAACTGAAGAAGCAAGTTGTCCCACCATCTTTTCCAGGCTTGAAACTGATTGGGCTTGTGAGTTGAAGCCCGCTCTCAACTCATTTCGTAGTCCATCAACAGTGCGGTTCTGTTGCTCAATCGTTGAGTGAGTAACATTCCTGAAATTCTGGAATGCATCCTCCCATGGTCTGGGTTGAGAGTAATTCTGGTTCTGGTTCTGATTGTATGGTCTAAATGGGGGCTGAGAGGCTTGAGGATTTTGAGGAATTGGTGGAGCTGGAGCTACTGGTCCATTCTGTTGGAATCCTTGAGACCATGAAAAATTGGGGTGGTCTCTCCATCCAGGGTTATATGTGTTGGAGTATGGGTTGTAATTTGATGGCTTTCTCATTACTCCTATGGCATTGGCTTGATCTGGATATGAGTCAAGGTCATGTGGCTCTGTTGATTTAGCAGTCGATAACGATGCTATTTGTCGAGAGAGACCTTCGATTATCTCCTTGACTTCTTTGATTTCTGAACTTGACTCGCCAATGTGAACCTCATTTACTCCCTTAATCCTTCTAGTATTCCTGAGTAATCGATTCTGTTGTTGGGAATTGTCCGCTTGTCGCTGGAAGAATTCCCAAATTTCTTATGCACTTTTTGACATTAGCTCTCCTCCACTTGTTGCCATTAGCCATTCTTGCACATTCGGCAATAAGCCCTCCAAAAAGTATTGGCATTGGTGCCATTTCTCGTACCCATGATGTGGACACTTCAAGAGTAGCCCATTGAATCGCTCCCATGTTTCGAAATACTGCTCGTCATCTCTCTGGGTAAACTCCGAGATTTCCCTGCGAATAGCATTGGTTTTATGCACTGGGAAATATTTATTCAAAAATTTTGTAACCATTTGTTCCCATGATGCAATACTATTAGCAGGTAATGTATTAAGCCATGAACGAGCTCTATCCTTTAAAGAAAATGGGAATAATCTAAGTTTTACATCATCATCTGAAAAATTCTCATATTTAAATGTTTGACAAATTGCGTGAAAATCATTCAAATGATTGTATGGGTCCTCATTTTCTAGGCCATAGAATGTGGGGAGACAATTTAGCACACTAGGTTTTAATTCAAAACTCCTAGCAGCTACATTTGGGTATCGTATGCATGATGTGCTCAAATTGGCTAAAGGACTGAAGTAATCCTTAAATGGCCTCTCCTGTGGTTGCAAATCCATTTTATTTTTAATGTTTTTGTGTGTGCGAAGTGTTTTCTCAAGTTCAAGGTCTATAGGTTCAAGATTAGGTAATAATGACCTACGACCATGCATGCAAGGAATACAAAAATAAATGGGAACAAAACAAATAAAATAAAAATAAAAATAGGAACAAAACAAATAAAAATAAAGAAGAGGGAGAAATTACTATACTAACCTTATGGCACTATTACAACCTTACTATAAAAATACACAAAAATACGTGAAATAAATTAACTAAAAAATAAATTAATAAGATAAATAAAAATTACAAAGAAGAAAAAAATAACTTGAAAATTAAATTACAAAATTTATAGAAGAGAAAAAGAAATACTAACCTCTAAATGTATATTCATTTTTTATTATATTTTTTTATTTTTTTTTAATACAAAAAAAATTAAATGAAAATATTCACAAAAATTAATTCTATGAATTAAAATTACTTACCTCCCCGGCAACGGCGCCAAAAACTTGTTGTGCAAATTTTATTGAACTCGCAAGCGCACGAATCTGTTGTAGTGTAGATTAATGGTGACGAGTGTCGATCCCACGAGGAGGTGGATTTTAATTATATATAAAATTAATTTAGTGAATGGGTGATTGGATTTAAGTTGGAAAATAATTTAGACTATGCTAAAACTTAAATTAAAATAACAAGAATAAATTCTGGAATTGGAATTAAAAGGGCAAGAATAAATTGAAGTGAATTCTATTGAAATGACGTACTTGGGTATCTGGATCCGTATCAACATGCATCATGGGCTAAATATTCCTTATTAATACCAATTAAATCATGAGAGGGGAATCCACACCTCATGAACCACGATCTAATAAATATGGTGCTAAGGGCTTATCGTGCCAAATAATAATAATCTTATACTAGGGTGCCGGTGAAACCAGGGCAGTACTAGACAAGATTAATATTATTTGTCGACGAGAAGTCAAAACATCCACAAAAACTAGAGGGGAAGAGAAAGTAAATTTACCAAATCAAGCCCATGACACATGTTGAGACTTCACCTTCAACCCAAGCTTGAAAGAAAATTAGCCACTCATAGTTGAACTAGGGGCAAAATGGGAATTTATTAAAATACGTGGAAAATACAAGATAGAGAGAGAATTATAGAAAATGGATCCCAAAAATGGATTCAGAGGTACCAAAATAGGGGGGGAGGCCCCCTTTTTATAGTTACATCCAGTAAATTATGGCCATCGGATTAAAAACAGTTTGGACGCTCAGGATTTCGCCACGTCATCAGTCAACAGTCAAGCCACTATTTGCACAGTAACGCGGTTCAGCCACTATTTGTACAGTAAATAATTCCCTGTGTTGCATGTACCGTACGCGCGTTTTTTGGTCCACTAATATGCTGCCACGTCACCATCCACAGTACATGAGAATTTTAGTCCAACAGGATCTTGACACGTCATCAGTCAATGCCACGTCATCGGTCAATGCCACGTCATCGATCCATACATGTGAACAGTGCCGTGAATAGTATATGTGAACAGTGCCATTTTTCCTTTTATACTCCTCCTAAGGTTTTCGACCGTCCTGAGTTCAAAAATGATGTCCGTTTTGCCATTTGATCTCTCGTTTATTGTGAAATGACTATGATGCCCCTAAAATACATAAAATACTTAATTAAAATAAAACATACATAATTAAAGTACAAGAAACTTAAACACATAAAAGTAACGGTTGTTAGTAATACTTGATATGTCAAATAACAATTTTCTCCTTTATAAATATGCACTTTCTAACACTCAACATGATGTAAGAAAGGATATGGCATTATATGTGATAGCAAAATTTGACAAATATTGGAATGTGATTCATGGGATAATGGCTATAGCCATTGTTTTAGATCCAAGATTCAAGATGAAGTTATTAGAGTTTTACTTTCCAAAAATATACCAAAATGATTCTTCATATGAAATTGATAAAATTCGCACGATTTATTATGAGTTGGTGACAGAATATCAATTGAAGAATAATACCAGAGAAGAAGTTTATCAATCTACAATTGCTTCATCTTCTCAATTAGAATTGGTTTTGGGAAAGGTGGATCCTTTGGCATAATTTGACTTATTTGTTTAGTAATACCACTAGTGATGAGCATGTTAAGTCAGAGCTGGACCATTATTTAAGGGAACCTGTCTTACCTTAGTCTCCTAAGTTTGACATATTGGCTTGGTGGAAAGCAAACGGAAGCAAATATCCTACTTTGCATGCTATTGCTAGAGATATTTTAGCCATTCATGTTTCTACAGTTGCTTCTGAGTCTGCTTTTAGTACTAGTGGTAGGTTCTTGAGTTCACATCGTAGCAGATTACATCCTAAAACATTAGAGGCTTTAATGTGTGCTCAAAATTGATTATGGGCAAAAATAAAAGGTATGTTGTGTGAATAAATAATTTGCATTAAAGTGTGTGTGTGTGTGTGTGTGTGTTTGTGTGTTTAATTCTATTTGATTTTTATTTGGTTTTAGCAAGCTATTGTTCATATGTGAGAAGTCTGTTTATATTATCAGGTTCTAATTCTGGTTCTTTTACAAAAAATAGATGCAACTCATTTTATGAAGATACAGATGAGGTAAAATTCTATTTGAATGAGGTTAATCATCTTATTTATCATAAGTGTTTACAAATGATGTATGACAAAACCTTTTCTTAAATAAATTTGTAGTGAACTAACAGAAAATAATTTTATTATTTGATATTGCAGGATTAAAGTGACAATCATAAGTTATATGAATATGATAAAGAGAAGATGAAGCCAAAGAAAGAAGGATTTGAAACATTTGCTATACATTTTTGTTCTTTTAGTTATGATTTATCCAAATATTTTGTAGTTTTGATATTGTTTCAAACTTTTGAATTTTTTTTCAATAATTTAAATACTTTATAAAATGGTGATGATTTTATTTTATTTAAGTCTCTAATTTTTTATTTATTGAAATTATGTATCCATACATATTGTAAAAGAATTAAATAAGTAAATGAGAAATGGGGAAATCATTCCCCACATGGAGATTCTCCATCCCCACCCCAATAAATTTATTGGGAAATGGGGTGGAGAACAGGGGTTAAATTTTTTTATGGGCTAGAGAATGGGGTAGGCCTCCCCACCCTCACTCCACCTCATTGTCATCCCTATATATATGAAATTATGATTGTCAAAATTAATTTTTAATAACTTTTTTTTTCTTTTTTTTTAAGATCTATAAGATGAGATAATTTTTCTAAAAGTAATTTCTTAAAAAAAATTACTAAATATCAAAATTAACTTTTAAATTTTCAAATTATTTTTAAACCTTCTACAAAATCTCAAACAACCTCTAAGTGTATTTTAAGAAGTAACATCGAGGGGGGGGTGAAGAGGGTGTTAAAAGCTCCAGCTCTTTTGGTACCCTATCTACAACTATTCTCAAGTTTAATTCGCTGGTTAAGAAATTAAAACCATTAATATTAGAGGAGGAAAGCTTTAATGCATTAAAGCAAATCGCTTTAGAGCAATACTTTTTTCTTAATTAAAAGCAAATAGGCATGTGATAAGATCGAATTAAAGGTTAATATTTATTTAAAATGAGTTTTCCGTGAGTCCCAAACTCCCAATAGAGTCAACACCCCATTTTTCTCTTTCTCATGTGAAAAAAGAGAAAAGATTCATTTAGAATAAACAATTACAGAATCATTTGATTTGGATTAAAATTAATCCTTCCAATAACTCATTCAGGTTTTTTTTTTCTTTGGAAAATAATGCTTCATTAGACAAAAACATTCCAAGAGAATTGCAATTTCAAGAGGCACATCTTTCAGTCATGTACAAGACTTTGATTGACAAAGAGCCGGTTAGTAACAATGTGAGCCACTGAGTTACAGGGCCTCGGTACATGTTTCACAACAAACAAACTTTTGTTACAAATAAGAGCTCTAATGTCATATGTAACCCAATCAATTTCCAAATTGTTAATGATTTTCCATGATATAAGATTAATGATGTTAACTAAATCAAATTCAATCACAAGTGGAGTAAGCCCCAAATCCACTATCAAATTGATGTCTTCCAATATTGGACTAGCTTCCGTAAATTCAATATCACCCGAGAAGGATCTTCTACAAATTGAAGCAGCCATTAGCTCTCCCTTAAGAGTTTCTAATAACTACTCTAAGCTCGGTGAAACCTTCAATCTCACTGATAGCTACATCTGAATTCAACTTGAACCAATTATTGTTAGGAGGAGACCATTTTTCTTCTTTAATTACGAGAGATTAAGGGTGATCAGAATCTAATCTGATTCGCTTAATTTGCCTTATCTGTAGAAATTCGATCCGTAAAAATCCTATCCATGGATTGATGGATTTGATTGGATTAAAAATTTAAAAATCTGTAGTCAGTCAACTTGATATGGATTTATTTTTGTAAATCAGCAAAAATCTACAAATTCCCAAAAAAATAAAAAATTAAACTTGTAAATATGGCATTAATACTTACTAATAAATAAATAAGTTAAAATATAGATACATTAACACCATATTATATCTTATCTGATAATAATATAAACTAAAAAATAACTAAACAAACAAATATAGACTGTTTTTAAGTGGGACCATTGTGACTCCTCCATTCTCCTAGAAATTTTCCTGGTACATTTATTGACGCGAAATAAACATCATAAAGATTGTTTTTCAAGTGTAAATATTTGTTGAAGACACTAATCATTTGAGATAAAAATGATGTCAGAGGCAGCATCGTCGTCTTCATCAGCAAGGATTACTGTGACTATTGCAAAGTTAAAAGTGGGGAAATTCGATGGTATCAATAATTTTGGTATGTGGCAATGTGAAGTGTTTAATGTCTTATATCAGCAAGAGTTGGACATTGCTCTTGAAGAAAAGCGTGACATGATGGATGACAAAGAGTGGATAAAGATCAATAGACAAGCACGTGGTACTATTCGCCTATGTCTGGCTAAAGATAAAAAATACTCTGTCATGAGGGAGACACCAGCAAAAAAATTATGGGAGCTACTAGAACAAAAGTACATGAAGAAAAGCCTTGAAAATAGCTTTTATATGAAGAAAAAACTCTATCGATTCACATATGCACCTGGCATGTCGATGAATGACCATGTAAACTCATTCAACAAGATATTACCAGATTTGTTAAATCTCTATGAGAAATTTGAACATGAAGACAAGGCATTGTTGCTGTTAAATTCCCTTCCTGATGAATATGATCATCTCATCACTACTTTGCTTCATGGGAAGGACAGTGTCACATTCAATGTTATATGCAGTGCGTTGTACAACTCTGAGACCAGAAAGAAAGACATAAAGGATCACAGAGATACAGTTGCAAAAGCATTGACAACGAGAGGCCATTCACAAAGCCGCAAACCTAGAAAAAGAAGCAAGTCTAAAGGGAGGCCTGCCAAAGATGAATGTGTTTTTTGTCCCGAGAAAGGACATTGGAAAAAGAATTATCCTAAGTTACAAAAAGGCAAGGCTTCTTCTGATGCATGTGTAGCAGAGCATGATGATAAGTCAGACTTTTGTCTAGTGATATTGACATGTCACTCAGATGAGTGGATTTTGGATTCGGGTTGTACTTATCATATGTGTCCTAACAAGGGCTGGTTTTCTAGCTTCAAGGAGCTAGACGGTGGAGTTATTTTTATGGGCAATGACAACGTTTGTAAAACTATAGGAATAGATACAATCCAATTAAATAATCATGATGGCTCAATTCAAGTCTTGACGGGTGCTCACTATATACCAAGTTTCAAGAAAAACCTTATTTCATTAGGAGTCATAAAATCTAAAGAGCTCACAATCACTTTGAGATATGGATTGTTGAAGGTAGTAGCTGGTGCACTGACAGTGATGAAAGACACAAGAATAAATAACTTGTACTATTTCTAAGGAAGTACAGTTATTGGATCAGTATTTGTAATTTTTAGAAAAATTACAAATTCAGAAGCAACCAAATTATGGCATATGTGTTTGAGACATACTGGTGAAAAAACATTGCAGACATCGGTGAAGCAAGTCTTATTGAAAGGTGCAAATTCTTACAAATTGGAATTTTGTGAACATTGTGTTCTGGGCAAGCAGACAAGGGTCAAGTTTGGTTCAACAATTCATGATACAAAAGAAATTATGGACTACATTCACAGTGACGTGTGGGGATCTACCAAAACAACTTCTTTGGGATGTATGCACTATTTTGTTACTTTTGTTTATTATTATTCAAGAAAAATGTGGGTGTATTTGATGAAGAATAAGAATTAAGATTTGGGCATATTTCTAAAATGAAAGAAAATAGTCGAAATTCAGACTAGTCGAAAGGTCAAAAGACTTCGCTCAAACAATAGTGGTGAGTACAAGAATGATCCATTTCTAAAAATATGTCAAGATGAGGGCATTGTGTGACACTTTACTGTTCAAGATACACCACAATAGGACGGGATGGCAGAATGCATGAATTGAACTATACTGGAGAAAGTTCGATGTATATTGTCCAATGCTGAATTGGGCAAAGAGTTTTGGGCTGAGGTAGTTGTATATGCGTGCCATCTAATCAATCGTTTGCCATCAACTGAAATTGAAGGCAAAACACCCATGGAGATGTGGACTAGTAATCCTACCACTGATTATGATTCTTTACATGTTTTTTGTTCCACTACTTATTATCATGTAAAAATATCTAAGTTAAACCCAAGAGTAAAAAAAATATTATTCATGGGTATAACTGGGGGAGTAAAGGATATCTTCTCTAGTGTCCTATTACAAAGAAGATTATTTTCAGCAGAGACGCGACTTTTGATGAATAAAAACCAAGTTGAAACAAAAACATTCTCAATAGATGACCGGACCAGTAGAACTTTGCATCATGTGGAGTTTGAAAAGATTAAAAATGATTCATCCAGTATCAAGGAGACGGATAGTGATTCTCCATCAACCGAGGATGATGAAGAAGTTTTGACCCAAAAACCTTTAGAGTAACAAGATTCAATTGCATACAAAAGACAACGCAAAGAGATTCGCAGACCTACTCGCTTTGTTGATATTGTGGCCTATGCACTACCAATTGCATTGAGGCACTTCCAATCACTCATATTGATTGTGGACAATAAAAAATTTTCTTTAACACTCACCAGCAAACTTTTGTCTAGTTTTGACTTGACATAACTAACAAGATGAAGTGAACTTTGGCTTGATCTACGGAACAATTTATCCCTTATTTATTTGTTTCGAGTTTTCCTTTAATTCTTATTTGACCGCAAGCGGTCAGTGTTTTCACTATTAAAACACCATTATTTTTAGGTAGCACACATTTTTCAAAACAAAAATGCGATGTAAGATTTCTCCACGCTTTCGTTTTCAACAATAATCACAAGTAGCAGATAACATTCATAATGTTGAAAGGTCAGCAGTTATTAATAACGAACATGCAAGAAAATTGTTCAAGATAGACCAAGGTAGCTACAATAGAATACAGTTTTTTATCTCACTAATTTTTATTTTTTTTCATTTTTTATAGTTCTCTAGTTTCTGTTTTTCTTTACATATCTCAACTCTCAAGTCAAGAGTTATGCTCTATGTATTTCCATAATTTTTGTTACACTATTATGACTTTTAAGAAATTTTAAAAAATGTAATCTGTAATTTGGAACATGTAGTAAAAAAATTTTAATTCGTTGTAAGGCTATAAATGTAGTAACATAGTTTTATCTAATGTGATGACTTATGCGAAACACAGTCAATTTAAAGTGCGAACTGATAGCATAATAATAGGATGGCAAACGATGAATAAATACACGTTGTTGAATGTTGAAAAACACATAATGATTTGACGTAGTATTGTACCGGGTGTCGTTATAACAACAACGGGTCTAAATTAATTAACATGAAAAATCATTTAATGGCATTAAATGATTCTTGAATTCAAATAACGTGATAGACGTAGATAATTAACACCATAAGAAAATTAAAAAAAAGTAGCGTATGTATCACTGGCAAGTCTTACTTGACACCCAAATTCTTAAAGATTTTGAAAATTCAAATTTAGAGTTAACTGAGTAATAATTAAAAATTAGTAAATAAATTGAAAAATTATTAATGTTGACCATGCAATGTCTTGACAACACATTTATTTAAGTGACACTTTAATCCATTAAATAGGCCAACAAACTCAAATCATCATGACTTTATTATTATTTGCTTAATATATACCCTTCTTTTTTTTATTCAACTGCTTTCCCTCCAACAGTTCATAAGGTACAATAAAAAAATCTATAGTTGTTTAAAAATTATATTTAAATAATAATAATAATAATAATTCAAGCACAATAAGTATATCCTTGGGTAAAGCCTAAATTTATTGTCTAACCCCCGAAGCTTCTTCAAGATTCCAATTCAAATGACCAATCAAATAAATTTTGTTGAAAACCACTCGCCAAACCTCTGGAGACAAATTTGTGTGGTTACCTATAAAGATAAAAGATACATATGAAATCAATACAAGTTACTCATGGAAACGATTATATCAACAATCTTTTCCGTATGGAAACAAAATATTTAAGCGCAACTATGCGAGCACAATATTAGCTACTAACACAAATGTGTCATTCCACATATGCGTGTTTATTTATAAAAATAATGAATCATACAAGATCTTCCAATTAGGCAATTACCGTCTTATTAGTACTCATAAATTCCATTAGTGTGATTCCACATATACGTATCTGTTATACAAATAATAGAATCAAACAAGATTTTCCAATTGCCATCTTGTTAGTGCTCATAAATTGCATTAGTTACTGTAAGAAAATTGATTTAATAATAATTAAACATGAAAATGGTGTCTAATTTAAAAAAAGAAAATTATCATTCGTATACCCTTAGTTTACACCGTTATCAAAAATACTACAAAACTTTGAGGGTGGATGATGTTGACAAAATGTATCAGCTGTCCACTAAACCCTTACTTGCCGTTTAAATATAATGACGTTAGAAGGGTAATCTGGTCTTTTCATATGATACAAGTGATAATTTAAGGGTATACAAGTGATAATAAGAGAATTTAAGGGTATATAAGTGATAATTTAAGGGTATACAAGTGATAATAAGAGAATTTAAGGGTATACAAGTGATAATTTTCCTTTCCTTAAATTTAAGTTTCAAGGGTAAAAACGTCAATTTGTTATAATTCCCTTAACTTTCAAATGGTAGCTAACGGTTTAGTTATCGGTAGATAGCTTTTGTCAATTTAGGGTGGACGATTGATACACCCTCAAAGTATTGTAGTATTTTTTATAATAGAGTAAATATAGGGTAAACAAATGATAATTTTTCTTTAAAAAATATATTTAATTGTTTTTTTTATTTTAAACTCGTGCCATGGGCTGGGCATGAAAGTTTCCAATAGGGCCTGGGCTGGTTCGTCGATTGAGAAAGAAAAACAATTACTACTCGAGTAGGAAAAAAATTATTTTGAATTAAAATTAATTCTTCCCATACTCCCTCATCAGCAATCATTTTTTTTCAGTCTTTTGACTTGACATGATTAACAAGATGAAGTGAACTTTGGCTTGACATAAGGAACAATTTGTGCCTCATTTATTTGTTTCAAGTTTTCCTTTTATTAATTTCTTGACCACAAACAGAAAACAGGTCAGCATTTTTACTACTCAAATACAATCATTTTCCGGCACAAGCATTTACATTTTTTAAAACAAAAAGTGCGAAATAAAATTTTTTTCACATTCTCATTTTCAACAACAATCCCAAGTAGCGTATACCATTTGTAATGCTGAAAGATCAGTTATTTTATTTGATAACAATAGCGAACATGGAAGAAAATTGTTCATAACTGATCAAGGATCAATTTAGTTACATTACAATACAGTTATTGTGATATTATAATCTCACTAATTTCTTTAATTTTTTATATTTCTTTAGTTTTTTTTAATTTTTTGTATTTCTTTAGTTTTTTTTTAATTTTATATCTCGAGTGTAATGCGACATTTATTTCCGCATTTTTTTTGTAACTCGTTTCCATTTTCGTAAGAAACTTAAAAAAAAATGCAATCTATCATTTAAAATGTGTAACAAAAAAAAATTGATTTTTTGAATGTTAAGGATGCGCATTTGGACCGAATTGTATTATGACAGTTTGGTTTAGTTTGCTTCGGGCAGTAAAAACCAAATGGTTTTGAAATCTCTAGACTAATTTGAAAAAAAAAGGTTAAGAATAGGATTTACAAAAATAAAAATTTGAAAATTAAAAACCTAGTATAAGTTATATCAATATAGAAGGTCTTTGACTCCTAACATGGTTGGAGCATTGATATTAACATAAAATTAGTGGCAGTCTTCTCTTTTCTTGGGTACAATAACAAACCTTAGTCAATTAATTCAATGAAATGAGTTTATGGATCAACTTTCATAAAGTATGTTTGGTAAAATTTAAATTTATTTTAAGTAGATTGCACAATTTTGATTTGCTTAAGTTTCATGCATGAGTTCAATATGAAGAACATTTAGGTAATGAAGTTGATGTTGTTATTTGTTAGTTAATACATGTAACTATTAATGCTATATTATACACTCTAGTTTATTTTGTTTAATTGTTAGTGCTTAGCTAATGACTCACTTTTAGATATAATGAAGATATTGTGGACATAGAAGTTGAAGGATCAAGAAATGGTATTGAAAGAGTGCTCAATGGTAATGAAACTTTGAAGTAAAGTTTCTTTTGTAATTTATAGTGGATTTCTAAACTATTGTTAGACTTTATTATATTTTTAATTGTTTGTGAATTTCTAAATTCAATATTATTGTTGTAGTAATAATATATTACCATATTATGTCCTTTTTTTTTATAAAATATATAGTGTAACATTACTCAAACCAAACCAACCAAACCGAACTGAATTAATTTAGTTAAGTTTGATTCTATTTTAGTGTTTAGTTTGTATTTGGTTCATAAAACCAATCAGTTCGGTTTCTGAATCTGAACCGAACTGAATCAAATACTACCCACTCTATACTATGGATGCAATAACGCAGTTTAACCTAAAATGACTAACACGTACGAAACAAATTCAATTTGGGGTTAGTGGAGGCATAATAATAAGGTTGCCAAAGCTAAATAAACACACCTTTTTTAATGTCGAAAAAACATTTAATTATTTGACATAGTACTCCACTAGGTGTCGTTCTAACAAGCAAAAGAGAGTTACCCATAAAAGGGGAATAAAAGAGTAGTGCCCAAGTCTAAGGTGATCCAAGCAACACCAAATTCTTGAAAATTTTGAAATTTTAATTTTAGGAATAAATAAGTAGTAAACAAATTATCTAATATAGTAAATAAATCAAAAAATTATTAATGTCGACCTTGCAATTTCTTGGTCGTGAATCACAATTTAATCCATTAAATGGGCCTACAAACTCAAATCATAGTGACTTTTTCTTTTTTCTTTTTATTTTTCGCATAATAGATTTATGTACATCTTATTTTTATTCAACTGCTTTCTCTCATACAAGTCATAAGGCACAAGCAAAAACTACACTTGCTCAGTTGAATCAAAATCTTAGTTCTAGCACTTTAAAGGAGATGAGTTTAATATTTAAAGAATTGTGAAAAAATTATTAAAGTTATAACCTATTTATGGTAGATTAAATAAAATGCTACTCAAATAAAGCAAAGCCTTAAATCCCATCAAATCTCAACAGAGCCACACCAAATTCTTGAAAATTTTGAAAATTTAATTTTAGGGATAAATAAGTAGTAAAAATATTATCTAAATAGTAAATAAATTGAAAAATTATTGACGTTGACGTTGACCTTGTACTTTCTTGGCCGTGAATCACAATTTAATCCATTAAACGGGCCCACAAACTCAAATCATAGTGACTTTTTCCTTTTTCTTTTTTTCTTTTTCAGCTTAATATATTTATATACATCGTATTTTATTCAACTGCTTTCTCTCATACAAGTCATAAGGTACAACCAAAAACTAAACTTGCTCCGTTGGATCAATATCTTAGTTCCAGCGCTTTAAAGGAAAGAGTTTGATTATTTTAAAAAAAAATTGAAAAATTACGAAAATTATAACCTATTGATGGTAAATTAAATAAAAATGCTACTGAAATAAAGTAAATCCTTCAATCCCATCAAATCTCAACGGAGGACTCGAACAAAAAATAAAAAACTAGTTTAGAAAAATCTAACCAAATTAAGAAAAAAAAATTAAATACTTCCTAAACTTATCTACATCTAAATTCATTAGATGTGTACAAAATAAAATACATTAAAAATAATCTTACTATTTGTATTCCATTCTGGTCTTTTCTAAGAACATTTTATTGCTTGACGCAGACGGGGTTGCAATCAATTCATTTTTCAATCAAATTATGAGGGGACAGCACGATGCAGTGGAAGATAGACTAGGCCAACCGCAAGTCAAGTGAATAATAAATTTTAAAAAAAAAAGAAAAAGAAAAAGTCGTGAAGTTTCAAAAGCTAAGCCAATTGGCAAAACATTTGTCCCTTTGAAAAGAAACAATTTATTTTTCTACACCATTAACCAAGGCATCGAACTTTTGGTTTTATTTTGATAGTGACGATGAACGAACTTTAAACGTATCGTCAATGGCATGTGCTTGGAAGTTGGATTTTAATCCCCAAAAAAAAAAAAGAAGAGTGAACTCACTTTCATGATAATCGAAAACGACTACTTATGAATATAAACAATCATGCATCAAATTATTATTGTAAATTCAATGGTAAAAAGTTTAGAGCATAATAAGCTCACTAAGAACATATATAATATTATAATGGGTTATTTAATTGTATGGGTTATTTCATTGTATGTTCTTTAGACAAAAACTTTTAAAAATAACACTCAATGTTTAGAATTTAATAAATTAATAATTTATATTCTTACATATAGTAGCGGAAAGCCACTAGAACCCCCTCTTTTGGCGAAATTAAACATTTTCTTTCTCATGATTTAACACCACCAGATTCCTCCTCGTGAATTTAATAATTTTCCACTAACTTTCAATCTTTTTTACTTTAAAATTAGTGCATGCGTTCGTTTTCCAACAGTTGAATTTGTTTATTATAAGCAAATAAATTATATTTTTAAAAAGTGTGTCAAATTGTTTAATATTGTAACGTCAATGGTGTTGATCTTAGAATAGTGGGAGAAATTTGGATGATTTCACCAAATTTTGGTCATTTTCTCAAAGTCTCAAATTCTTACATCGAATACAAGATTATAAGTAATTAAGTATCGTAATAAACAATTTTTCTTTTTTATTCTTGTATGAGATAGATATTGAAAATATACATATGGGGCTTATGTCGATACATTATGTATCTAATGTTCACAATTATGTATCATATATAAAATTTGGAGGAAAAACTCATAAACCCATATAATGCTCTTATGCTCTATTTCATTTTTGTTAATTAAATAGTGATGATAACAAAAAGAATAAAATAAGAAAGTGATATGTGAGACGGACAAGGACATGGGATAAACAAAACAAAACAAAATAAAATAAGATAATCTTTTTATATTAAATTGCAATAAAATTGGCAAATAACAACATCATACAAGTCACTCGAGTTTTTTTAGAGACTCAATTGTCGATTAGGTGAAAACAACATTAAAAAAAAATGACTATGTTCTCTACACTTACAAGCTTTATTGATCAATAATTGGCCCCAAATATTTTGTGTCGAAGTAAATAAATCAAACGAGCCAAATGATAAAAAGATGAATGTGATAATTACAAATTGGAGCTAGAAACCATTTTATTAATAAACATGAAAGCGATTGAGGAATATGGACATGGGATAAACAAAACAAAATAAAATAAAATACGTTTTATTGATCGATAAGTAGCACCGAACCCTTTGTCTAGATGGAAATAAATCACAGGAGACAAATGATAAACCGCTGATTGCAACAAAGAGCAAGAAACCATTTTATGTACAAGAGAAATCGTGGCAAGATACAAGAGCTAGAGATTGTTTTTAAATTTTAATCTAATAAATTACATACATAGTGTTCAATGAAATAAACAAATCTGCCGTTGCCGTCTTCACCATTGCTTGATCTCTTTAGAAGTTGCACGATAACATTAATATATGAATTTGTACGAACTAATTTGCATTATAGTTATTTATGTTACATAAGCAGCATTGTTAATTTACTTCATTTTTGTGTTGATGTAACATCACATTTACCAAACTTTAAACCCACTTGAGATTGATGACGATAGGACGGCTGGCAAAGACATGTAGCGTGTTTCATGCACGAGATTTGTGGTGATTAAAAAAAAGTAATGATTTCTAAATCACTTTATTACTTTAAAAAAAATAATGATTTAGTAACTTTTTTTTTTGATGTATTAAATTATTTGATATTTAAAAATTATATTAGACCTTAATTAATTTAGATTCGAACAGAGTATGGTTACTAAAATCGCAAAATTCTCCCAATAAATATTTAATGCAGAATTATGTACACGCTATAACTTATGCCCATACGCCTGACAACTAAGTAGCTTTCCATGAATCTCTAGTCGTTCGACAAATAACAACCAAGTCTTTTGAAAAAACCGATTTCAGCTTGATGTATGATGTAACTTAATGAGTCGGGTAATGTTAACATGCATTTGTCAAAAGCTCTTTCAAAACTTAAATGAATTCAGTTAGGTTTATATTATCTATAATTGTAGTAATAGAATTTCTTTAAAAATTGCATTCATTTTTCTTCTTCGTTTCAGAGAGGGTTAGACATGTATGTGATAAAGAGAAAGGCCAAAAACCTTAAGGTCAGTTTAGGAATATTGTAACTTTTAAAATAATTGTTGTTAGTTATGTCATTAAGAAATTGTGATAAAATTATGTAGTACCTATTTAAAAATTTATAGTTTCATTTGAGTTTTAAGAGCCGGTTTGATAAATTTAGAGTTAGGATACATAACGATCGAGACTTAGATATTGAGATGTGATGAAAAATGCTAAAACATAATATTGCCATTTTTTTGTCAAGATTCATTAATTATTATAAAAACTTTAGTCAAAAACCAAGTGGTAAAAAGACAATTTTCCCTTAAAAAAAATTCGTTAACCAAAAAAAAAAAAATCGAAAATGTCATAAAAGATTCGTTGTCTGTGTGCCATTACGTTACAATAGATTTATGCATAATTCGTATAATAATTTCGATTTCTCAATGGTGGGGACTCAGTGAAGAAGTGGTTTCTAGTTAGTTTGTGAGGACACAACGCACCATGATAAATTGGCATTTGATAACGAACGAAGAAAGAGTGGAGTGGTTTTCCGTTAGATTGTAACGAGATGATGCACTGTGATAAATTGATATTTGATAACGAATAAAAAAAAGAGTAATAATAGATATTTTAAATTTTTTTATCTTAAATTTATCTAAACTAATATATCAATTTGATAATTTTTTACAAAATTAAGATGAAAATTTTGAAGTATGTAACACTTCTAGAAAAAAAAAATGGCAAATGTTACTTTCGACGGCTCCACGATTACATAATGGTGTTTCTAGAAACATTTTGCTTTTTGGTACTTACATGACAGCTAAGTTTAAGCTTCAAATACATCTCAACCGTTCAACGGATCAATGATTTTTTATCTTCTTTGATTAAATGACGCCCAAGTGTTCGGGGGTAAAATTTCTCACAAATTTTAATGGAATAAATTAATTCCATTATTGACTTAAGGGCCTGACCCAGATTTAAGCAGTGTTTTTTTTTTTAAGTTAATCTTTCAAAACAAATTAATTTTAATTTTATCCACCCCATTTTTAAAAATTTATTGTTATTTTAAGTCTAAATATATATAAGATTTTATTTAAATAAAATAAACTCTGGACGAAGAACAAAATGATCGAGTCGGTATTGAGAAAAATAAATGTTTGGGAGATATACTTCGACGAAACCAACCGTGACGAACAGACACCTGGTAGTATAGTGTACTTCGACGAAAATTAGCAGTGATGAGCAGAATCTGGCAGCAAGGGAGCAGGAGCAAGAATATTCTGCTCGTCTACAAATACACCATCTGCGAGGGCGATCCTCTGTTAGGAGCATAAAGTCATTCCAGCTAAGGCTTGAGTCGAGGAGACCCAATC